>CM024763.1:75710417-75771498 GCA_014218235.1 Colocasia esculenta | reverse complement strand
ACATTTGATCCGCAATTGTCCCTATGCAAGAGAATATCGGTATGGCAGAGGTGTGCAGTAGCAGCAGCCTCAGCAGTTCCAGCAGCCACAGGCAGGTCCTGGCAGAGGAGCACCGCAGCAGCGAGGGAGAGGCCAGGTTATGGCTATCACCCGAGCCCAGGCAGAGGCGTCAAATATGATAGAAGGTACTTACATCTTTATGAATATTCAGCAAGAGTCTTATTTGATTCGGGTGCCTCTCATTCTTTTATTTTCGAAGAATTTCTGGATTGCATAGCTCATCCCATAGAGGAGAAGTCTTGTGGAGTTAGTGGTGGAGGTTCCTTCAGGTGAGTTCTTGCTCACTTCGAGCTATATAGATGAAGCTCCTGTTATGATTGAAGGGAACCAGATGCCGGGTCTGTTGTATGCCCTGCAGTTGTCAGATTATGATATCATTCTGGGTATGGATTGGCTTGAAATGTATGGAGCAATGTTAGATTGCAGAAAGAAAAGGATCAGATTTTGTCATCTAATGGTGCAGTGTTTGAATATCAAGGTATGCCTTTTTATACCTCCAAGTTTCTAATTTCTGCAATTAAAGCTAGAGGTGATAAATGATGGGTGTGTGGCTTATTTAGCCTCGGTAAGTTTGGTAGAGGCCAGTCAGCCAATAGAAGTAGTTCCCGTGGTTAGGGAATTTGTTGATGTTTTTCCGGAAGATTTGCCTGGTTTAGCTCCACATAGAGAGGTGGACTTTTCTATTGAGTTGCTGCCAGGTACCATGCCGATTTCTAAAGCTCCATATCGGAAGGCCCAGCAGAACATAAAGAATTCAAAAAGCAATTAGAAGAATTGTTGCAGAAAGGTTTTATTAGACCGAGTCATTCCCCGTGGGGAGCGCGGTTTTATTTGTGAAAATAAAGATGGAAGTTTTCGAATGTGTATTGATTATAGAAAATTGAATGATGTGACCATCAAGAATAAGTAACCATTGCCGAGGATAGATGATTTATTTGATCAGTTGCAATCAGCAAAGGTGTTTTCTAAGATTGATTTGAGGTCCGGGTACCATCAGTTGAGAATTAAAGAAGAAGATATAGACAAGACAGCATTCAGAACCAGATATGGTCACTATGAGTTTGTGGTAATGCCTTTTGGGTTGACTAATGCTCCTGCAGGTTTTATGGATCTGATGAATAGAATTTTTCATCCATATTTAGATCAATATATTGTGGTCTTTATTGATGATATTCTAATTTATTCAGCATCTGAAGAAGAGCATGCAGCTCATTTGAGGTTTACTCTGCAGTTGTTAAGAGATAACCAGTTGTTTGCTAAATTCAGTAAGTGTGAATTCTGGTTGAAGGAAATTCAGTTTTTGGGTCATGTTATCTCAACTAAAGGAATAGCAGTGGACCCGAGTAAAGTGGAAGTTGTGTCTAGGTGGGGAGTGCCTAAGACAATAACCGAGATTAGAAGTTTTCTGGGGTTGGCAGGTTATTATAGGTGCTTTATTCAAAATTTTTCTAAGATTGCAGCACCTATGAGTAGATGACCAGGAAAGGAGTGCCTTTCGTGTGGTCCGGTGAATGTCAAAGAAGTTTCATGGAATTGAAGAAAAGACTCACATCAGCACCATATTTACATTACCGTCAGGGAGTGGTGGTTTTGTGTTGTATACTGATGCTTCAAGGAGAGGTCTTGGCGCAGTACTTATGCAGCATGGTAAAGTGATAGCGTATGCATCTAGACAATTGAAGCCAGCAGAAGAAAATTACCCCACTCATGATTGGAGTTAGCAGTAGTTGTGTTTGCCTTGAAAATGTGGAGGCATTATCTGTATGGCGTGAGATTTGAGATTTTTACAGATCATAAAAGCTTGAAGTATATCTTCTCGCAGAAAGATTTGAATCTTCGCCAACGCAGATGGGTTGAATATTTGAAGGATTATGATTTCAGTTTGGCTTACCATCGGGTAAGGCCAATGTTGTAGCTGATGCCTTGAGCAGAAAAGCATATGAATTTGATGATGATTAAAGAATGGAAGTATATGAAGAGAAGTAGCAGAGAATTCTTGTATGTGCCCAACAGTCAGCGACGGGCAATTCTAGTTGCTAGTGCAGTAGAGCCATCTTTGTATTGGCAGATTATTGAAGCTCAGAGAGCAGATGCAGGTTTACCTGAAATTGTGAAAATGGAAGGAGTTTCTATTGATGATAATTGTGTGGTCAGGCTCAGGGGCAGGTTGTTTGTTCCTGCAGAGAGAGAGGTGAAGCAGCGAGTTCTGGAAGAGGCTCATAAATCTAGGTACACTATTCATCGGGTAGTACTAAAATGTACTATGATTTGAGAAAGCATTTTGGTGGCCTCATATGAAGAAAGAAATAGCAGAATTTGTAGCAAGGTGTGCTATCTGTCAGCAGATTAAAGCAGAGCATCAGAAGCCTGGAGGTCTATTGCAACCGTTGCCTATTCCACAGTCGAAATGGGATGATATTGCTATGGACTTTGTGGCAGGTTTACCAAGGTCAAGTTCCGGGCATAATGGAATATGGGTATTTGTTGACAGATTAACTAAGGTATGCAGGTTAGTGGCAGTAAGTATGTCTTCGACTGTGGACAGATTGGCAAATATTTATGTGGAAAAAATTGTTCCACTGCATGGTATTCCGAAGACTATTGTATCAGATAGAGATCCAAGATTTACTTCTGGTTTTTGGAGAAGTTTGCAGAAAGTGATTAGTTCTGAATTGAGGTATAGCTCCACTTATCATCCCCAGACAGATGGTCAGACTGAAAGGACTATTCAGACAATTGAAGATATGTTGCGGGCTTGTTGTTTAGTTTGGGGAGGTAGTTGGAGCATCATTTAGGAATGGTTGAGTTTGCCTACAATAATAGTTATCATACCAGTCTTGGGATGGCACCGTACGAAGCTTTATATGGAAGGCCATGTAGAACCCCATTGAACTGGCATGAAGTGGGAGAAAGGCAATTGGTGGTCCTGAATTGATTCAGCAAACCACGGAAGTGGTGAAGCTATTAAAGAAAAATTGCGGCAGCTCAAAGTAGGCAGAAAAGTTATGCCGATGTGCGGAGGAGACCACTTCAGTTTGAGGTGGGAGATTTTGTTTTTCTGAGAGTTTCCCCGAGTAAAGGTATTATGAGATTTGGAAAGTCTGGGAAGTTGAGTCCAAGGTATGTGGGACCTTTCCAGGTGATTGAAAGAATTGGGGAAGCAGCTTATAGGCTGGATTTGCCAGCTGATTTTGCAGATGTGCATGATATTTTCCATGTCTCCATGTTGAGAAACTGTATTGAAGATCGAACTCAAATAATCAGATATCAAGGTGGTGACCTGAGGCCGGACAAGACTATGCCAGAGTATCCGGTGCAGATCACAGATCGAAAGATGAAGAAGCTGAGAAATAAAGAAATTGAGCTAGTTAAAGTGAGATGGGAAAATATATTAGGTGGTGAGGATACCTGGGAGTTAGCCGCGGAAATGGCTAAAAGGTATCCTTATCTGTTTGAGTAAGCTTGTGTTTTTTTTAGATGATAGTACTTGTAAAGGGTGTATGTATGAAATGTTTAACTTTGAGTTGTGTTATGAATTTCGAGGTCGAATTTTTCTTTTTAGATGATAGTAATGTAACATCGCGTGCTTTTCGGATCCATGCGGATCATGTGTGTGTTAGTTGTGTAGGCCGTTGTGAGGCTAATGTGAGCTAGTTGTGTGGAATGTGTGATGTGAATGTGTGGATGAGCAGGTAAAGAGCAGGGTTGGTCCTGAAATGAAACAGGACCTGCTGCTGTTCAGTTAGAGTTGGCGGCCAGGGGTGGCCGTTGACTGGTTGGAGTCCAAGTTAGTGGACGTTCACTGCTTGAACTTGGCGGCAGTAGATGTGGACGCTAAGGGTGGCGGTTGCTATTGGCGGCATAGGGGTTGACGCCAACCTGAGAATTCTGTAGGTTATAGGCTCACCCGAGGGCAGTTCTCTCAGCTTACTCTTTTTCCTCTTGCCCCAGCTTCGTGTCCCGAAGTCTCCGAAGCTTCTAACAGGTTCCGAGGAGTGGTTGGACGATCGTAAAATGCGTGGCGTTGCTGAATTGCTCGAGGAAACATTGCGGCGTGGTGCAATTCCCGTGGGAGCTCGCGGAGGGCTCGGCGTGAACCGGGAGATTGCGGGAAGTTCTAGCTCTAAGGTATGGGACAAACACGCTTGACTCCGTAGAAACATTAAAACACATCATAACCACCTGAACCAGCATGATATTGCATATTTGGATAGAGTTGCACCATACAGGGATAATGGGTGGTTTGAGTAGTTTAATGTACTAAGCATGTTGTAATGGGTTGTATTGGGTTCTGGCATGTTGAAGGAACTGCATTTGCATGTTTTTCTGTAGTTAGAACGGTTAGAAAGCCGTAGAGCCGGATTAGGGTTCTGCAGGGTTTATGGCCGGAGAACTTGGCGTCAACATCGTTTGTCGCCAAGCTCCTCAGCCAGGATGTTAACGGCCAGGTCCCTTGCCGTTGACTTAGTGTAAGCGGCAGTCGATGTTGCCGCCTACTGGTTACGAGCTGAAACGACTGTTGCAGTATTTATCGATAATGCATGTGTGGACACATGAGGTGCACTGAGTGCACTTGGTTTCGTGTTTAGCATACAAGGTATGCAGTTAGTTGCTTACTTCAGTGACGGTTGTTTACGCGAGTCAGTGGGTTCACGTGTGGTGGACCGTGGTTACTTGTGGTTTACTTAAGGTTTCACGTGGATTGTGTGTGACGTGCACGTGGTTCTGTGTATATGGCGAGTAGTACGACGCCTACCGTGGTTACCTCTCCAGTTGGGTGCCCCAGGTTTTTTTTGAGCCAGGCTGTTAGCTCGGGGCTTTGTCCCGGTACTTGTGTTGTACCGTCAAGGTCTGTGTCGTCTGACCTGGACACCCTCACTCCTGTGTTGAGTTGTACGTCCGGCTGAGGGAAAGACGACAGTGGGACAGTGACACTTGTGTTTGTTTTTAGTCATTTGTAGCGCGCTCGTAGTTGGGGGTACGGACACCAGTAGACGTACTGGACCCCAGCTAGTCCTTTTCTAGTGCCTCACTCTAGCGAGCCCAGGCCTGGGTCTCTAGAGGTGCCAAGCATGGGCCTGTGACCGTGTGGTCTGCAGGTGTGGTGTTTAGTTGGTCTCTGCAGTTGCTTGACCTTTTTACATGGTGCAGCAGCTGGACCTTTGTCCGTGGCTGCGAGACTGAGAGGTAGACCTGTGTTAGTTGTCCGAGTCAGTTTCTGGTGTCGCGAACCAGTTACGTGGCTCGTGTTGGCTGTCTCTACTTTAGCTTGTACACCTGTACTGGTTTGCCGTTTAATTATTACTGTTGTTTCTTGTAGTCGGCAGACGGTGAGTACTTTTACAGCTTTACGTATCTGATAGCTGTTATATAAATTATTGGTGTTGTTTACTATTCGTACTTGTGTGTTGGTTTGCTCGGTTTTGGGGGAGTTCCCTACTGAGCCAGTGACTATAGAGGCTCACCCCTACCCCCACAAGTGAGGGCGAGGAGGACGTTTCTCGTCCGACGTCCAGTTCAGGGCCGCGTCGTAGCGGTGCAGGGTCAGTACCTCCAGCGGAGTAGTAGTCCAGCTGTGTAGTTCTCCAGCAGTGTAGCTTTGTAGTTGCTTACATTCTTAGTTGTACCTCGGGGTACGCCCCAGGCTCTTGTACCTCTTTTCAGTTTTTGTGGAAATTTGGCTATGTAAAACTGTGAAATATATATGAAATGTGGTGTGTTCCTTTATGTTACACGGACTGTGGTTTGGTATCCCTTGCGAGGCTTCGGCCCGTTCGCGGAGGCGGACTCGGATCAAGTACGTTTCGGTTTAACGGGCTTGGCCGAGGCGTTCCGTCTCAACCTTCTTACTGAAACTTACAAAAACTATCGAATGTATCATCCTTATGCTCCAAGAGGATACCTATGTAAATCTGGAATAGTCATCTACAATAACATATCCAAAATTCTTTCCTCCAAGGCTTGTGGTCCTCATTGGCCCAAATCCATATGTAGAAGTTCGAAGGGTTTAGAGGTAGTTACCACAGTCTTTGACTGAAGGATGACTTGGTGTGCTTTCCTTTTGAAGAAGCCCAAAGATACCATCCATTCTTGTACTTACTTTGGGTATGAAGGGTTATGCGGAAATACATAATACGGTAATCTAGAAGGGGGGGGGTTGAATAGATTACGGCATTTTAAACTATGATGGCTTCTTTTCGATGCTACAGTGATCTTAATGAAATTTGATTAGAATTCGATAAGTATGAGACCGCTTGAGTTGATCTAAATGAGAACAGGGAATCAAACGTGCGTATGAACACCGTGCCTACCAATCATCTATCGCAAAACGCGAACAGACCACAGAACACGAAATTAAGGGGTTCGGAGTAGTAACAACTCGTGTATCCTACATCCACCGTCCACACACACACGCAGAATGACTGCTTTGAGCGAGTTCAACACAACAACTCAACCACACACGTTGTCTGATGAAACACGATCAGAACACCACAAATACGTGAATCAAGCACAAGGGATGCTCGAAACACAACCACACACACACACGATGGAATGGAAATTATGAGATGGAGAAGAATTAGGAATTAGGGAACAAATCCGGTTGGAATTCTCTCGTGGATCGTCCAAACGCTCTTCAAACTTCGATTGGATGTAGATTGATCGATGTAGAAGGTTGAATTGACGACGATCCGGCTTCAGCTCCGCATAGATGGTGATTCCACGACGATCTGGGCGGAAAGTTGAAGCAGAGCAGCAATTTGGGGCTTTTCCTCTTGATCCCTTGGAGGCTCTTGGATGGGAGGCTGCTCTCTGCGAATTTGGCTCCAAAAGGATGCTTATATAGTGTTAGGTAAAGGTGGGGGTCGTGGAGGAAGGAAACACCCAAGTGGGGCCGGATTTGGAAACTCAAAATCTCATGTTTTCGTCGTCTGTCGACAGGTGCACTTGCATCTGTCGACAGGCGCACTCAGGCTGAGAACTGGGTTTCAAGAAATTCAGTTTCTGAGTGTATCTATCGACAGGCAGTTTGCATCTGTCGACAGATGCACTCAGGAATAGAAAACCTGAGCTCTGTCCTGGGTTGACTGTGTGTATCTGTTGACAGGTACATTGCATCTGTCGACAGATACACTCAGAGATGCAAACCTGAGTTCTGTCTTGGAATGACTGTATGAATCTGTCGACAGGTACATTGCATCTGTCGACAGATACACCTCTTTGACAGATATTTGTGCTTTTTGCTCATTTCTTCAATGCCTCTTCAATGCTCCATGTTTCATGCTTGTGCACCTACATGCAAATACATTGTTAGTGATGTACATTGTATGATTTAGCAATGTTTAACTCAATCACTTTCATGGTGTTTTTCATGTTAGTTAGCACATCAATTTTGCATTAATCAATGTTCAAGGATGTTAATGTGATCATCAAAAACTTGATATATGGAAAACCCAACAATCTCCCCTTTTTGATGATGACAAAAACATTCAATTGATGCATATATTGATGTTCTCCCCCTTTTTGACAGCATACAAAAGGTCAAGTCATGCACATATGGAGACAAATAAACATGAACTGAGTTTTCATTGATTGATCATTGAAATTTCACAGTACATTTGATAATCATTACATGACTCAATAGAAATCAAAAGAAAGGGAAATAACATGAACAAGCAAAAGATGACTAGACAAGTGAGACTAATTCCCAGCTAAGACTCTTAGTGACCTCTAATGACCCTGAGACCCTCTATTCATTGTCATGTCCAGCAGAAGGAGGGTGATGGGATCCATCTCTCTCGGAGTAGAGGTGGTCAAGCCGGTCATCCAGAGTGTTGAGGCGAGCATCCACTTGATCAAATCTTGATGTCATCTGAGCAAATCCTGAGATCATTTCTTGATGGATTTGTGCCAAGTAATCACGAATGGATTGTTCTTGAGGCACAGGTACATCATCAAATTCTTGAGCTTGGTCAGGCATTTGCTCATCCTGAGGTCTTCATCACTGCCTTCATTTGCTTCATCGCCTTCATTGTCTTCTTCATTTGTTGAGTCTTCAGCTCCTTGTGGTTCCTTTCCCTTGAGAGTCCTTGTGACTACTCCGTCTACAATCTTGTAGCCCATGCGGTTGGCAGCAGTGAGATCAAAAGCACTTCGGGACTTTAATGAGATGAGCTCACTTGGAGGGATAGGAATGCCAAGGAAAATAAGAAGAGAAGTGATGGGGCAAGCATATGGCATTGATCTTTTGGTGTTAGAGAAACACCGAAGGATGAGGCTTATCATGAGTTCAGGCAGATTGATTTCTTGACACTTGAGGAAAAATATGAACAAGATTTATGGACCTCGGTGACTAACTCTCGACTTCCATCCTTCAGGACGATCAAGGTAGTGAAGATGTGATGGATCATCCGGATTAGAGGAGGAAAGGAGTTGGCGTTGAGACGAGCAATCTCCTTGGTAGAGTCATAAGGTTCCAACGTGAGAAGCTCATAGTACTCAGAAGCAGAGGGAGTGTAGTTGAAGAGTTCTACTCCTGAGTTTGGAATTTCGAGGGTGTGGAGAGAAGATTGGCGGTGAGGCGAAAACGAGTGCCTTTCACCGAAGAGTAGAGATCTCCCTGATCGGAAAGCCCTAGGTTATTGTAGAACTCGGAGATGGCAGTTGGAGAGTACTGCAAGTGGGCGTACAAGAAGGATGTCCACCCTTGTGTGTCAAAATAGGGTAGGAGTGAGGGGAACATCGGTGCTAAGGACTCGAAGTCCACATACCGGGATTGGACAATCTTCTTGAAGGTGCCGATGGGTCGGATTAGATGGAGACCTTGAGGAACGATGAGTTCCGGCAACCGATCCTCACGATGCTTGCTACGACGTTCGGAAGGAGCCCTAGAGCTTTCTCCGGCGTCCGTCGGAGCGCGACGACGGCGAGCGAGAAGCTTCGATTGGGTGCCATCGTAGGAAGAAGGATGAGAATGGAGAGTGAAGGGAGAGTGGAGGGATCCCAGACGATGAGCAGCAGGATCGTCGGAGACGGAGCCCTGAAGGGGGAAAGATAGGGGGTTTGGAGAGGAGGAGGAGGGAACGAGAGAGGAGGGGTGAGAATGGGTCGTGGGCGGCCTTAGAATGGATTTAGAAGGTTTTAAAAGAGAGGCCCCACAAAAAGGAGCTGAACCGGCACGAGGGTTTTCTGCAAAAACGGATCTGGGCCGTGTCTGTCGACAGATGCTAGTCTATCTGTCGACAGATAACTCCTTTTGGGTTAAAAATTGATTTTTCACAATGTTTTTCAAAGGGACAAGTGTTCATTTGTTGTTTTAAGGCAAAATGGGTGTATGTGCAAGATAAAAACATATCCATTATGATGAAGACATGAAGTGGATATGAAAGGTTATATTGCACACAAACAAACCAAGGTTTACCTTTAAATCAAGTAAGGAACACTTTCTTGAAAAGTATGAAGAAGGAATTGAAAAATAAGGAAGAATGGTGTATCTGTCGACAGAAGGAATCTGTCTGTCGACAGATGCACACAGACTGATGAATCGAAGTTTCTGTCAGAACAAGATTGAGTGTATCTGTCGACAGATGGAGTGAGACTGTCGACAGATTTGAACAGATTGGATTTTTCTGGTTTGAGATTGATTGCACATGAGTTCAAGGAAGTGAGAATTCAACAAGGAGATGTAGGAAGAGTTTCCTCAAGAAAATACTCATCTATCCTTAACTCACTCCATAGTGTGTGGAACATGTTGACACAACATCCAAGAAAGGATTCACACAAGCATTGATACAAGACAAACATGTCCATGAAAGGAAAGTCACAACACAGAACATGATACACAGAGAAGCATGATGGAACAGAAAAAGCATTGTTTCATGGAGTTAACATGATAAAATGTAAGGAAACTAAAAATCCTATGTGAAGTACAGGGCCTTTATATGAATGGGACTATTGATACTTGGCGGAGAATATTTCTCACGCATGATGATAGTTTCCAAACAAGCCGAACTTGTTCTTCCACAGTTCACCATTGATATACCACATAGTCATTCACACATAAAGAGCATGTACTCCAATATGGATAGTTAGTTTAATTGCATTTTACACAAACCCAATTCTCTTCTTAAGGATGTGAATCTATCTTCAGACAAGGGTTTGGTGAAAATATCAGCCAATTATTTTTCTGTGGGAATGAAAATAAGTTCCAAGGTTTTATTGGCAACTTCATCTCTCAAGAAATGATGACGGATTTCAATGTGTTTAGTCCGAGAGTGTTGGACAGGGTTTTTGAAAGGTTGATAGCACTTGTGTTGTCACATAGGATAGGTGTGCATCCAATTTGAACATTATAGTCAGCTAACTGACTTTTGATCCACAACACTTGAGCTGCACAACTTCCTGCAGCGACATATTCTGCCTCTGCAGTGGAGAGTGCAACCGAGTGTTGTTTCTTGGATGCCCACGAAACCATGCAACCTCCAAGGAATTGGCAATATCCACTAGTGCTTTTTTATCAAGTTTACATCCAGCATAATCAGCATCAGAATATGAGATCAAATCAAAACTACTGCCTGCTGGGTACCAAAAACCAAATTGCATGTGCCAGAGAGATATCGGAAAATTCTCTTGACTGCAATTAAATGGCTTTCCTTTGGACTAGATTGGTATCTAGCACAGAGGCAAACACTATATTGAATATCCGGTCTACTTGCAGTAAGATAAAGGAGTGAGCCAATCATACCTCGGAAGTGCTTTGCATCTACGGTTTACCTTTCTCATCATTTTCCAATTTGATGATTGTGCTCATTGGGGTGGAGGCCGGTTTAGCTTGCTCAAATTGAAATCGTTTGAGAAGCTCTTTGACATATTTTCTTGATTTATGAAGAATCCGCCTTTATGTTATTTCACCTGCAAACCAAGAAAGAATTGAAGCTCCCCCATTAGACTCATCTCAAATTCACTGTGCATGTGTTTAGAAAATTCTTCACACAGTGAAGGGTTAGTAGAACCAAATATGATATCGTCCACATAAACTTGAACAACAATTGATGTGATTGCGAACTTTCTTAGTGAAGAGTGTTTGGTCTACTTTACCTCTTGAGTAGTTCTTGCTTACCAGAAAATTGCTTAGTCTATCATACCAAGCTCGAGGTGCCTATTTCAAACATAAAGAGCTTTGTGCAATTTATACACATGGTTAGGCATTTCAAATTTTCAAAACCTGGTGGTTGAGAGACATAGACTTCTTCTTTGATATAGCCATTTACGAAAGCAGTTTTAACATCCATTTGATAAAGTTTGAACTTATGGGAGCATGCATATGCCAATAAAATTCTGACTGCTTCTAACCTGGCTACAGGAGAAAAGGACTCTTCAAAGTCTACACCAAACTCTTGACTATATCCTTTTGCTACGAGTCTTGCTTTATTTCTGACCACTTTCCTTCTTCATTAAGTTTATTCCTAAACACCCATCTAGTTCCTATGATAGAAATTTCAGGGGTTCTAGGAACTAAACTCCATACATTATTTCTTTGAAATTGACCAAGTTCCTCATGCATAGCATCAATCCATGAGTATCTTTTAAGGCTTCTTCAACATTTTTGGGTTCCACTTGAGAAACAAAAGCAAAAAGATCATGTTCAATTATTTTTCTTACTTGAGACCTTGTTTGAACAGAATCATTTAAACTACCTATCACATCATCAAGTGGGTGATCTTTGGAATACCTCACATTTGTGATTGTTGAAGGGCCGGGAGTATCTTGTCCTTAAGGAATTTCATCTTGTGAGTGTAGTTCTTCAGGAGGTTCACTTTCTGGTGGATTCTCTTCAAGTGTTTCATCTTGTTTTCTGAATGCAATTTCATCATCTTCATCGTAGTCCCTGTGAAGATATCCACCTTTGGTCTTGGAATCTTCTTCAGATTTATCTTTTGCTTTGACTTGTAGATCCTTGAGCGATGTCCCTTCATCCTCTTTTTAGTCCTGTTAACATTCAAGCTGTTAGATTTGGCATAAGTCTCATCAAAAATAACATGTGGAGTTTCTTCCACAGTGCGTGTTTTATTGTTAAACACCCTATATGCCCTAGAGTGTTCTGAGTAGCCTAGAAAAACACCTTGATCACTTTTGGCTTCAAATTTATCTAAATTAGATTTATCATTGTTATGAATAAATACCTTTGAGCCAAAAACTCGGAAGTACCCAAGGTTGGGTTTCTTACCTTTCAACAACTGGTAGGGGGTTTTCTTTATCACAGGTCTTACCATGGCTCTGTTTAGAATGTAGCACGAAGTGTTCACCGCTTCTGCCCAAAAGCTTTTGGAGAGTTGGCCTTCAACTAGAAGAGTGCGAGCCATTTCCACCAATGTTCTGTTTTCCTCTCCACTACTCCATTTTGTTCTGGAGTCCTTGGGGAAGAGAACAAATGTTCAATCCCTTGGTGCCTGCAAAAATCAGAAAATGCATTGTTATCAAATTCTCCCCCGTGATCGGTGCGGATTTAGCATATTTTATTCACATTGCCATGCTCAATCTTGTTAAAGAATTCTTGGAAGATTGTAAGTGTTTCACTTTTGTGTGCCAAGAATTTGACTCATGTGAACCTAGAAAAATCATCTACAATGACAAAACCAAAACGTTGCCATTGAGACTTAGAGTTCTAGTTGGTCCAAAAAGGTCCATGTGCAACAGTTCATATGGTTTAGATGTGCTTACGGTGCTTTAGATTTGAAAGACTTCCGGGTCTGTTTTCCCTGTGCACATGCATCACAAAAACTTTCATTGTTGTTAAAAGAAATGTCAAGAAGTCACTTACCAATTTGAGCTTCATGATCTTGTGCAACACGTTGTAGCTCGCATGGCCAAGCCTACGATGCCACAGGGTCAATTCATCCTGTCTATTTGCAACAAGACACAAGTTGTCATTTTCTGGATCATCTAAGTCAACTAAGTAAATGTTATTCACTCTTTTTCCAGAAAATTTTACACTTTCTGTTTCTTTATCAACAATTTGACATGAATTAGATTCAAACATGACGTTGTGACCTCTATCACACAATGACTTATGCTAAGCAAGTTGTGATTAAGGCCATCAACCAACAGTACATTTTCAATTGAATTGGAGGTACACTTACCAACATTACCTGTGCCAATGATTTGGCCTTGTTGTTACCTCCAAAAATGACTTGTCCTCCGTCTTTCTCCACTAGGAAATAGAATTTACCTTTGTCACCCGTCATGTGCCTCGAGCAACCACTATCCAAGTACCATTTGTTTTGATGTTGGGCTGCTAGGCATTCCTGCAAATGTGGATCAGACAAGAGTTTTTGGTACCCAAATTACTTTGGGTCCCAAAATTTCATTCATGCAACAAAGTAGATGTTTAAATCCAAACTTGTTTGAATTTGTTTCTTTGGATTATTCCAGCATTGTTTTTCATCATGACCAATCTTTTGCATACATTGCATGAAGGAATTTTCTTTTCAATTTTTTGTTGCTTGTTAGACTGTTTATTAGTTGAAACTGTTCTTGTCTGTCGACAGGCACCATTGCATCTGTCGACAGGTGGCTTTTTCTTTTGTTGTTGGGAACATTTTGTTTAAGTTGCATTGCCTTGGTCTGAGACTGTCTTGAGTTATGCTTTGTGGCAACATGCTTGCTTGTGCTTGGGCTTGGATCAACAAATGAAGTGATCAATGACTCTCCTATTTTCTTTTGTTTGACAGGTTGATATCCTAACTCATGCTTGGTTACATGTATTTTGGCGCCCAAACTGCATCTAGATTTTGGTTCCCTTTACAAATTTCATTAAGTCCTCAGATTTTTCTTTCAATTCCTTTTCAGTTTGTCCAACTTTTCTTGGTTCTAATTGTTCTTCTTGAAGGAATTCAATAGAATGGCTTAAACAGTCTTTTTCTTTTTGTGTTTCTTGCAATTTCATTTTCAAGCAATCCATTTCTTCATTATGAGTCTTTTCATCAACCTTCATCATTTCCAATTCTTTTGTCAAGAATGCAATTCATTCATCATTGTTCTTATCATGCACAAGGGATTGCATTTCTTTTTTAATGCTCTATTTTCAGATCTATATTCACAAAATTTTTCAAATAAGGTAGTGTATGCTTCCTCCCATTCACTTGCAGTGAAATCATCAAATGAGAAATTTACCTCGCTGGAGTCATCACTCCTAGCCATCAAGCATTCACTTCTTCATCATCGGATGTTTCTTGTGCATCTTCATCTTCATCTTCATCACTCCAGGTGGCCAACATTGCTTTGGCCTTTTTGGAGGTCAGTTTTTCCTTCTTCAACTTCTTCTTGAGTTCCGGGCATTCTCCTCTCATGTGCCCTTGTTCTTGCATTCATAACAAACAATGTCAGATTTTTTGTTGGACTCATATTTCTGTGAAAAATTTTCTTTTGAAAGGGTTTAGAGTTACCTGTGTCTCTCCTTTTGAACTTCAGAAATTTCTTGAATTGTCTAGTGAGCATTGCCATTTCACCATCATCACTCTCACTAGATGTTTCTTGCTCATCACTATTGTTGAATGGATTTCTTGGAGCTTGTTGATGTTTTGTTGGATGCTTTTAGAGCAATTGACTTCCTAGGATTTTCTTCTAATTTTTCTTTTGATGTTGATTTCATATGTCATTAAGGAGCCAATTAGTTCATCCAATTTCATTTTGGAAAGGTCTTTGGAATCCTCAATGATAGTGGCCTTAGTATTCCAAGATGAAGTAAGAGATCGAAGGATCTTTCTTACTAAGTCACTTTCAGAGTATTTCTTCTTAAGGCCTTTAAGCCGTTAACTATTATCATGAATCTTGCAAACATGTCTGATATGGTTTCATCAGTTTTCATCTTGAACATTCATATTCAGACACTAACATGCTAACTTTAGTTTCCCTTACCTCGGACGTACCTTCGTAAATGAGTTCAAGTTTGTCCCACATCTCCTTTGCTGTTGAGCATGTGGGAGACTCTTGAAAATTCCTTGGATGCACCGCACATTGCATCATGTTTAGTGCGCTCCAGTTGAGAGTTCCTTCAGCTATTTGGTCTTTCGTCCAGGTGTCTTCATCCTCGGGCAACACATATGGTCCCTTGCTGACTATCTTCCACATCTCGTAATTTTGAGCTCTCAAAAATACCTGCATACGGTTTTTCAATAAGGATAGTCAGTGCCATCAAAATAGGGTGGCCTGGTTACTGAATGTCCCTCGGCCATATACCTTTGCTAGAATCCATAAGATCGAAAATCCTGATCGCTAGATCAAATGACGAAAAACAGTAAATCGGAGAAACCCGCTCTGATACCAATTGAAGGTTATGCGGAAATACACAATACGGTAATCTAGAAGGGGGGGGGGGGGTTGAATAGATTACGGCAATTTTAAACTATTGATGGCTTCTTTTCGATGCTACAGCGATCTTAATGAAATTTGATTAGAATTCGATTAAGTATGAGACCGCTTGAGTTGATCTAAATGAGAACAGGGAATCAAACGTGCGTATGAACACCGTGCCTACCAATCATCTATCGCAAAACGCGAACAGACCACAGAACACGATGATTTAAGGTGGTTCGGAGTACACAACTCGTGTATCCTACATCCACCGTCCACACACACACGCAGAAACGACTGCTTATGAGTGAGTTCAACACAACAACTCAACCACACACACGTTGTCTGATGAAACACGATCAGAACAACCACAAATATGTGAATCAAGCACAAGGGATGCTCGAAACACAACCACACACACACACGATGGAATGGAAATTATGAGATGGAGAAGAATCAGGAATTAGGGAACAATCCGGTTGGAATTCTTCTCGTGGATCGTCCAAACGCTCTTCAAACTTCGATTGTATGTAGATTGATCGATGTAGAAGGTTGAATTGACGACGATCCGGCTTCAGCTCCGCATAGATGGTGATTCCACGACGATCTGGGCGGAAAGTTGAAGCAGAGCAGCAATTTGGGGCTTTCCTCTTGATCCCTTGGAGGCTCTTGGATGGAGGCTGCTCTCTGCGAATTTGGCTCCAAAAGGATGCTTATATAGTGTTAGGTAAAGGTGGGGGTCGTGGAGGAAGGAAACACCCAAGTGGGGCCGGATTTGGAATCTCAAAATCTCATGTTTCCGTCGTCTGTCGACAGGTGCACTTGCATCTGTCGACAGGCGCACTCAGGCTGAGAACTGGGTTTCAGGAAATTGAGTTTCTGAGTGTATCTGTCGACAGGCAGTTTGCATCTGTCGACAGATGCACTCAGGAATAGAAAACCTGAGCTCTGTCCTGGGTTGACTGTGTGTATCTGTCGACAGGTACATTGCATCTGTCGACAGATACACTCAGAGATGCAAACCTGAGTTCTGTCTTGGAATGACTGTATGAATCTGTCGATAGGTACATTGCATCTGTCGACAGATACACCTCTTTGACATATATTTGTGCTTTTTGCTCATTCCTTCAATGCCTCTTCAATGCTCCATGTTTCATGCTTGTGCACCTACATGCAAATACATTGTTAGTGATGTACATTGTATGATTTAGCAATGTTTAACTCAATCACTTTCATGGTGTTTTTCATGTTAGTTAGCACATCAATTTTGCATTAAATCAATGTTCAAGGATGTTAATGTGATCATCAAAAACATGATATATGGAAAAACCAATAGGGTAGGCCTTCCACCAAGTTTCACTTTATTAATTTCTCATGCCATTTAGACTGCAGTGGCCTAATCTTCGGTGCCAGAGATCTGTTGACTGTTCTTTACTTGCTGCCAAACATATGTCCTGATCCTTTAGTTCCTCTAAGTAAAGTATATATAGGTTCTTTTCTCTACTAGCTTCGAAAATAACTACACCATCTTTCATATGCTGCACTTGGATTCTTGAAATCTGATCTGATGTCCTTTATCACACAGTTAGTGATACTAATAAGGTTGTGCTTCCATCCTTTGACGCACAGAACATCTTCAATAACTGTCTTGCCTTTACTGCCTACTGATCACTGCCAATTACAGTTCCTTTTCCATTATCTCCGTAAGTGACTGTGCCTTCTTCAGCTTCTAGATGAGAAAATAATTTTCTGTTTTCAGACATGTGCCTTAAGCATCCTCTATCCAAATACCACTTAGATGCTCGATGGTTTCCCTGCAATGAAGACAATAAGCTTTAGGTACCAAGTTCTTTTGGGTCCTGATTGGTTATTATCATCCATTTTCTTCTTAATTACCCATTTTTTTATGTTTAGTTAGTCATGCCATTTTAATGTGACCTAACTTGTTGCAATGGCTACAACATGATATTCTAGTTATATTTCATTTGGAATGTATTTAAGATTTGATTTATATGTTGTATTTATTCTGGTACAAATTTAGGAGTTGGAAATGTTTTAGGGTACACTACTGTTTCTTCATTATCGAGAGAGGAGTAAACCTAATCCATATTTCTTTTTACCTGACTGTCTAGCACCTTTTAATATTAATGTGTTTTGCCATTAGTGAATTTTTCTAATGTGCTAGATAATTTTTTGTTTTCTATTGTTAAAGTGTTAATTTCGTATTTTTATTTATTTTAAGTTTCCTGATTATCTAGTTTGGCTATTTGTTTCATTTTTTTTTCAAGTCATTACATAATAGTTCATTTCTTCTTTTAGTTCTGTGATTTGTTTTTCTAGTTGTTTATTTTCAGATTTGAGATATGAATTTGTATTTTCTAAACATGAAGATTTTTCTTACTGACTTTTAGTGTTTTGCATACTTCTTTATATTTACAATACAACTTATTAAAGGCTTCTTCTAAATTGTCAGAATCAGATTCATTACATGAAGAAAAGGATGAGTCTGATGTTACCTTTTATCAATATTGGCCATGAAGGCCAGGTGGCCCTTTTCTTCTTCTTCACTTGAAGTCGACTCACTATTTGAGTCACTGCTATTGTCCCAAGCTACTGCCATGGCTTTCTTCTTATACTTTCTAAATTTCTTGGAACCTTCCTTCTTTCTGAACTCATTTTTCTTCAGTTTTGGACATTCAGCCTTGATATGTCCAGGCTTCTTGCATTCGTAGCAAAATGGTTCAACTTTCTTCGAGTCATTGCCTTATGGCTTCTTGAAATCCTTGTTTTTCTTAAACTATCTTCTTCCTGACTGGTATTTCTTTTTTTGGCTAGAATACATTGTAACCTTCTGGATAACATTGCTTCTTCCTCATCACTGCCTTCATTGCTTTCACTTTCATCTAAGGATTCTTCTGATACATCGTCTTCAGCCTTGAGAGCATTTGATTGTTTTCTTCTACTTGACGACTCTCCCAGTCTCTCCATGTGATCTCATGGGCCATTAGGGACCCAATGAGTTTCTGCAATGACATCCTCTTCAAGTCATTTGCCTCTTCAATCGCTGTTACTTTGGAATCCAAGATGATGGTAAAGATCTCAGAATTTCCTTACCATATCTCCCATTTCGAAGGTCTTTCCAAGACTCGCTAACCCATTTGTGATATCTGTAAATCTGATGAACATTTGGGTTATTGACCTCCTGGCTACATTTGAAACCTTTCATACTGTGTCACCAGAATATCTATTCCAGTTTCTTTTACTTTATCTGTGCCTTCGTAAGTGATCCTCAGCTTCTCCCACATCTCCATTGCAGATTTGCAGGCGGAGAATCTGTTGAATTCCTTCTTACTGAGAGCATAACACAAATGCTTTGGCTTTGCAGTTGAGATAATTTTTCTTCTTGTCATCTTCGGTCCATTTTTCCTTTTCGTTTATTACTAAGAGATCTCCTTCTTCTATAATGGACCAAATTTGATAATCGAGCCCTTGAAGGAAGAACTCCATTCTTATTTTCCAATAACTGTAGTCTTCACCATCAAACAACGAGGGCCTGTTGACTGACTGACCTTCGATGTGACCTTGGGCTGCCATTTGATCTTTTCTCTTCAAATCGTTAGATCTTCCTTGTCGAAGAGACTCGCTCTGATACCACTTGTTGCCCAGCTAGCAAGCCCAGAGGGGGGTGAATGGGATTCTTGAAATCTTGAATAACCTAAACTTGTTCACAAAAACATTCACACAAGTCACACTTCGATGACTGTTAGAGTTAGTGAATGTAAAAACAACACAAAGCAATCAATCACACTACATAAGGATATATCTTTCGGATCTCCTCTCCACAGGAGTCCTATGTTCAATCCTTGAGCAACAACTCAAGATTTCACTAAGAAGGGTACAGTCACCGCTTAAGGACGCTACAACACCCAGTACCCCAGCTGGTCTTCCTTCACATGAAGGGAACAACACCATGGAACCCCCAGGTCTTTCTTCACATGAAGGGAACAACACCACATGTATCCAACAGGTCTTCTCTTCAACCTAGAAGAGCAAATACACCACCTGTATCCAATAGGTCTTCTCTTCAACCCAGAAGAGGAAATACACAAAGGTGTGTAAAAAGGGTGAAAAGCCCCTAGACCAAGCTTATAGAATAGTGCTTGACCTGAAGCCAAGATTGAGAGACAAAGATCTAGAAGGAAAGGATCTCTCAGAATACAGAAGCTCTCTCAAAGGTTTTACAACAAGGACACTGAGAGCTAAGAGCTACAACTGCAATGGAGTGAAAAATTACAGCTCTTTCTCTCGCTTGCAAATTTCTATAGGAAACTCTTGAGCGTAGATAAGTTGTTCTCTTTCAAGAGTTGTCTTCTGAATAACCTGAACACTTTAATTTATATCTTATTTTGAAAAGCATACGTTGGAGTGTCTGTTGTCTCTAAGGGTTGGTGTACATTAGACTGTATGGTCTTTAACAGAACTTTATGTACCATGCAAAGAGAAGATCTTCCTCGATGTCCTTTTCTCTTCCATTTGTCCAACGTTGTATAGAGATGTGTTGTCAGAGACGTACACTTATTATACAAAAATGTAGACAGCTAAGCTGTCTCTTGCTGTCAGTCAACGTTAGAATGAGAATACATCAAAATAGAAATTCAATTCTATCTTTCCAAAATATATTTCATGTAGAGGCATAGGAATAGAAGATATCTGAACATGCATTGTGCAGAGAAACATACGGTTATAATTACTGTATGGATAAAAGAGAAATACGCAGGACGACTTTGACTTGTCAAGATATTTGAATATCAAGTCATTATAACTCATGAAATCGATATAAACATGACTTATAGAGAGTTGTGCGAGTGAGTCATTGTTCATGTGAATCGTTGCTTATTCGAAAACAAATCGTTGTATGCACAATCGTTATGCAACCATATCCAAATCGTTCTGGATAACAAATCGTTATGACACTATGAGTAAATCGTTATAAGCAAATCGTTGTTTTACTTATCGAGTCAATGTAGTGAGCGAATCGTTGTTTGATGTATCGAATCGTTACGGCGACCAAGTCGTTGTTATAACTTATCGAATCGTTAAAGTGACCAAGTCGTTGTGTAACTTATCGAATCGTTATAAAATATCAAATCGATAGACTTAACAAATTGTTATAAAGACCAAATCGATGTGAGAGCAATCATTGTTCATACATATCAAATCGTGGGACACCAAATTGTTATGAACAAGTCATTGTGAGAGCAAATCGTTGTCTCACTTATCAAATCGATGAGACGACCAAATCATTATGAACCAAGTCGTTGTGAGAGCAAATCATTATTCTCACTTATCAAATAGATGCGACGACCAAATCGTTATGAACCAAGTCGTTGTGAGAGCAATTGTGTTTCTCACTTATCAAATCGATGCGATCACTTAGCGAATCGTTATAAAATAGACTTCAATAGAATAGCGATGACTTATGAAATCATTATAGAACCAAAAATCGATGTGAATGAGGAAATCATATGATTCTAAGGAATTCGTTATAACAACTAGAAAGTCGATGTGTACTTAGAAAATTTTATGCTGTGAACTGTAAATGCTACATGGTGTTAATTACTCTCTGATTTGCTTGTATTTCCTTGATTTGCTCCTGTGCTTAAATCTCATAGAAATCTTGTTAGATTAAACTAATATGAGTTTTGTTAATCACCAAAATAGATATGTAATTCATTTAAATTACATGGGGATAAGCAAATCATCAACACTGACAGCAGAAGGAAGGACTTAGAGTTCGAGGTGGCCACCATGTATTTCTCAATGTTTCGCCTACCGAGGCATGGTCAAGTTTGGCAGGCATAGCCGGTTGAGCTCGAGATTCATTGGCCCATTTGAGATTCTCAAGTGGATGGACAGCGTGGCATATGAGCTAGCTTTACCCCAAGCACTAGCTAGTGTGCACCCAGTTTTTCAAGTGTCTTTGCTCAAAAATACGTGCGAGATCCGTCCCATGTTATCAGTCACGACCACTTGGAGATTCAGCCAGATTTGTCTTATGTAGAGCGACCAGTAGCTATCCTTGATCGGAAGGTTCAGCACCTCGGGAATAAGGTTATTGCATCTGTGAAGGAGTTATGGAGGAATTTCTCACAGAAGAAGGCTACATGGGAGCTTGAGGAGGCCATGAAGAAGCAACATCCCCATTTGTTTGGTTAGTATTTTGTTCCAACTTCGAGGACAAGTTTTTTTAGGGAGAGAGGGTGTAAGGCCCTCAAATTTTGTGCATATAGTATTTATTAATTTCTGTGCATGTATGTTTGTGTTTTTATGTTTTGCCCGAAATCCCTATTTACGTCAACATCACTTGACGTTAATGGCAGGTTGATGACAACTTGTGTGTCGTGATTGTGCAGCCAGAGGATCTAGATGTCAACATCGATTGACACCTATTTCCAGTTGATGGTAGCAAAGTGGCTGTTTACTTCTTACCTGTGTTTGGGATTCTAGGTCTGAAATGGCCCTATTTTCTTCGGTGTTTATTTAGGAAACCAAATCCCCAATGGTCAGGACTCCTAATACTAGGTTTACCCCGACTCGTAGCCTATATACCTAGAGATCTCGGTAAAGGGGGACTTTTTCACCTAGGGCTTTTTGAGTTTCGGGGAGAGAAAAAGACAGACCTTTGAGAAGCTTCATCTGGTGTTTGGGAGGCTTTTCCGTCAATCTTCATCGACTTGAAGGTTCTTGTAGAGGTGAAAGAGCTCCCCTGACTCCCGGAGATCAGCTGTGCAAGCATAAGGATCAGATTCGGGCTGAAGAGCATCACCTTCTTGGCTTGGCCAAGGAGGGCTTCATCGACAAATTAGATCTTTTGAAGTTTTTCTTCAGGCAAGTAGCTTAGGGGTTTCATCCCTAGACATGTCCCCTAGAGTTTAGGAATTTTTATTGATTTTTACATCGTGTCCTGGACCCCCAAATTCTATGTTTTATTGAGTTCGGTCTGCACTTTTCTACAGATAGGAGGCTGACAACAAGCTTGTTGCCGCCAAGTTTCTAAGTTAACGGTAACCGATTGTGTCGTTAACCCACCATGACGGCAAGACCCTTGCTACCAAGTTCTTATGGTTTTTACAGAAATTATGATTTTGATCTCTGTGATATGATTTTCGGATTTCTGGATGTCGGTACATACTGTAAAATTTATGGTTGTTCAGGTATTGTCTTAGGGTCAAACCATGAATTTCTGTCGAATTTCTGATCATGCTTCATTTAATATTATTTTTGTTATGGAGGAATATGCATGATTTGATAGGATTAAATTCTGAATAAATAGAATTGATGGAGGAAATTATTACAGAGAATTTTAATGAACTTAGGACTACTATTTACATGTTTTAAAACTGTGAGAACCAACTGTTTACAGTCTATCATGTTAAATTGTAATATCTTGCTAAAATTGCAAGTAATTGTATTACGTGTTAAAAATAGTTATACTATTAAAAAAATTCAAAAAAATTAGCAATATGTTATATTACATGTGTAGGGTTTGTGGTCAAATTTGGAACTACTTTGATAACCGTAGATACTACTTATAATTATAATAGATATTTAAGCCATATTAAGCATGAGTGTTTAAGAAAATGTATTTGCAATGATTAACAGCATGTTTAGGCACTATTATGCATGAATTGACACTATTACACAGTCATGTTAAGTTCTATAAACTAAAGTATATGTAATTGAATAATTTGCATGTCAATAGACCAAATAGTGCATGCAAATGACATTAATCGTGTGATTAAGTGAGATAATGTGTTTAAGTGGAATATGTGCCGAAATTGACGCTGCTACCATAGAAGGCTATGGAGTCGTACTGTAGAAAAGTCCCTATGGGAAGGCTCAATGTGCATGTGATATCATGTGGGCGTCAGGATGAAATCCTGGAGGTGGACAAGTACCACTAGTTAGGGTGGAGAGGGCTTCTCCCGGTTCTGCATAGTTACCAAGATTCATCACTATAATGCCTAGGTGACAGGTATGTGTATTGGATATGTGTGTCTTTCTTTATGGTGGTTCGGACTATGTGTCACGGCAAATAATGTGTAAAAGTGTGAAACGTGTGTAAATGTGCAAAGTGATCATGTGAAAGTGATGTGTAATATGTTACTATGTGAAGTGATGTGAAACCATGTGAATATGATTTATTTATGTTAAAACAGCTAGGAAAAGATGTGATTATGTGATATGAAAGCATGTGAATAGTGTTAGATATCATGCTAGGTTTGTTAGCAACCATGTGCTTAATTTCATGATCTATTTGTTTAGAAATATGAAATGATAGGAATTGAAATTGACACAACGAATCAAGTTAAAGACCATGTGTAGAAAGCATGTTATAGGTTAATCATGTGTACTTGCTTATTTGACATAAACCATGTGCCATACTTCCTTGTTCTTTAAAAGAATAGTAGAAATGTGATATGTGTAAGGATGTGCCAATGGGTTGCTTACTGGGTCTTTATGAAGACTCATACTTACTTTAACATATAGGTGAGACAGGTGTCCTCGTGCTAGAGATGGACATTGTGAGGAGTGACTCCGAGTGAGAGGAGTAGCTGTGCTTGTTTAGACTACATTTTCATTTATTAGTATGTGGACAATGGTGATATGTTATGGACTTGTATAATTGTGGATTTTGATTTATTTTTATGCTACTATATAGACTGTGGAAAGTGTGAATGATGATGGAATAAGAATAAGAGTATCTTTTATTTCTGATGTGCTTTATTTTGTTACTTATGTACATCTCGACCTACTATGCTGTGTTGGGCACATGTCCTACTGTGATGGCGCCCTTTATATCGATGTGGATTGGTATAATCGTACCAGTATAAAGTGGGTCTTTACAAAGGTATTGCAGTCGATCCATCTAAGGTCAAAGTAGTGATGAATTGGGAGAGACCCACTAGTGTGACAGAGTTAAGAAGCTTCCTGGTTTGGCAGGATATTACAGGAGATTTATTAAGGATTTCTCCAAAATTGTTTTGCCTTTAACCAGATTGACTAGGAAAGAAAGTCCATATGTGTGGGCAGAAGATTGTGAAAAGAGTTTTTGTCTTTTGAAGGAATGCTTAACTATAGCTCCTAATCTTACTCTACCCATTGAAGGAGGAGGATTTGAAGTGTATACAGATGCATCTGGTATTGGTCTAGGATGTGTCTTGATGCAGCTGGGCAAGGTAATAGCATATGCCTCTCGAAACTGAAGGTACATAAAGTTAATTACCACGTCCATGATTTAGAATTAGCAACTGTTGTGTTCGCATTAAAGATTTGGAGACACTACCTACATGGCTAACAATTTAAAGTATACTCGGATCACAAAAGTTTGATGTACCTCTTATACTAGAAAGAGCTTAATATGAGGACGCGGAGGTGGTTGGAATACCTAAAGGACTTCGACTTTTCCATACAATATCACCCTGGGAAAGCCAATTCTATGTTAGATGCCTTGATTAGGAAGCTGGTGGTGTCACTTGCCAACTTAATGGTTGGGGAGTGGCGATTGCTAGAGCAGTTTGCAAATCTGGACTTGAAGGTGGAAAAGGAAAATGATGAGGTATTGATTGCCAACATCAACATACAATCAGATCTTCTAAATGAAATCAAAGAACAACAAGACAATGATCCTATCTTAGTGGGGATCAAGGAGAAGATTGATCAAAGGCCAGATTTTTCCATAACCGAGAGTGGCAGAGTAGTGTTTAAAGGAAGAACCTGTGTACCGGATAACGAAGAACTCAAGAGAAAGCTGATAATGGAAGCTCACCTATCTAGGTATACAATTCATCCTGGAGCCACTAAGATGTATCAAAATGTGAAAAGAACTTATTGGTGGCCAAATATGAAAAGAGAGATAGTCGAATTTGTAGCTGTTTAACTTGCCAGCAAGTGAAGGCAGAACATCTTAGGCCAGCAGGTGTGTTACAACCCTTAGACATACCCGAATGGAAATGGGAGAGCATAGGCATGGACTTCATTATGGGATTACCTAGAACAGGGGTGGACTTGATCTATATGGGTAATCGTGGAACGATTAACTAAGTCGGCTCACTTCTTGCTTATAAATAATACAAGGTCCGTAGATGTGCTTGCCGCCTTGTACATTAAGAGGTGGTTAGATTACATGGAGTCTCCTTATCCATTGTATCAGACATAGACCCCCGATTCACGTCACATTTTTTGCGAGAGTTGCAGACAGCACTTGGCACCAAACTAAATTTCAGTACCGCCTTTCACCCCCAAATGAATGGTCAAATAGGAAGAACAAATCAAATTGTAGAGGATATGCTCTGAGCCTGTACACTTGACTTTGAAGGGTACTGGAGTGAACAATTATCTCTGGTCGAATTTGCATACAATAATAGCTATCAATCAAGCATAAAAATGGAACCTTTCGAAGCACTATATGTAGAAGTTGCAAATCACCTGTGTGCTGGGAAGAAGCAAGAGAGAGACAATGGCTGGGACCAGAGTTAGTGTCAGACACCACTCAGAAGATCCAGTTCATTCATGAGCGTTTAAAGATAGCTCAGTCCAGACAGAAAAGCTATGTAGATATGAGAAGAAGGGACTTAGAATTTCAAGTTGGTGACCATGTGTTCTTGAAGGTTTCTCCTTCGCGTGGGATCCATAGGTTTAGAATTAAAGGTAAGTTGAGTCCAAGATTTATCAGCCCTTTTGAAATTCATGAAAGGGTTGGATAAGTAGCTTACCGACTAGTGTTACCTCTGCAACTGGCAACGGTACATAAGGTCTTTCATGTATCTATGCTGAGGAACTATGTCTACGATGCTGATCATGTGATCCGATTTGAGGGCCCATAACTGAAGAAGGATATGAGTTACATTGAGAAACCTGTCAAGATTTGGATCGAAAGGTACAAGAACTGAGGAACCGAGACATCCCAATGGTTAAGGTTCAATGGAACAAACAAGGAATAGAAGAAGTACATGGGAAACAGAATCAACATAAGGTGAAACTACCCGACATATTGGTAAGACACTATTCCTGGTTATGATCATATGAATTTGGGGACCAAATTCTTTTAAGCAGGAGAGGCTGTAGTAACCCGCTATTTTTTAATTAAAGAAAATGACTAGAAAAATGAATAAAAATAAGTAAATTAATAAACGAAAATCCATTGGAGCTAATGGGCCAATAGATGGGCAAACCAAAGAAAATAATACTTAAAATTCATATTGACCAAATACCTATGGATGAAATGGGTCATTTAAGCTTAAATAAGAGTTAATTGGCCTTTAATCATGACCTAAACCTAAGCCCAAGATGAGAGCACGAAATCTCCCACTATGACTTGCTAATTAGTGTTGGAGTGAGAGGGAAATAGCATTAAAGGGAAATTCTAGTCATCGTAGGATTGCTACCATGGATTTGGAAACATCAAAACTCGGAATTAGTGCACCTAGCCATAGAAAGCCATCACAATACCCCATAGGGTAACCACAACAAGCTCTCTCATTGCTGGATGGGGGAAGGATGCCCAGGAGCAAGGAGGACGAACCTAGGGCTTGGATTCGTGAAGAGCATCTCCCCAAGCCACTGCATCGACTCAGGATAACCAAGACTTCTTGGTGTTGAAAGTAGGTGATCTCGGGCCAGAACTAAACATGGCTTATACCATCTAAAAGAGCATCGAGTCTAGTATCTTTTGCATTTGATTTGCCTAATTTTCATCAAGTATGTTAGTCGTATTAGGCGTTTTCCCTAAGTCATGCAAGTTTAGGGCTTTTCATAGTTATGCTATGATTTATGTAAATTGAGGTCGTTTTGGGTCAAACAAAATCATTGTTCTCTTCTACTTGTCATCCATGACACTTTTCATGTTTACAATTTTGTCTAAAGATTGCTAGGTTTCAAGTTAAAAGTCTATCATGAAGGGTTGTAGTTGTTTCTGTATTTTCGGGCAAGATCCAAGAACGCGACATGTCCATATGTCGCGATTCTCTTTGCATGAAGGCGACGTACATCTACGTCGCAATTAAAGTATAGGTGACTGAGTTATCCGTCAAATTTTCTGGCTCAACTAGTCAACCCTAACACATCAAACTGCGTGTCGTGTGGGTTTCTGGACCCATGTTCAACGCGACGACATGTGTCGTCGAGATTCGGCCGTTTAGCCATCGCATTTCTGTTGGGGTAATCGATCTTGTAATGGATTCCAGTCTGAAAGGTGACCATCAGTACTGTCACATTTCTATTTGGGTAATCGATTCTGGTCTGAAAGGTGACCATCAGTACCATCGTGTTTCTATTGGGTAATTGATTTGGCAATCGATTCCGATCTGAAAGGCGACCATCAGATCTGTTGCAATTTTCTGCCTTTACACAGAGTCTTGTTTAACTGTGTACGGTTCTTTGAAAAGTGACATCTGAACCCGTCGCGATTAAAAGGGCCAACCCGGAACTGTTCCTTTTAGTTAGACAGTAAAATGTGTATGTCTTTGTCTATGATCATGTTACTTAGGTGTTCCTTGGCCTAAAAGTGATCAACCCATTTGAAAACCATAATGACATGAATATGATCCTAATGCTCCATATGAAGTGATTGATCTTATGTTCATTTGATTGTCATTTTGTCCTTGTGATCTACCTTGATATGAAATCTGTCATATATAATTTGTGTTATGAATCGGTGAGAAAACTTGTTAGATGGACTTGCTTAGTTTGAAGCTTTCCTTCTATGATACTTGCTATTTTGACATGCCGCATGTGAATTTTCCTTATTTACGTGCTTTCTGAGGTTTCATATTGATCATCAATTGCAAGCATGAATAGGAAAGTTCTGTGTCACGACACTTACACGTTTGCACGATTAGGGACACCCTTGTTAGGGAATTGGAAAACTCTCGGCGGTCATTCCGTATTAGCAGACTATCGACCTTTTCCCTAAGACTTTCGTAAGTCTTCGTACTTGTGAATTCCCTCGTAGAGACCGAGCTGGTTGTACATGAAGTACCCTCAAGATAGAGAGCACTTGTTTCGTGTACGATATGTCATTAGTCATCCTCTTGTCAAGACATAAAAGATTATGAAACTTAAGATACACCATTACAATGTCCAATTAATCTTTTGAGCTATTGTCATACCTAGAACTCTATGAATGATCATGTCCTTATTACTCTGAGCTTGTTATTGGAAATATGTGGCCATAACATGTATATGTGATCGGCACAACGTGGGACTTCGGACCATTTGACTAATGCCTCAGCAATAAGGGTCCTTTCTGGTCCTGGGGAGGAGCGCCCCATCGTACTTATTAACCGCGGAAGTATGGACTTGTGGTGCTTGGCATGGCACTGTATGTGTGCTAGATTGTGTGAAAAATGTGCTTTTGTTTGATATGAAAGTTCGATATGATACCTTTGATCATGTGAATATGTGATACTGTGTGAATATGGCCAATCCTGGTGATACAATCTTATTCTTGAATTTCCTGTCCAATGCGTATGATGGTCAGTATATGATTCGTTCAATATCTATTGATAATTCTACTTTGTTGCCATTTAACTCGTTGAAATGCATGCATAGATAGTCATCATGTTCTGTAAAGATCCTGCTTATTTAAAATGAATCATGTATATTACTGCCTGCACATTGATATGTAAATCCTACTGGACTAGTTTGCTCACCTATCATCCTATACATTTCAAGTAGTGATGAGGTTCTTGGACACCGATGGGGCAGGGCATGAGTGAAGAGCTCCCCGTCATTGATGAAGCTGAAATATTAGGAATAGACATCTGAGTAGTATATGTAATATTGAAACATTTTCATGGAGGTTTTATTGAAACTTGAATAATGGGCCCTATGGTTGGCTCTGATGTTTTTAGATGTAGTATGGTTTTATTTGAATTTTAATGAAGTTTACTTTATGTTGATGCCACCTCCAAATTATTTGCTCTATTTATGATCGAAATATAACTGCGCGTTCTGAAATTTAGCGTCGCGGTGTGACAAAATATAACCAAATACCCAAGGCTAGGCCCATACAGAAACCATCACTGCCCAACCACCACAGTGCACACTTCGGAAGCTGAAACGGGACAGACACAGATGTTGTAACCACCCTCCCTATACCGGTACGATTATATCAATCCACATCGGTATAGGGAGGGTCGTTACAGAGATTGGTATTAGAGAGTAGGTTGAGATTGTACATGAAAATACCATCAACTTCATATATGCTAAGTCTTCATAGAATTGTCCACATGTGTAAAAATGATAATAAGGAATGAAAGATAGTAAGAACATGGTTAGGACTAAATAACTTAGTTCTTAAATGTGATTAAATTGTTTTATAGGCTATGGCTTCTCGTGGTAGGCATGGTGCCCATGCTCGCGAGGATGAGCAACAGGCCCTAGCACCCCAGGGTCCTATAGTTCTTCCTCCACCACCGCCTGTAGATTATGGAGTGTTCATGCAAGGTCTAGTGCAGGCCATGCAGACTCAGGCACACACTCTGGCTGCACTCCCGGCTCAGCTGGAGGCTCAGGTTAGAAATGTGAGATAGAAGTAGACTATTTTATTAAATGTATGATTGTTATGTTGCTTATGTGTTATTTATATTGCTTGTTGTAGCAGGCTCAGGCTCAGGCTCCAGCTCCAATTCTCTAGGAGCATGGCCATAGTGGTCCTTCCATCATGGAGCGATTCAAGAGGATGGCTCACCCTCTTTTAAGGGGGAGAGTCAGCCATTGTTGGTAGAGAGCGGATGAGAGAGATCGAGAGAGAAGATCAGCTGAGCTATTAGGTGTGCTGAGGAGGACAAGTCAGCTTGGCCACCACATGCTTAAGTATTAATTGTTGAATTGCATGTAATTGTGTTAAGTTTAGATTGTCCCGATGGTCGTTATGGCTGTTTTTGTAGGAGAGAGCCGATGTGTGGTGGGTTCTTTAACTGCGTACCCGGTTTGAGGATGGTTGTGAAGGATCGCCTCGGTCAAGCCCGTTAAACCGATAACGTACTTGATCCGAGTCCGCCTCCCGCGAACGGCGAAGCCTCGCAAGGGATACAAACCAACAGTCCGTGTAAAACATAAAGGAACACACCACATTTCATATATTTCACAAGTTTACATAGCCAAATTTCCACAAAAATAAAAAGAAGTACAAGAGCCTGGGGCATACCCCGAGGTTAACTGAAGAAAGTAAACAACTACAAAACTACATCGTGAAGCTACTCTGCTGGAGGTGCTGACCCTGCACCGCTACGACGCGGCCCGGATGGACGTCGGACGAGAGACGTCCTCCTCGCTCTCACCTGTGGGGGTAGGGGTGAGCTCTTTAGTCACTGGCTCAGTAGGGAACTCCCCCAAAACCGAGCGAAACAAACACACGAGTACGAATAGTAAACAGCACAACAATTAATATAACAGCTAAGCAGGTAAGTAAAGCTGTAAAAGTACTCACCGTCAACTGCCGACTACGAGAAACAACAGTAATAATTAAACGGCAAACCAGTACAGGTGTACAAGCTAAAGTAGAGACAGCCAACACGAGCCACGAGAACTGGTTCGCGACACCTGAAACTGACTCGGACAACTAACACAGGTCTACCTCTCAGTCTCACAGCCACGGACGAAAGGTCCAGCTGCCGCTCCACGTAAAAAGGTCAAGCAACTGTGGAGACCAACTAAACACCACAACCTGCAGACCACACGGTCACAGGCCCATGCCTGGCACCTCCAGAGACCCTGGCCTGGGCTCTCTAGAGTGAGGCACTGGAGAAGGACTAGCTGGGGTCCAGTACGTCTACTGGTGCCCGTACCCCCAACTACGAGCGCGCTACAAGTGACTAAAAAACAAACACAAGTGTCACTGTCCCACTGTCGTCTTTCCCTTAGCCGGACGTACAACTCTAACACAAGAGTGAGGGTGTCCAGGTCAGACGACACAGACCTCGACGGTACAGCACAAGTACGGAACAAAGCCCGAGCTAACAGCCTGGCTCACAAAGAACCTGGGCACCCAACTGGAGAGGTAACCACGGTAGGCGTCGTACTACTCGCCACGTACACAGAACCACGTGCACGTCACACACAAACCACGTGAAACCTCACGTAAACCACAAGTAAACACTGGTCCACTACAAGTGAACCCAACTGACTCGCGTACACAACGCGCAGTCACCGAAGTAAACAACTAACAGCATACCTTGTATGCTAAACATGTAAACCAAGTGCACTCAGTGCACCTCGTGCATCAACACACAAGCATCATCGATATTATTGTACTTAGTCATTTCTGCTCAAATAGAAGTAGGCGGCCACATCGATTGCCGCTTACAGGGAGTCAATGGCAAGGTTCCTGGCCGTTAACTCCTGGCTGAGGATCTTGGCGGCAAGCGATGTTGACGCCAAGTTCTCCGGCCATAAACCCTGTAGAAACCCTAATCCGGCTCTGCGGGTTTTTAACTGTTCTAACTACTGAAAACATGCAAATGCGATTCTTTAGCATGCTAGAACCCAATACAACCCACTAAAACATGCTCTGAACATTAAATAACTCAAACACCCTTTATCCGCATGGTGCAACTCTATTCAAACGTGGATTATCATGCTGTTCAAGTGGTTATGATGTGTTTTAATGTTCCTACGGAGCTAAAGGTTCGTCCCCTACCTCAGAACGCGTTAGAATCTCCTACAATCCCCCGGTTCACGCCGAGCCCTCTGCGAGCTCCCACGCGAATTGCACCACGCCGCGACGTTTCCTCGCGTAATTCAGCGATGCCGCGCATTCTACGATCGTCCAACTACTCCTCGATACTGTTGGAAGCTTCAAAGACTCGGGGGCAGCAAGCTGGGGCAAGAGGGAATGAGAGTGAGCTAAGAAAACAGCCCTCGGGTGAGCCTATAACCTGTTGAACTGACAGGTTGGCGTCAACCCCCTTGTCGCCAACATCAAACCGCCAGCCTAAACGTCACATCTACTGCCGCTAAGTTCATGCAGTAAACGTCCACTAAGCTGGACGCCAACAGGTCAACGGCCACCCTGGCCGCCAATTACAAGGACAGCAGCATGTCCCATTTCATTTCAGGACCAACCTACTCTTCACCTGCTCAAACCACACATTCACACCAAGCATTCCACACAACCGACTCCACTGGCCTCACAACGGCCGCCACAACCAAACACACACGATCCGCATGGATCCGAAAAGCACGCGACGTTACATTACTATATCTAAAAAGAAAATTTGACCTCGAAATTTATACACAATTCAAAGTTAAACAACTCATACATACATACATTTACACGTACTATCATCTAAAAAGAAAATACACCAACTTATTCAAACAGATAGGGATACCCTTTAGCCATTTCTGCGGCTAACTCCCAGGTATCCTCACCACCCACCTATTTTCCCATCTCACTTTAACTAGCTCAATTTCTTATTCCTCAGCTTCTTTATCTTTCGATCTGTGATCTGCACTAGATATTGGCATAGTCATGTCCGGCCTCAGTCACCACCTTGATATCTAATTATTTGAGCTGGATCTTCAATACATTTTCTCAACATGGAGACATGGAAAATATCATGCACATCTGCAAAATCAGCTGGCAAATCCAGCCTATAAGCTGCTTCCCCAATTCTTTCAATTACCTGGAAAGGTCCCACATACCTGGACTCAACTTTCCAGACTTGCCAAATCTCATAATACCTTTACTCGGGGAAACTCTCAGAAAAACAAAATCTCCCACCTCAAACTGAAGTGGTCTCCTCCGCACATCTGCATAACTTTTCTGCCTACTTTGAGCTGCAATTTTTCTTTAATAAGCTTCACTATTTCAGTGGTTTGCTGAATCAATTCAGGACCCACTAATTGCCTTTCTCCCACTTCATGCCAGTTCAATGGGGTTCTACATGGCCTTCCATATAAGCTTCATACGGTGCCATCCCAAGACTGGTATGATAACTATTATTGTAGGCAAACTCAACCATTCCCAAATGATGCTCCCAACTACCCCCAAACTAAACAACAAGCTCGCAACATATCTTCAATTGTTGAATAGTCCTTTCAGTCTGACCATCTGTCTGGGGATGATAAGCGGAGCTATACCTCAACTCAGAACCAATTACTTTCTGCAGACTTCTCCAAAAACAGAAGTAAATCTTGGATCTCTATCAGATACAATAGTCTTGGAATACCATGCAGTGGAACAATTCTTTCAACATAAATATTTGCCAACCTGTCCACTGTCCAAGACATACTCACTGCCACTAATCTGCACACCTTAGTCAATCTGTCAACAAACACCATATTCCATTATGCCCTGAACTCGACCTGGTAAACCTTCCACAAAGTCCATTGCGATCATCCCATTTCCACTGTGGAATAGGCAACGGTTGCAATAGACCTCCAGGCTTCTGATGCTCTGCTTTAATCTGCTGACAGATAGCACACCTTGCTACAAATTCTGCTATTTCTTTCTTCATATGAGGCCACCAAAATGCTTTCTCAAATCATGGTACATTTTAGTACTACCCGGATGAATAGTGTACCTAGATTTATGAGCCTCTTCCAGAACTCGCTGCTTCACCTCTCTCTCTGCAGGAACAAACAACCTGCCCCGAAGCCTGACCACACAATTATCGTCAATAGAAACTCCTTCCATTTTCACAATTCAGGTAAACCTGCATCTGCTCTCTGAGCTTCATGATCTGCCAATATAATGGCTCTACTGCACTGGCAGCTAAAATTGCCCGACGCTGACTGCTGGGCACATACAAGGAATTCACCGCTACTTCTTCATAACACTTCCATTCTTTAATCATCATCAAATTCATATATGCTTTTCTGCTCAAAGCATCAGCTACAACATTGGCCTTACCCGGATGGTAACCAAACTAAAATCATAATCTTTCAAATATTAAACCCATCTGCGTTGGCGAAGATTCAAATCTTTCTGCGAGAAGATATACTTCAAGCTTTTATGATCGTTAAATTTCAAATCTCTCGCCATATATAATGCCTCCACATTTTTAAAGCAAACAACTGCTGCCAATTCTAAATCATGAGTGGGGTAATTCTCCTCTGCTGGCTTCAATTGCCTGGATGCATACGCTATCACTTTACCATGTTGCATAAGCACTGCACCAAGACCTCTTCTTGAAGCATCAGTATACAACATAAAACCACCACTCCCTGCCGGCAATGTCAATATAGGTGCTGATGTGAGTCTTTTCTTTAATTCCATGAAACTTCTCTGACATTCACCGACCACACACAAAAGGCACACCCTTTCTGGTCAATCTAGTCATAGGTGCTGCAATCTTAGAAAAATCTTGAATAAAGCGCCTATAATAACCTGCTAATCCAGAAAACTTCTAATCTCGGTTATTGTCTTAGGCACTTCCCACCTCGACACAGCTTCCACTTTACTCGGGTCTACTGCTACTTCCTTTGGCTGAAATAACATGACCCAAAAACTGAATTTCCTTAACCAGAATTCACACTTACTGAATTTAGCAAACAACTGGTTATCTCTTAACAACTGCAAGGTAAACCTCAAATGAGCTGCATGCTCCTCTTCAGATGCTAATAAATTAGAATATCATCAATAAAGACCACAATAAATTGATCTAAATATGGATGAAAATTCTATTCATCATCCATAAAACCTGCAGGAGCATTAGTCAACCCAAAAGGCATTACCACAAACTCATAGTGACCATATCTAGTTCTGAACGCTGTCTTATCTATATCCTCCTCTTTAATTCTCACTGATGGTACCCGGACCTAAATCAATCTTAGAAAACACCTTTGCTGATTGCAACTGATCAAATAATCATCTATCCTCGGCAACGGGTACTTATTCTTAATGGTCACATCATTTAATTTTCTATAATCAATGCACATCCGAAAACTTCCATCTTTCTTTTTCACAAATAAAACCGGCGCTCCCCACGGGGAATGACTCGGTCTAATAAACCCTTCTGCAACAATTATTCTAACTGCTTTTTCAATTCTTTAAGTTCTGCTGGTGCCATCCGATATGGAGCTTTAGAAATCGGCATGGTACCTGGCAGCAACTCAATAGAAAAGTCCACCACTCTGTGTGGAGCTAAACCAGGCAAATCTTCCGGAAAACATCAGCAAATTCCCTAACCACAGGAACTGCTTCCATTGGCTGACTGGCCTCTACCAACTTACCGAGGCTAAATAAGCCACAACCCTCATTTATCAACTTTCTAGCTTTAATTGCAGAAATTAGAAACTTGGAGGTATAAAAAGGCATACCTTGATATTCAAACACTGCGCCATTAGGATGACAAAATCTGATCATTTTCTTTCTGCAATCTAACATTGCTCCATACATCTCAAGCCAATCCATACCCAGAATGATATCATAATCTGACAGCTGCAGGGCATACAACCGACCCGGCATCTGGTTCCCTTCAATCATAACAGGAGCTTCATCTATATAGCTCGAAGTGAGTAAGAACTCACCTAAAGGAACCTCCACCACTAACTCACAAACTTCTCTTCTAAAGGATGAGCTATGCAATCCAGAAATTCTTCGGAAATAAATGACAGGCACCCGAATCAAATAAGACTCTTTTGAATATTCATAAAGAGGTAAAATACCTTCTATCATATTTGACGCCTCTGCCTGGGCTGGGTGTGATACCCATAACCCGGCCTCTCCCTCGCTGCTGCGGTGCTCCTCTGCCACGACCTGCCTGTGGCTGCTGGAACTGCTGAGGCTGCTGCTGCTGCTACACACCCCTCTGCCATACCCATACTCTCTTGCATACGGACAATTGCGGATCAATGTCCCGTTGATTGCAATTATAACATCTATACCCTGGAGGACAATAGGCTGCCTGGTAGTACTCTGCTGCGACTCCTCCACCTCAGGCCTACCACGGCCCTGCTGCAACTGCTGACGACCTCCCCATCCTCTTCCTTTGCCTTTAATGCTTGCTTTAACTTCTGCCCCATTTCCCGAAACCAGATGAAGAAGGTCCTGCTGGTGCCTTGCCCTTGCTTGCACCTACTGTCTGCTGCGGTAGCCGAAAACTACCTGAACCTGACTCACCTGCCTGGCGAGTCCGGATAGACCTCTCCAAAGTAGCTGCCCTCTGCGCTGCTTCTTCCACTGTCTACACATAAGAGTACTATCGCATCCTGCAATTCCACTCTCAATCCTCTGATAAAATACTCAACCATCATATTATTATCTGAAACCACATATGTGCATAACGGCTAAGTGCCATAAATCTCATCTGGTACTCTAAGACTGAAGAGTTACCTTGCTGAAGAGTTCGGAATTGCTCTCTTTTTACTTGCTGCACTTGGATCGGAAAGAATGTATCATTAAATACTCAAGAAACTCCGGCCAAGTGATAGCTTCTTCCGTCCTGCCTGCAAAAGTGGTTTGCATCTTCAATCGCCACCATTCCAAGGCAAAATCTCTCAACTGGTAAGCAGCTAATACCACTCTATCTGCTGCCGGACACCTCATAGTCGCAAAAACTCTCTCAATTTCATGAACCCAATGCTCAACTGTATCTGGATTCGGCCCTCCTGAAAGTAGGTGGCTGCAATCTCAGAAACTTTTCCACCTGCATCACTGGTTCTTCCGCTAACAACACTGGTGGTGGCACAGGTACTACAAAGGCACCTCCACTCTCGGTGGAACTGGAGCTACAGTACAACCTCTCCATCCCCAGGTGGCACTGGCGCCTGCTGATCCATCCTTGCTCGAATATCCGTGAGGCTCTCCCAAATCCTTTCTATCATACGCTGGGTGCTTTCCTCCGGATCATCTCCTCCACCACCCCAATCTCTCCTATCAGGCATTTCAGAAATTTTCTACATACACAAAACACCAGACAAAAATCAAAACCATGAACGATCAAAAACCAGGTCCCTACCAGCAGTGTAAAATGACCAAATAAGGCTATGTATCCTTTCAATTCCCTTATATTAACACGGACCTTGCTCTGATACCAACTGTGACGGATCGCCTCGGTCAAGCCCGTTAAACCGATAACGTACTTGATCCGTCCGCCTCCCGCGAACGGGCCGAAGCCTCGCAAGGGATACCAAACCACAGTCCGTGTAAACATAAAGGAACACCCACATTTCATATATATATTTCATAAGTTTACATAGCCAAATTTCCACAAAAACTAAAAAGAAGTACAAGAGCCTGGGGCATACCCCGAGGTACAACTAAGAAAGTAACAACTACAAAACTACACTGCTGAAGCTACTCTGCTGGAGGTGCTGACCCTGCACCGCTACGACGCGGCCCGGATCTGGACGCGGACGAGAGACGTCCTCCTAGCTCTCACTTGTGGGGGTAGGGGTGAGCCTCTCTAGTCACTGGCTCAGTAGGAACTCCCCCAAAATCGAGCGAAACAAACACCACGAGTACGAATAGTAAACAACACCAACAAGTAATATAACAGCTAAGCAGGTAAGTAAAGCTGTAAAAGTACTCACCGTCTGCCGACTACGAGAAACAACAGTAATAATTAAACGGCAAACCAGTACAGGTGTACAAGCTAAAGTAGAGACAGCCAACACGAGCCACGAGAACTGGTTCGCGACACCAGAAACTGACTCGGACAACTAACACAGGTCTACCTCTCAGTCTCGCAGCCACGGACGAAAGGTCCAGCTGCCGCTCCACATAAAAAGGTCAAGCAACTGTGGAGACAACTAAACACCACAACCTGCAGACCACACGGTCACAGCCCATGCCTGGCACCTCCAGAACCCTGGCCTGGGCTCGCTAGAGTGAGGCACTGGAAAAGGACTAGCTGGGGTCCAGTACGTCTACTGGTGTCCGTACCCCCAACTACGAGCGCGCTACAAGTGACTAAAACAAACACATGTGTCACTGTCCCACTGTCGTCTTTCCCTCACCGGACGTACAACTCTAACACAAGAGTGAGGGTGTCCAGGTCAGACGACACAGACCTCGACGGTACAGCACAAGTACCGGGACAAAGCCCCGAGCTAACAGCCTGGCTCACAAAGAACCTGGGCCACCCAACTAGAGAGGTAACCACGGTAGGCGTCGTACTACTCTCGCCACGTACACAGAACCACGTGCACGTCACACACAAACCACGTGAAACCTCACGTAAACCACAAGTAACCACTGGTCCACTACACGTGACCCAACTGACTCGCGTACACAACGCGCAGTCACCGAAGTAAACAACTAACAGCATACCTTGTATGCTAAACACGTAAACAAAGTGCACTCAGTGCACCTCGTGCATCAACACACATGCATCATCGATAATTATTGTACTTAGTCATTTCTGCTCAAATAGAAGTAGGCGGCCACATCGATTGCCGCTTCCAGGAGTCACGGCAAGGTTCCTGGCCGTTAACTCTTGGCTGAGAATCTTGGCGGCAAGCGATGTTGACGCCAAGTTCTCCGGCCATAAACCCTGCAGAAACCCTAATCCGGCTCTGCGGGTTTTATAACTATTCTAACTACTGAAAACATGCAAATGCAATTCCTTTAGCATGCTAGAACCCAATACAACCCACTAAAACATGCTCTGAACATTAAATAACTCAAACCACCCTTTATCTCGCATGGTGCAACTCTATTCAAACGTGATTATCATGCTGGTTCAAGTGGTTATGATGTGTTTTAATGTTCCTACAGAGCTAAACGGGTTCGTCCCCTACCTCAGAATGCGTTAGAATCTCCTGCAATCCCCAGTTCACGCCGAGCCCTCCGCGAGCTCCCACGCGAATTGCACCACGCCGCGACGTTTCCTCGCGTAATTCAGCGATGCCGCGCGTTCTACGATCGTCCAACTACTCCTCGATACCTGTTGGAAGCTTCAAAGACTCGGGGGCAGCAAGCTGGGGCAAGAGGGAATGAGAGTGAGCTGAGAAAACAGCCCTCGGTGAGCCTATAACCTGTTGAACTGACAGGTTGGCGTCAACCCCCTTGTCGCCAACATCAACCGCCAGCCTAAACGTCCACATCTACTGCCGCTAAGTTCATGCAGTAACGTCCACTAAGCTGGACGCCAACAGGTCAACGGCCACACCTGGCCGCCAATTCCAACAGGACAGCAGCATGTCCATTTCATTTCAGGACCAACCCTACTCTTCACCAGCTCAAACCACACATTCACACCAAGCATTCCACACAACCGACTCACACTGGCCTCACAACGGCCGCCACAACCACAACACACACGATCCGCATGGATCCGAAAAGCACGCGACGTTACAACAGTGCTATCGAGGTAGCTTGGGATGAGTTCGTGAGGCTCTTTCGGGCCAAGTTTGTTCCCCGAGCATATTCAAGACAAGATGAAGCAGGAGTTTCTATTTGCTAAAGATGAAGGACTATGATGCAATTCTCGGTCTAGATTGGCTAGAGGACCTATGCATTAGTAGATTATCGTGGAAGAAGATCACTTTCCGTATTCCTAGTGAGGATGAGTTTTCAAATCCATTGCCAAGGAACTTAGCGGGAAGATTTGTTATCTCCGCCATGAAGATGATGAGATGGTGAGTAAGGGATGTGACGCTTTTCTTGCCAGTGTGGTCTTAGTACCGAACGCTGATCAGTCACGTACCCATGTGGACATTGATGTAGTGCAAAAGTTTCCAGATGTTTTTCCTGTTGATTTCTATAAATGGCCACTGGTTAGGGAGATAGACTTTACTATAGAGTTGTTTCTAGGCACCTATCCTATCTCAAAGGCTCCATATCAGATGGCACCTGCGGATTTAGCTGACTTAAGGAAGCAGTTGCAGGATTTGCTGGATAAGAGATTTATTCACCTTAGCGTATCCCCTTGAGGCACACCTGTATTATTTGTGAAGAAGAAGGATGGTTCACTTAGGTTGTGCATCGATTATGAAAGCTCAACCTGGTGACTGTGAAGAACAGGTATCCCTTACCACAGATTGATGATTTATTTGACCAGCTGCAGAATGCATCGGTATTTTCTAAGATTGATCTGCGGCGGTCCAGCTATCATCAGTTGAGGATTAGGAGTGAAGATGTGTCCAAGACGGCCTTTAGGACTCGTTATGGACATTATGAGTTTTTAGTTCTTCCGTTTGGTCTGACCAACGCCCCCGCAGCGTTCATGGATCTCATGAACAGGGTATTTAGACCTTATCTAGATAGTTTCATAGTGGTGTTCATCGATGATGTGCTAGTCTATTATCCAGATGAGGCTACACACCATCAGCATTTGAGAGTTGTTTTAGAAGTTCTCCGAGAGCACAAGCTGTATGCAGAATTCAGCAAGTGCGATTTCTGGATGCATGAGGTTCATTTCCTTGGGCATGTTATCTCTGGTGCTGGTGCAGCAGTTGATCCAGCGAAGGTCCAGGCTGTATTAGAATGGGAGATCCCTAGGACCCCATCAGAGATTCGTAGTTTCCTTGCTTTAGTGGGCTATTCTAGGTGATTCATCGAGGGATTTGCATCTATCGCCGCACCATTGACTAAGCTAACCAGGAAGGGTGTGAAGTTTGTCTGGTCCGAGGATTGTGGGAGTAGCTTTCAATTGTTGAAGGCTAAGCTTACTTCTGCACTGGTGTTGATTTTGTCGAGTGGTGTAGAGGGTTTTGCCATCTATTCAGATGCATCTCTGATTGGTTTAGGCTGTGTGTTGATGCAGCAGGGAAGGGTAGTGACATATGCTTCTCGCCAATTGAAGGAGCATGAGCGTAACTATCCGACTCATGATTTAGAGCTTGCGGGAGTGGTTCATGGACTAAAGATCTGGAGGCACTATCTTTATGGTGTCAGATTTGAGGTGTTCACTGACCACAAGAGTTTGAGATATCTCTTTTCGCAGAAGGAGTTAAACCTGTGGCAGAGGAGATGGATTGAGTTCATCAAGTACTACGACTTCGATCTTCAATATCATCCAGCGAAGGCGAATGTCGTGGTGGATGCTCTTAGCAGGAAGAGGTCTTTGCTCTAGCAGGATTGGAAGATGTTGGAGGATGCTGCCTGTCCGATGACTAAGTTAGAGCCATTATTATGTCAGGCTTTTGTGGTTCAGTTGTCTATTCGGTCTTCTGTGCTAGATGAGGTGATTGAGCAGCAGAAAGTTGATGCTAGACTTCAGGAATTAGTAGGCAAGGCGGAAATTGCTCGAGATGAGGATGGTGTGATTAGATTTCATCATCGAGTATGTGTTCTCGATGTTGTAGATGTCCGTGAGCATGTTCTTGCAAAAGCAAATAGGTCGAGATTCTCTATTCATCCAGGTAACACTAAGATGTACCAGGATTTGAAGAGATCTTTTTGGTGGTCTGGCATGAAGAAGGATGTGGCAGATTTTGTATCCAGGTGTTAGTATGCCAGCAAGTGAAGGGCGAGCGTCAGCGACCATCTGGTCCTATGCATAAGATGGAGATCCCAGTGTGGAAGTGGGAGGCCATCACTATGGATTTTGTAATGGGTTTACTCAGATCAATGAAGGGCAATGACTCGATTTGGGTAATTGTAGATAGATTCTCTAAGACTGCGCATTCTTGCCTATGAAGAAGCAGCTAGTTGAGAGTTTAGCTAGATTGTATGTAAGTAGTATTGTTAGGTTGCATGGTGTGCCGAAGTCGATCATTCGGATTGAGATCCGAGATTTACTTCGAGGCTATGGAAGGGTCTTCGGGATGCTTTGGGTTCCGAATTAAATATTAGTTTGGTATTCCAAACTCAGACAGATGGATAGTTCGACAGGACTATCTAGATGCTCGAGGATATGTTGGGAGCGTGTGTGATGGATTGGAAGGGTGATTAGGAGCATCATTTACCTCTTGTGGAGTTCGCATATAACAACAGTTTTCATGCGAGTATTGGTATGGCTCCATTTGAGGCGTTGTATGGGCGGCCTTGTAGATCTCCTTTGTGCTGGGAGGAGATAGGTGATAGGCAGTTGATTGGTTCGGAGTTAGTGCAGAAGACTTCGGATAAGATCCATCTTATTAGGCAGAGGCTTGTTGCGGCCCAAGATAGGCAGAAGAGCTACGCCGACAACAGAAGAAAGTATTTGGAGTTCGAGGTTGGCGAGCATGTTTTTCTGAAGGTTTTGCCTACTCGAGGTGTTGTTAGATTTGGCAGGCATAGCAAGTTGAGTCCTAGATTCATTTACCCATTTGAGATTTTTAGGCGGATGGGCAGCGTGGCATATGAGCTAGCTTTACCCCCAGCGTTAGCTAGTGTTCATCCTATTTTCCATGTATCCATGCTCAGGAGGTATGTGTGTGATCCGTCTCATGTTATTAGTCATGTGCCAGTGGAGATTTAGCCAAATCTATCGTATGTTGAGCACCGATAGATATTCTTGATCGGAAGGTTCAGCACCTCCAAAACAAGAGCATTGCGTCCGTGAAGGTGCTATGGCGGAACTTCTCATGAGAGGAGGCTACTTGGGAGCTTGAGGATGCTATGAAGAAGAAATATCCTCAATTGTTTGAGTAGTGTCGTTCTAACTTTGAGGACGACGTTTTCTTTAAGGGGGAGAGGGTGTAAGGCCCTCGAATTTTGTCCTTTTGTTTGACTTTGTCTTATAATGTATTAGTTGCTATGTGTACATATGTATATGTATATACGTAAATGCATTATTCTGTACATATTATGTTTGAATAATGTTGTACATATGTATATATGTCTTTACTTGTGTACATGTTTCTTTTATTTATATTGTATCTATGATGCTTTGATTATACATTATACATTGTATGTATGTATATAGTGTATATATATATATATATATATATATATATATATTGGGCATTTTTGTGTTCTGGCCGAAAGGCTGGTTGACGTCAACATGCATAGACGTGCATGGGGATGTCAACGTCCAGATCGATGGACGTTTAATCCCAGTAGACGGCCAGGGATGTGGACGTCTATTTCCCAGAATTGTTGCAGCTTCAAATCTGGAAACGACTATGTTTCCTTCGCTCCCAGTTTTGGAAACCGTCTTCCAACGATAGGAAATCCTATCTACGGAGCATACCCTAAATCCCTTGGCTCTATAAAAACACCCTCTTGCAGCCTGATTAGGTTCCTTTGGCTCTTTAAGAAACCCTAGAAAGTCTGTGCAGAAACCTGATCTTTGAGAAGCTTGATCTGTTGATTGTGGGCATCTTCCGGCGATCTACCTCGACTGGAAGGAGCTCTAATTATTGAGGAAGACTTCCCTGACTCCGGTGTATAAGGTACATCGACCTAAAGACCGGATCTGGGAGATTTGGTGCCTCTTCTTGGCTTGGCCGAGGAGAGCTTCTCCGACAAATAATCCAAACTAGCAATTTCTTTGAGGCATGTAAGCTTTCGACATCATCCCTACTAATGTCAGCTGGGTCCTAGGAATTTTACAGAATTTATCTTGTGTCCTGGAACCCCCATTCACCATGATTCTGTGCGTTCTGTCTGTATTCTGCAGACAGGAACTTAACGGCAACATATTGTGTCGTTAAGATCTAGGGTCAGCTGCAGCATCTTGTGTCATTAACCCAGGTTGGCGGCAACACCTGTGCCGCCAAGTTCATCAGTTTTGACAGATATGATGTTTTGATCTCTGTAGTATATTCTTCAAACTTCTGAGTATAAGTAAATGCTGTGAGAATTATTTTGAGTCAAGTATAATTATTAGGTCATGCCATGTGGATTGGTCGAATATTTGTAAACTATATTAATTATTAGAAGTTTTCTAATAGGATATTAAGCATCATTTAGCCTTGTTAATTCCTGATTAATTAGATTAATGTTAAATTAGGATTTCAAAAATTTCCTATGACTATATGATGATTGAGTTCAAGTATTAGCACTGTTGTATATAAATGTGTTACTGTGAAACTTGTTTAAAGGAATTTAGTGATAAGTATGCTTGAATCATGTTTTAATTAGCAAAATTATTTACAGATATGAAAAATATGGAAAATTGAGCATGTGATATGTTTATTGTTTGGAACCTACTATAAAAAATTTCATGCTGTTTAAATAACAGTAGGTACTGTTATGGATTTAAATGAGTAAATGATCATCTTCAGAATGTTAAGTTAAATTGTATGTGATTCAGTTATTAATAGCACAATTAGGACAGTATCAAGAGTTGATTATCATTATGAAACATTAATAGCATGCTTTGCAAACTGATCCATGTATATGTGTTAAAAGTGAATGTGTGTGTGTCTAAATGCGTGTGAATAATGTTAATGTGATAACGTGAAAATGTATAAACTGTGCCATTAGTGACACTACTACCATAGAGGGCTGTAGAACCGTACCATAGCAAAATCCCCACAGGAAGGTTCAATGTGTGTGATATCCTATGGACAATTAGGATGAAATCCTAGAGGTGGACAAGTATCACTGGTTAGGGTGGAGAGTGTTTCTCCCGGTTCTGCGCAGTTAACCAAGATCTATCACAGTGTTGCCTACGTGATAGGTATGTGAATGTGTATATGTGTGTCCTTCTAGTGGTGTTTTGGACTATGTGTCACGGCAACTAAGTGTAAAAAGTGTAATTATGTGAATTGTGCAATGTGTAAAAGGAGTATGTGAAAGTGTAAAGTGAATGTGTTAGCTTGTGAATAAGGGTAAACCTTGTGAATATGTGTATTTCATGTCAAAACAGCAAGCAAAGGTGAGTATAATTGTGATAAATACATGAAAGAATGACTAGATTCCATGCTAGATATGTTATGTGTTTAATACATAGTTTCATGCTTAAATTGTATATAGTTGCCAACCGACTTGAATATGTTTTAAACTTTCAATTCATGTTTAATAAAGTGTGATATCATATGTAATTGTGAATTATTTACATTAAAATAGCAAGTTAAATGTGTAATTAAATGTGAAAAGTGCAAGTGAAATTGATTAGATATCATGCTATATGTTGTGTGTAGAACGCTTGTGTAGGATTTTTGTGTTATTCTATGAATGTTATAAACATGTATCATGTGTCTCTATTGTTATACGTTTCCATGTATAGTAATTTAAATTCTATGAACCTTGCAACCTGTGTTACTTATTTTCCTTGAAAGATAGCATGTGCATAAGATATGTGTAAGGATGTTGTGCATAGATTGCTTGCTGGGTCTATTTAGACTCATCCTTGCTTTGGCGTACAGGTGTGATAGGTGTGTCCACTTCTGAGGAGGAGATAGTTAGGAGCGACTCCGAACGAGAGGAGTAGCTTGTGTTGTAGAGATCTCGACATTGTACTTTCATTTTTCATAAGTATGTAATCAATAAGTGATGTATGTCTTATGGACAATGTATTTACCTTGGAGTTGTATTATGTGGACATTTGTATTTTCTTATTATTATATGGACTATGGATAGAATGATGATGATGGAATAAGATAAATTCATTTATTTCCCCTGTGATATTTTGTTATTTGTGCACATCTCAATCTAGTGTTAGTGTTGGGTAAATGTCCCACTATGACGGCGTTCATTATACCAATGAGGATTGGTACAATCATACCGGTATAGGGAGGGTCGTTACAGACGTCGCCTTCAAAATCACAACAGCCCGACACGTCACCTTCAAGCCAATCGTTACATCTCAATCAGTACCCTAAAATGAGACGGAACAACTCGACGCCTTCAAGTCAATCGAAAGACATAAACGTGATGGGCCCAAGCGTCACGTTCATGTCAATTGATATACACACCAATCAGAAGCATCATCGCAACAGTCCACTGGGTTGTGTTCATATGAAGAACGCGACCGGCCAACCTATCATGTCCAAAACATAACGGCACGACCCGTCACCTTACCAGGCAGACAGTCGAACCCAACCACCACCTCTAGAAATCCATACAAACACCATTTAAACTAAACTTTAAACCTTATGAAGAAAGATAATGTACAACACGCCACAATAACATGATTTACTAAACATTAAATCAATCAATCAACTCGATATGAAGGGGAAGTCTCTCTACCAACTCGAAGAACACAAATATCACGAAGAACACCACACCGCCGACATGTCCACACTCCGGATGCCCTCCATGCATGGAAACCGTGCCAGACCAGCCACCTGGAAGCTAAAATCACCATAAACACTGCAAAATCTCCTCTCCTAGGCCAGACAGAGCCACCTTTGCTCTATCTATCCAAAAACTACTATATTAAATGCAAAGTCTAAATCCGACGTAGGTAGGAGTCACATTTAAAACACCTTAAATGCGGTAGACCTGACCGTCACAATCGAAGCTATGCGACTGAAAGGCAGTTCGAAGAATGCAACGTAATGAGTCGTCACGTTCAAAATGCGACAACCTACTCTGTCGCCTTCTTCACCAGAAAACTTAGGGGCTATATGTGTCCGGATTTGCGGCCCACAACACCCACACACCACACGTGAACCACCACTAAGGCTCAATGACCACACATTGGCCACGAACACCACACCAGAACCACTAAAACTGGATTCGAACGGCCACGACGTCACATTACTACCACCTAAAAAGGAATGTCATCTTGGACATTTAGAATGAAACCACAATAAGTCGGAATACCACCTAAAAAGAAATGAAGTCATTTACAAATAGGAAATGATACATTTCCTCTGAACTTGCCTTTCAAACCGTTCTACTTTAACTGATCCATTCTGCTCATTTCCTTGCTCATTCTGCTTTCCTTTCTCTTTAATTCATTTCACAACTTTTCTTGCCCAACTGATTCAAATTGACCTTCTTTTACTTTACCTCTGAAGCAATTCTATCTTGCCATCGGTGCCTTATCTCCTTGGACTCAATCTGTTTCCACATTTTCTGACTGTGTTTGCAACATCTCTTTTCTATGTCATTTTGCTTGCTGAAAAATCTATTATCATAAACCCGCTGCTTCTGACAATTCTGTCATACTAATAATTTGCTAATATATTATCCTTCGGTGCTGACTTATTATTGACTGTAATTCTACCTCAATTTTGCTCATGTTTCCAACTACCAATCTATTTTCCGCTTTAATAATTAGTTACACATTTCCATTGTACCTTCATTTTATTTACTAATAACCATTGACTCATGCCTGCACACACTTACTGCCTTGCTCTGCCAAGTAAAAATTGCTTGCACAAAAATTCTTTCTGCCTTGACTTGTCATCCATTATTTGATTCAGTCTGCTTTATTGCTCTGTATAATATTATTACCTAATACAATACTTTAAAATTTATACTCTTCCAATTATTCTATTTATTCGTACTATCGATTTTCTTTCTGCTATGCACACTGATTACATCGGATACTTGCCAAATATTTTGCAAATTCTATTTTCCTTAACACTTTCAATTATTTTCATTTCCATCATCACTCTGACTTTAGTTGAATCCAAATATGACTTAATTGACTTACCCAAAACCATCTTTTCAATCAATTACCACTGGAAGGAAATACCTGAAGCCTCAAACTGTCTTATTTGTCACACTGCTGCTATTATATTCTGCTCTTTTCGGTTCACTGAAAATTACAATCCAACTGACTAATCAAATTGAATCCATAACTTTTTAAAGTAACTCATTTGTACTGTTGTAACATTGTACTCTCTTACCTGCGAATAAAACTGCTCATTCAACTCTGTACATGCTTTGCCACTTTATCTGTTAACTCCAAAATTTTCTTCAACTCAATTGACCAAGCCTTCTTTTTGTATTCCACAACTTACTGACTTCAGAAATTTCAAACTATACACATTGCTTACTCTTTCTGCTGCATTCCGCCGTAATCTTATCTGTTCTCTATTCTATAGCCAATATGTCTTCGCTACCACATCAAATTCTGGAAAATACTCTAATGAAAGAATACTTCTAATCAATTGAATTACTTATTCTGCACTACCACATGAGCTTTTACTGAACCTTACTAAAATGTTGTGGAAAGCTGGTATAAGGAAATCTAGAAGGGGGGGGGGGTTGAATAGATTTCACTGAATTTTAATAATCACATGATTGGGTCTTAGTGAGATTGAGTTAAGAATGAAATCTAAATATCAGTAACACTTCTGAACAACTTAGACAAGTTAGATGATGTAATACTAACGAGCCTACCAAACATCTAGCGTAAGGGACAAACAAACCACAAGAACAAGGAGATCTAGGGTGGTTCGGAATACACAACAGTGTATCCTACATCCACCATCCACGCACACACACAATTGTGGCTTATCTTGCCAGTTCAGAAAAGTCACAAATCACCACACACTCTGAGATGAAGAAATCTCATATTCAACCACACACACACGAAATTGGGCACAAGGATTGCACCAATTTCACAAAAAACACATAGTAGAGTGAGTTTAGGATGAGGAACCAGACTAAACAATTGAAACCAAGTTGGAGATGACTAGTTCGAATCCCCCTGTTTGTGCTTCAAGGAGGGAGAACAACTCTTCTTCTTCAGCTCTAGGAAGAAGACTCTGAAGACTTGAATTCCTTCTCTAGATGGATCATCCAAGGTGCACGATGCTCCAGTTCCTTCAAATCTGGAAGCAATTTGCCAGGTTGAAGCCTTCTTCTGAAATCGCCTGGAATACTCTAGAGACTGGAAGAACATATGGGTACCTCACCAAAAGCCAAGTGGATAAGGGGCATTTATAGTCCCATGGGTCCACAAAATATCTTGGGATCTGGGGGCACAAAAATTCCCACTCAGAAAGCCCCTACCAAAAATATCCACGTGTCTATGCATCTTGGATTTGGGAGAAAGTTCGAAGTGTGTGAACACTATACACACATGTGTCGACACACTAAGCACCGTCCTCAAACTGGGCTTCTGGGACAGTGAGCTAGTGTCGACACACAGAAGGACTGTGTTGACACCACTGGTTGTTTCCTTCAGAACATGTTTCTAGGACAGTATGCTAGTCTCGACACACAGGTGGGTTGTGTCGACACCACTAGACTTGTTTGATCTTTTCTTTGATCTACACATGGACGAAATATTGTGAGATATAGATGAAATATGATGAACATGACTTCCATATATTTTGAATCATATTTAGGCATCATCAAAATAAGAGATCCAACAATCTCCCCCTTTTTGACGATGGCAACTATGATTCATCAAGCTAACTTGATTTTCTCACAAATGTGATTTTATGAACATCCATTCACATTATTCCATGGAATATAAGAAGCATAACAATGACATCTAAAATTTTCATCACTTCAATAACAATCATGTCATTCATTTGTCACTTTCAAAAGGATCAAATATACAAGCATCCAACAACTAAAAACATCCAACAACCAAAAACTTGTAGCATCCATATCAAGATCCATATCAAAAAGTGTATAGTAGCCCAAAAGCATTCACAATGGCATCCATTACAATATGAGCCCTTCTCCCCCTTTGACATCATCAAAACAAAATAAGAAACATCATGTAGATTTAGGCGGAGGAGGAGGAGGAAGTGGTAGTAAAATGCTATCAAATGTCTTCATCCTGGCTTTTAGAGAACCCATGTTTGACCATAGTTGAGCTTGCAAAGTAGAACTAGTGTTTGAGAACCCATGAGGTGTAGGTGAAACTAGTTTTTCATGAGGAACCTCAACCTCAACATATGGATGTTCCACTGGATCAGCTTTAGGGGCATCAACCTCTGGAGCATTGTCTTCTGTTACTTTTCTCTACTTGTGGCTTGGCTCTACAGCAGGACCTCTTATCACTTGGTCACCCTCAACTCTGAATCTCATGAATTTTTGTAAATGATGCAAACAGTAAATGTTATTTGAGGAATTTTCTAAACCTTTTCATTTACAAAGAATACTCCAAAATGCTTAAAGACAGCTGTGAGATGTGCAGTATATGGCAGAGATCTATGAAGATCTTCTCTAATTGTCTCAAATATGATTTGAGATATGATCAAATTCAAATTGACTTTAACATTCTTCTTCATGCAGTACATCACAAATCATTGAATATCAGTCAGCCTATTCCTACCACCACCATGAGGTGTGATAATGGTGGTAAGTATATGATGTACCAAGTGGACAACTGGTGGAAAAGTATTGGTGTTAAATCTTGTAACATGATTTTGTCTTGAGTCCTTCTTATCATGTGGAAGACCAGTGAGAAGAGTGTAGGCCTCAAAAAGATTGAACTCATAGTTACAGTAATCTGCACGATCATTTAGAAAGTGAAATAATTCAGAAGCTAACTTAGGAGCAAAAAGAATAGAAACACCTTTGACCTCTGATATGAAACCCTCTCAAGCATCGACCATGCTCAAATAAAATTCTTGAACCAAGTGAGGGTAGAAAACTCTGAACTCAGAAATGAACTTCAACCATCCTTGAAACTAAAAGAAAGTGATACATTATGGAAAGGCATCATCAAAGCCCTGATCAGACAGATCCACAGCCCTAGGCTTCAGATAGATCTCCCCTCGGTAGCAATCTGGGATGGGGTGACTGCTGGAGTCCCAGATGAGTCAGAAGACTCAAAGGATTAATCTTCTTCATCGAAGTTGCTTGAATCAGGGAGAAGTTTCCTCCTAGGGTAGCGAGATGGCATGGGAGACTTGCCTTTACTCTGAGGAGACAGCCTACCTCGCTTGGATGGAGTCCGGATGGAGATGAAACACCCTTTCTCTTGGACAAATCATGTCGAAGCTTGATCCTTCTTTCAGGTTGGGGCTCTTCAATGACAACTCCCCTTGCAGCAACCCTGAACTTAGCTCCTCTTGGGAGTTTGCTTGGGAGGCATGATGGAGGGAAAGGATAGGAAGATAAGAAGGTTTGACGGTTGGAAGAGAAAAACCTGGAACGCGGGGGATCCGTTCCTTGAGAGTTGGAAGGAGGGAGGAGTTCAAATTGGAATGGGATTCTCAAGGTGGTAGGGTGGACCTGAGATTTAGGGCATATAAAAAGGTTTTCGACACCAAAAGTGAGAGGATAAGATGAACCCTCAGCTCATTTACCGTAAACAGGTACTGGCGGTCGAACCCAGTTGTGTCGACACAACAGAGAGAGTGTGTCGACCTGACAGACTCTGGTGTCGACACAGGAAGAGAGTGTGTCGACCTGATTTGATGAAAGTTGTTGAGTTTTTGAGAAAGATGTGAAGGAAAGTCTTGTTATGATGAAAAATATCTAACATCAATCATTCAAGGATTTTTAATATGTTAAAGAAATCATTTTCAATTTCTCATCATAATTCCATTATAAATTCACTGGGTTGAAAGATATCTGACAAAAATTGATCATTAAAAGTTCTGAAACACTGGGATGACAATTTGATTGATATAAAATATTCTATGCAGTCAATTGCAACCTTTTATACTTTACTAAACCAAGGTAATGTGATTTCTTCAGGATTAATACAATTTGTATTAAAATTAAACACTCTTAAAAGATTTGATTTAGGTTCAAGTTGTTCATTTTATTTGATTGAATTTTATTGAACATTAAAGCAATGAGCATTCAAATGTAGTAAATTTTTTTACTCAAGTACACATGCTTTTTACACATCAGAGTCCTGGTTACTAAAGATTTACTAATTATCCTTCTTCAAGGGATGAATGAAAACCTTTTTACATGGAAATATACCTTTATCAGAGGCCAATATTTCAAGTTACTTAGTTAGCATTGGTTCTTATCAATTTGATTTAACCCCTTAGAACAGAGATAACAAAACACCTTATGACATACATGACTCTTCACTTTTTGTGAAGGTGTGCAGTTTCTCAGTGTATATGTCATTGTTCTGTCAGAAGAACACTTTGAAAATGAACATTAAGACATTTGATACAACTTTATCCTTCATCAGTCTTAAAAGAAATGTGTAAAGTCAATACACAATTGACCATAATTCCATTAAAGAGATCAAGTTACTTTAGAAGTTCTGAATATAAAAGAATGTTGACTGAAAGGATATCTTATAACAATTAAGAAGTGAATCATTGTTTTCTTCAGAAGAGTTAATGAACACTTCATGTATTAGATATTTGTCAACACACTGAATCAATTTTGGTTTGATGAGAGAAAATAAAAATGAAGTCTTTAGCTCCCCATGAGTTATTGATCTCATCTATATTTCATCAAAAGTAAAGAAAATCCTTCTTCAATAAAAAAATGGTTAACATGATCAAATGAATTGGATGAAATTGAGATTGAAGAATTGAAGACTACAAGGATGAACATGTATTGACAAGATTCAATGAGAGACTTATTCACAACTCAGAAAATTTACAGAAGCTCAAAATTTCTCAGCATTTTCTGATCAACCAAAATAGCTTTTTCTCAGAAGGCTTCATGTATAATTCTGACTCTCTTGAAAACAATTCTTAGAACTTACCTTTGCTTCTCAAGCAGTTATGCTCCCCCTCAATGTGTGCATTAATAGTCAAACCAATGACATCAAATTGGCACTCAATTTCAGCAAGCAATCATTCAGAAATAATCAAATTTCAACATTCAATTTCAGCAAACAACCCTATGTGATCAATTATGTTTCAAGAACATCAACAAAACTCCTTTATTTTTTTAAAATTTTAAAATTTTTACGATTGATGATCCTTACACAAGATATATTACTGGTACTTGGCGGAGGATTTTCCTCAACATATAATGAAAGCTTTCAGACAAGCATAACTTGCCCTTCCACAAATCATCATTTGATATGCCATATAATCTTTGCATAAGAAATCAATTTGTTTTTCAGTTTTTATTCTTTGTTGCATATTCCAAGTTCTCTTCTTAAAGAAGTGAATCTTTCCTCAGCCAATTGTTTTGTGAAAAAATCTATAATTTTTTTTTCAGTAGGGATGAATTCTAATTCAATGTTCTGTTTGCAACTTCATCCCTAAGAAAGTGATGTTGAATTTCAATGTGTTTTGTTCTAGAGTGTTGAAATGGGTTTTTGGAAAGATTAATTATACTAGTATTGTCACAATGATAGATGAACATCCAATATCAATATGGTAGTCAAGTAGTTGACTTTTAATCCACAGCACTTGAGCTGCACAACTCCCTACAGCAACATATTCTGCTTCTACACTAGAGAGTGCAACTGAGTGTTACTATTTGGATGCCCATGTTACCATGCAATTTCCTAAGAATTGACAATATCTACTATTACTCTTTCTAACAAGCTTACACCCAGCATAGTCAGCATCAGAATATGAAATCAAATCAGTATGACATCTAACTGGATACCATAAACCCAAATCACAAGTACCACGAAGATATCTAAAAATTCTCTTAACTGCAAGCAAGTGACTTTCCTTTGGACTAGACTGAAATCTAGCACAAAGACATACACTAAATTGAGTATCTGGCCTACTTGAAGTAAGATACAAGAGAGATCCAATCATACCTCTGTACTGCTTTGCATCAACAATTTACCTTTTTCATCTTTGTCCATTTGATGCTTGTTCTCGTGGGAGTAGTTGCTAGTTTGGCTTGTTCAAAATGGAACATTTTGAGTCATTCTTTGACATATTTAGCTTGATTAATAAAGAATACATCCTCAAGTTGTTTAACCTGCAAACCAAGAAAAAATTGTAATTCTCCCATCAAACTCATTTCAAATTCACTGTGCATGTGTTTAGAAAATTCTTCACACAATGAAGGATTGGTGGAACCAAAAATGATATCATCCACATATACCTGAACTACAATGATATAATTGTGGACTGATTTTGTGAAAAGAGTTTGATCCACCTTACCTCTGGAGTAATTCTTACTAACCAGAAATCTGCTCAATCTGTCATACCATGCTCTTGGAGTATGTTTCAAACTATAGAGAGCTTTATGCAGTTTATAAACATGGTTAGGTTTATCATGATCTTCAAATCCAGGAGGTTGAGCAACAAACACTTCCTCATTAATGTAGCCATTCAAAAAGGCAATTTTCACATCAATTTGAAACAATTTGAAATTTTTGGAACATGCATATGCCATTAAAATTCTCACTACTTCTAACCTAGCTACTGGTGCAAAGGACTCCTCAAAATCAACTCCTAATTTCTGATTATATCCTTTGGCAACCAATCTAGCTTTATTTCTAACAACTTTTCTTTATTCATTCAATTTATTCCTAAAAACCTATCTAGTTCCAATTATTGAGTATTCAGAATTTCTGGGAACTGGACTCCAAACATTATTCCTTTTGAATTGATTCAATTCATCATGCATTGCTTCTACCCAAGAATTGTCTTGTAATGCTTCTTCAATGTTTTTGGGTTCCACTTGAGATATAAAAGTCATTTGATCTTGTTCAGTGATATTTCTGAAATGACATCTAGTATGGACCCTATCATTGACATTTCCCACAATATTCTCAAGTGGATGATCTTTTGAGTATTTGAAATTACCTCTTGTAGCTGTACTTACCTATTTTGGTGTCGACCTTATGTTAGGTGGTGTCGACACATCTTCATGTTCATCAGGTTCTTCATTCTCAACTGCTTCATCCAGATCTTTTGCCAAAATTTCAGCATCTTCTTCTTGGTTCCTACAAGAATCATGGTCATTAGATTTCTCAAAATTTTCATCAAAAATAACATGGGGAGTTTCCTCCATAGTTTTTTATTCATTATTAAACACTCTATATGACCTTGAATTTTCAGAATAACCCATAAAAATGCCTACATCACTTTTCTGTTCAAATTTATCTAGATCATGCTTATCATTGTTGTGGATGAAGACTTTACTTCCAAAAACTCTAAAATATACAATGTGAGGCTTCTTACCTTTCAAGAGTTCATATGAAGTTTTCTTGAGGACAGGTCTTACCATTACCCTGTTGAGAACATAACATGAAGTGTTGACAGCTTCTGCCCAAAATTTTCTTGGAAGCTTACTTTCAATCAACAAGGCTATGGCCATCTCTACTGATGTCCTATTTTTCCTTTCAACAATTCCATTTTGTTCAGGGGTTCTTGGAGAAGCAAATTTGTAATCAATTCCTTTATTTCTACAAAAATTAAAAAATAAGTTATTGTCAAATTCTCCTTCATGATCAGTAAGAATGGAATGAATTTTATTTGTTTTTGCATTTTCAATTTTATCAACAAATTCTTTGACGTTTTAAAGTGTCACTCTTATGAGAAAGAAAATATACCCAGGTAAATCTAGTGAAGTCATCCACTATCACAAACCCAAATCTATGTCCACTAAGACTGAGTGTCCTAGTAAGACCAAATAAATTTGTATGCAATAACTCAAAGGGTTTGGAAGTGATTAAGGGTGCAACAGATTTGAATGATTTCTTGGTTTGTTTACCTTGGGCACATGAAGCACATACAATTTCATTTTCTTTTTCTTCATTTTTGGTAAACCATTCACAAGAGCATATCTTAACAACTTATTCAGAACATTTTCACTAGCATGACCTAACATTCGATGCCACAACTGAAATAGATCATGCTGGTTGGCAACACGGCAATGATTTTCATGTTGATGATTACTCAAATCAACTAGGTAAACATTATTAATTCTTTGACCAATAAATTTTATTTTGCCAGAATCTTTTTCAACAATTCACATGATTCAGAATTGAAAATTACCTTAAGGCCTTTGTCATAAAGTTGATTGATGCTCAAAAGATATGATCAAGGCCTTCAACAAGCAAAACATTCTCAATAGAGTTTGAAGGATTCTTACCATTTTCCCTGTTCCAATGATTTGCCCTTTGTTCTTACCTCCAAAGATCACTTGTCCACCATCTTTTTTAGTCAGTATGTAGAATTTTTCCTTATCTCTAGTCAAATGTTTTGAACAACCACTATCAAGGTACCATGTGTCTTTCTTGTGGGCTGTAAGACATTCCTACAAAGAGATTTAAAAGGATAATTTTGGTACCTAAATTCCGTTGGGTCCCATCAGTTGTCTCAACTCAACAACAGTTTTTTTAGAATCCAGATTTGTTTCATTTTCCTTGAATTTATTCCTGATCTGCATTTTTCATTAGTATGACCAGATTTTTTACAGATTGTGCACATCATGATACTTTTTTTGTGTGAAATCATTATTCTATTTGATGTAAGAGTTAGATCCAACTGAAAAATTTTGTTGTTCTTTGGACATGAATTTGGTCTAACACTGGATTTCAAATTTTGTTGATTTTTGCCTTGAACTCTTTCATGTCTCACTTGAGTTTTGAATTATTGAATTGATTTTTGCTTTTGGGTTTTGAGTTTGTTTGTGGTTTTTCTTTTATGCTCTCTTCAGACTTGCTATAATAAGTACTACCTTGAATAAATGAAGTTATCAAGGTTTGCCTTATTTTATTTTTACTTTGAGATTGAAAACCTAAACCATGCTTGGTAGTGTTCATTCGAACTCCCAAAATAGCATCTAGATTTTGTTTACTTTTACAAATTTCGACAAGGTTTCTTTCTTGTCATTCAGTTCTTTTGGGGCAGTTTTCAATTCCTCTTGAATTCCTTCTTTTTCTTTTTTGAGTTTTTCATTTTCATCTATCAAGATTTGTTTTCCTTTCTCAGTTGACTGGCATCTTTCCTTGATGATATCAAGCTGTTCATTCAAACATTACTGTTCCTTTTTCATGTTCACAATTTCATCATTCAATAGATTTATTGTTTAGATTCTTGAGAATTATGCAATATGCTATTAATCATCTTTTTCAATGTTTTATTTTCAGATCTCAGTTCACATAATTTTCAAACAAATCAACATATGCTTCTCCCAATCATTAGTTGTAAAGTCCTCAAAAGAAGGACTTACCTTAGTACTTTCTTCATGTCTAGCCATGAGACATGTCACTTCTTCCTCATCTGAACCACTTTCTTCTTGTTCTTCATCATCCTCATCACTCCATGTGGCCAACATGCTCTTGTCTTCTTGAACACTTGATTTTTCAGCTTTTTCTTCAGATCAGGACACTCCCCTCTGATGTGTCCTGCCTTCCTGCACTCATAGCAAATAACATCAGTCTTTTTATTAGTTTCCATTTTTTATTAAAATCGTTTTTCTTTGAAACATCCTTTTTGATGAAGGGCTTGAGCTTACCTTTCCCATTCTTTCTCAAAAACCTTTTGAATTGCCTTGTCAGTAAGGCCAATTCTTCATCATTCTCTTTATCAGAAGACTCAACATTTTCATTAGATTGGTCAGCAACAATTTTTGAGCTAGATGAAGCTTTTAAAGCAATAGGTTTCTTAGATGAAATCACAGATGCATTTCTTTTCAAATTGATTTCATATGTCATGAGTGAACCAATTAACTCATCTAGTTCCATGGTTGACAGGTTTTTTGAATCCTCAATTACTATGGGCTTTGTGTGCTAAGCTGATGGAAGTGATGTAAGAACTTTCCTAACAAGATCACTATTCGAATAATCCTTTCCTAGACCTCTAAGACCATTCACTAAAAGCATGAATCTATCAAACATCTCAGAGATGGTCTCATCATTTTTCATTCTAAACATTCATACTCTGAGACTAGGATACTTGCCTTGGTTTCTCTTACCTTAGAGGTTCCCTTATAGATAAGCTGGAGCTTGTCCCACATCTCCTTAGCAGATTTGCATGAAGACACTTTTGAGTACTCTTTGGGATGGATGGCACACTGCATCATGTTCATGGCACTCTAGCTGTGTGTGGACTTCTTGATCAGATCCTTAGTACATATACTTTCATCTTCAGAAAGTTCACAGGTCCTTTGTCGACAATCTTCCAGAGCCCATAGTTCTGAGCTCTCAAGAACACTTGCATCCTATTTTCTCAATAAGCATAATTAGATCCATCAAAAAAAGGAGTCCTAGTAACTAAATGACTCTCAACAACAATGTGATACCCCAAAAATTCATTCTTTTATATTGTGCATGTGTAGTTACTTGTTGTGTGTATTGCATGTGTATTCAATTATGCATCTTACAATTTCTATACTTCTCATGAACACATGCATGTATATATATATATATATATATATATATATATATATATATATATGAGATGATTTTTTATATGAGAATAGGCAATTAGCTAATTTTGTGTACAATGTGTATACTAAAATCCTAGGCATGTAATGCTTAAGTAATATTGTGCATGCTTAATCTAATTACGGATGTGCATCTTATATTTATCTATTTCGTGCATGATGTACATAACTATGTTGTATACGTGTGTGTGTGTATTTATACGTATGTCAATTCAAGTGTGTGCATGCCAGAATTAATTATTGTTGTATGGATTATTCTTAACTTATTGCATGTTGCATCTTAATGATATTATGCATGCACTATCTAAATCTTGAAGTGCGTATTATACTACTTATTCCATGGATATTGTGTGTAAATATATGAAGTACATATGCATACATGTGTGTTATCTTATGCATGTGATATCTAGATAATTCTATACGCATTAAGTTATCCATAGTATATACATATATTGTACTTAAATAGTGTTGTGCATACGACATCTAACTACTATTACCTACCTTGTAAATATATGTGAGTTATTTTTGGACACGTATAAATATATATATAAGTGTGCATGTATTATGTAGCTATTAATGTATGTAAAGCTTTATAAATCCCATGCATATTGTATGTGTTGTGCATATAGTAAGAAGTTATTATCATACATCTTGTAAGCAAGTGTGAGTTTATTTCCGTGCATGCAATATATATTTAAATGTGTATGAATATTTAATTATTGATGTGCCTATTGTATTTATTTATTTTATGCATGTTGTAAGTAACCATAGTGTGTATATGTATACATACATATGTTAATCTTGTTTTAACTTTATTATCTACATTAAGCATGTTAAATTATTTATGATGTGTAGGGTACTTAAATAATAATGTGCATGTAGTATTTAACTAATGATGAACACATTTCATTCATAGGTTCATGCATGATGTATGAAATCATGTAGTGTGTAAGTATATATACATGTATGTATGTTATTTATACATATTATCTTTAATTAAGATTAGTGTAAGTAATATTTAAATAAATATTATGGATTGCGTGTACTTTATGTGGTGAGGATATATGTAATTATTTTTATGCATATTAAATTATTTGCGTGTATTTATGCATTTATTTTAATGTATGCCAGCGTTTTGGGGAAGTTGCACTGTTGGCGGCCAACATTGTGCCGCCAACTGCCAAGCCAGTGCTTGTCGTCCAGATCCATGGATGCCAAGGCACTCTGGGCGGCCACCCCCTGGACACCAATAGCCTGTTGGCGGCCAGACCCTGGACGTCAACTGTTAGTTAACTACAACCGATGTTGACGTCAATATCCTCCTATGTAACGGTTGCAGATTTGTTAACGCTCTCGATTTGGCCGGTTCCAGATTAGGAAACCCATCCTAATGCATAGGAAACCTACCCTATTGTGTACCCCAAACCCCATGTATCTGGTAATTTATTGCAATAAAGTATATTAATTGCCCTATTTTAAAGGACTTGTATTCGTTTCTTACATTGTTTATATACCGATATCGACGCTCCACTGTTCTAGAATTCCTCTAGAACGTCGAGCACCTATTTTTATATACACACTTTACATGGCTTCTGGTGAACTCTCCGTCGGATATTCCTTTCGCCAGACTAGTGAACCCTTGTACAAGGTCTCTGTAAGTCTCCTCTGATCATGGATTCCCACATGGTCGACGAGCCGGTTGTACCCTAACACCCATTACATTTTTAGGGATCGATATGATCCAAACGGCTATTAGAAGTTCACTCTTACCTTGAATCATGTCGAACCTTTGGACTTGTGCATAACATGGCCAACAGGAAGATCATGAATTCCACCTGACTGCCAATACGACGTGTGCGTGTTGTGCAACTGTACTATTGCCTGTTTACTCGTTGTTTTACGTGATGTACCCTTAGCTCTCATCTATACTCTACTCGCTCGTTTATTCACGTTCTCTCTACTATCTCGTCTAATCATCTAGTGCTCTTAACTATTCTTGGTACTCTATATTGGCCATGACTGATTGTCTAAAGATACAATATAACCAATGCCTGGCAATATATAAAGGGCCCGATCTAGTCCTAGGATGTGCGCCCGAAAGTGCTAGTGCCCATGGGAGTTAAATGATCAGAGTATTTGACATTACACTCAAGTGCTATCTATCTCGACTATCTATATGACAATCAAAACACAAAACGTGCTATACTCTCTCGATGTCTAGAATGACAAACAAGTGCTATACTCGTCGTGCTATTATTATGCTTGTGCTAGTTGTGCTATGGCCATCTACTATTTGTGCTATACTCAATACTTGTGCTATTTTTGGAAACTATACTCGATCTCGTGCTATTGTGCTATCATGTTACCTGTTGTGCTATCTCTTGCTATATTTTGACTATCTTGTACCTGCTATCTTTAAATATTCGGTCATTAAATGCGTTAATTATTTAAAGCCTGCTTGAGCCTGAGATTTAAATCCTACTGGGCGTTATCGCTCACCCTACGTTATTTGATGTTGTGTTCTCAGGTGAGACTGAGGATGACACCCACTCACAAGGAAGGAATGACCAAGAGTAAAGCCAGGAGTACCTCGAGTCATTATGTTATCTTGGAGTTGTAGTTAGTTATTTCCTTTTATTGCAATCTAATTGGGCCCTATAGAATGGCTCTGATATTAGTGGTTGTAACTAGACA
>CM024763.1:75660154-75710317 GCA_014218235.1 Colocasia esculenta | reverse complement strand
GCATATGAGTTTCAATAGTTTTATGTTTTCCGGTGTTCAAATAATCATTTGTAAATTGCATACATGATAGGAAAGATGCGTAACTCGTCACTTACATGTTTGCACGAGTAGGCACACCCTTCTTGTGAAATTGAGAGCACATGTTCTGCATATGATCTGTCTTTTGAAACATCCTCATGTCAAGACATTAATGAATTATGAAACATAAGATACGTCGTTATCTTGCCTTGTTCTCTTGAGCTATTTGTCATTCCTTGACTCTATGAATGATCATGTTTCTTTACTACGAGTTTGTTATTGAAACTCTGTGGCCATAATATGAATCTGTTTGTTCGGCACAACGTGGGACTCCGGTCCAAATTTGACCAATGCCTGTGCAATAGGGCCATGTCTGGTCCTGGGGAGGAGCACCCCAACGTACTTATTAACTGCAGGAGTATGGACTTGTGGTGCGTGGCATGGCAGTGATATGATATGCAAGATTTGTGTGAATGTGCCTTTGTTGATATGATAAGTCTAATGTGATCTGATATGATATGATTTGATATGATATGTCTAGTCATGTGAACGCATGACATCTGTTTGAATATGGCCAATCTCTTTTGATACGATTCTACTCTTGAAATATCTGTTCATTGTATATGCAACTCGACATTTTGATCTGATATGATATCCATTCTATTCTGCTATTCAATCTGTTAGTATTGCATACATTGTCATCATATTCATGTGCATATCTTCCTATTTAAAATGCTAATCATGTATACTAGTGCCCGCACCATATTGAGATGTAATCCTACTGAGCTAGTTCGCTCACCCTATCATCCTACCCTTTTTCATGAAGTGATGAAGAACCAGTGGAGTCCGATGGGGCAGGGCAAGAGTGATGAGCACCCGCCATATGAGTAGATGATAGTTTAGAAATAGAAAATTGAGTAGTCTATATAATAGTGAACTTTTCTGGAAGTTTTATTTGAATAATGGATCCTTTAGTGGTTCTTTCTTATGTAAGGTTGTATCTAGTTGAATGGAATGAAATAAAGTGTACTTTGGGTGATCATAATATAGCTTCAAATGTGTTATTATATTCAATTGTGACTCCGTGTTACTCAACTGTGATACGCCTGTTTATATCATTCACGTCCCTCGGTATTTATTTCGCTGCTAAATGTCGGGGCGTGACAGCCGATGTTGCCAACCACCGGGGTAGTGCCAACGGAGACACGAGCAGCAGTATCAATAGAGGGTAAGGGATCTAATGCCAGGTCAGAAGATGGTTTCTAGCCAGCATCCATGTTACTGCTAGCATGTGCATTCACAGCAGGGAGATTGTTATCGACAATTTTAACAAGACGCCATGCTTGTTTTCCATCAGGTTAGCGAAGAGAAGGACCAACAAGCTTGGGGTTGGGATTGCCATCAGATTACCACCAGCTCCCCTAGAGAAATCAATGGTGTTCTTGCACTTGACTGCCCCATGACCAAGCCGCTTGCACGTGGGGTAGAACTAAGGAGGGTCAGGATAAGCTACCAGTTGCCAATAACCATCTGCGCCAATGCCAACCCAAATACGCTCAGGCATTTTCTTAGATACATCCAACTGAACATTAACTCGAGCAGCATGAGTGTGTGTCAAGCACAATACTTAGGCGACCAGTTGTTGTAGTGGTTTTCCTGTGAGGCATGTGGCCTAGGCGTTCCAGCTGTAGGGTGGACTAGTGGTGTTATGCTAGTCCTGTTGTTCTCTTATCTTCCAAGATCTGTATTAGTTTGTATAACTATGTTTTGGTTGCTGTTAAACATGATTATTGTGAGCATGATATGGTTTGGCTACCGGTGTTCCTAGTGAGACCCTTTGGGGTTGAGGTCTCTTTAGTTTTCAGGTGTTATTTTTGGGAGGTCCCTACTGAGCCTGAGACTTGTTGAGGCTCACTCCCTTACAACTCTTTTTAGGTATTAGCCAATTTTGTGTGGCTTGCAGAGGTGTTGTGGTAGACTTGTACCACCAACAGTAGAATTAATCATGTTGTGTGAGCTTGTGCTCCCTCGGGGTATTCCCTAGCTAGTTGTACTCTTTTTTTGGCATGTAATAATGTATTGGGACAGTTGTACATTGTTGTATATTGGTATGAGCAAATGTACTTTCTTGTGTCTTATACTGTTGTTGTTGTCTGTTATATTCTTACTAGACACTTATGTAGGATATCCCTTGCGAGACTTCGGTCCGATCGTGGGAGGCGGACTTGGATATGGAGCCTTATTAGGCATAGATATCCAGGGCCATTATAGTTGGTATCTGTAACGACACTCCTCACACCGGTACGATTATACCAATCCCCATCGGTATAAAGAGCGCCGTCACAGTGGGATAAAACCCAACACTAGCCGATAGGTTCAATAGTACGTGGATAGCAATTGAATACAACGGAAATAAAATAAACAAACTCAACTTTAATCTATCAACATCACACATTCCATGGGTATATAACGAATTAAAATGACAATTTCACATTATTACATGATAAAAGAACTATATTGTCCAAATATTGTCCATACAATTACTTTATTCATGCTATGAGAAAAATAAAAGTACAACTGATAATCTTTTCTCAAAGCTATTTCTCCAGAGATCAACCTTCGCTATGCCTTCCTCAAAAAGCGAATACCTGTCTCACCTGTACGCCGAAGGAAGGGTGAGTCCAAAGACTCAGCAAGCAAACCAAATGTTTAATCTTAAACATATCAATTCATGTTAAGCTATAAACACTAAGGATACATACTATCATTTAAACTACACAATACCAATGGTACTTACTCTTAACTATCAACGCATATTTTAATCACTTAAACATGCTTTAGTCCTATCGTGTTTATTCTAATTATGGGTACTATATTATAACCTGTACATATTTTCTACACCTAACATATAGCATGATTCATCCATCCACACATTATTCCATTTCATGATACATTTCTACAACTAGAACAAGAATTGAGCATAAAGAAAAGAACACCTAACATGATGACTATTCACTTTTCACATGCACTTTTCACAGTTAATGTACATTTTGATGCTGTTTTATTATAATTAAATCTCATACTCATGATTTCATACTTTATAGCATGAATTGAAAAGTTAAAACATGGTCAAATTGGTTGGCAACAATAAGCACTTATGACGAAACTTTCTACTAATTGAACATTACATCTAGCATGGAACTAACATTCTTACTGTATTTGTCACATTCATAGCCACACTTTACTTGTTTTTTGACATGAAACAAACCCAAATACATAGAATTAGATCTATTTACACTTTATCTTATTCATTTAGCATTCCACATGTTCACCTTTTTGTGTTACATAATTCGCATGTTTAACACACATATATATATACTCACATACATTATTACAAGAAGATAATGATACATGGCATGATATTAACATGATATTGCAATTTACGTATAATATATGGAAGTATGAACATATGCACTATCATATTGGTTTATCATGAAATCACATTCTCATTCATATTTACTCTCTCTCTTACATATCTTTTCACACATTTTCATATCATTTACCCTTTGGTTTTCACTTATCACATATTTATCATTTGCACTCATCGCGTGCCACATTTGCATATCATCTAACACTTATTCATATTTCATTATTAAAATGCCATGACACATAGTCCTAACTACCTAATAGAGGACACAAACCAATATCTCATAACTCATAACTCATCTCATAGCACAACTCATCGCATCTCATAACACAACTCATAATCATATACCCACCAGCTAGGCAATGTAGTGATGAATCTTGGTAATTGCGCAGACCGAGAGAAGCCCTCTCCACCCTATCCAGTGGTACTTGTCCACTCCAAGTTTTTCCTAATGTCCTTAGGTCATACTATTACAATGTAGAGCCTTCCATATGGACTTTTCTATGTACAGCTCTGGAAGCCTCTAGGGTAGCAGTGTCATTTTGGCCCAATTATTACACATTCACTTTATCATATTTCCACATTCAATTTACATATTTACATATACTATTTATTCACTTTACATATCTTATTTATCATTTGCACATGTCTTAGTTAGCCTAATCATTATACTACAGTTTTCATAAATAAAACAAACCATATTTAGTGTTAAACAGGTGGTAAGTTCTGAATTACACAAGATTAGTTCTACCATATCAAATGTGAATAGTTACCTTAGTTAACTAATAATTACAATTGCTGTCATCAGATTAGTTATAATTTTTATAACAGGTCAATAACAGTAAACATATCACATATACAATTTCTAATTTTTTTCGAACAGTAAACATAATTTCTACAGTTTAAAAATATTCAGGTAATTTCATTGAAATATCATATACATGGTACATATGAACATAGTTGGTGCTAACAGTTCAAAATTCAAATAGCAGACCTCATGCTATCATGTAAAAATTATAAGACTCTAACTTACACGAAATCTATTTTTACCAGATTTAATCATGTTATGTGATGCATATATGCAATTATTGAATTTTAATAATTAACACAGTCCACAAAAATTAGGGCAACTCATGATATGACCTAATGACTGTTTACAATCACCCATAAAATTTACAGTATGTAACTACGTCCAAAAATCTTTTAAACATCTAAAAAAGATCAAAAGCAAAATTTCAGGACACTGAAGAATTAGACGTCAAGGGTGAGTGGTGTTTCTTTCAACTGCAGCATCCCTTGCCATCAACTCAAGAACTTGACTGTAGCAGATGCTGCCGCCAACCTGCTCCCAGCAGCACACACAGACAGCACTCCATACAAGGGTAAATTTGGGGTTCCAGGACTCGAGGAAAAATCTAGAAAAATATCTGGACTCAGGGGACATGCATAGGATTAAGATCTAGGGTTTACTTGCCTCTAAAAAAATATATGAAGATCAAGAAGCGTCGGTGAAGCCCTCCTCGGGCCTGCCAAGAAGTTGCTTAGAAACGCCTTAGATCTGGTCTTCTATGGATGCAGACGGCTCCTCGGAGTTGGGATCTCTTCTCCTATGCATAGGCTATCTTCCAGTTGGTGTACCTCCTTGGGGAACACCTCCAGTCGATGGATCCGGCCCTCCAAAGATCAACTTTTCCTCATCTCAGGTCAAAGGGTTTCACCAAATTCTAAAAACCTTCTCCTCGACCCAGGATGGGTATTTTATAGGCTTGGGGGTCGGGGTACGCAATAGGGTAGGTTTTCTATGCATTAGGATGGGTTTCCTAATCTGGAACCAGCCAAAACGCGAGCATTAACAAATCTGGAACCGTTACGTAGGAGGATATTGACGTCAACATCAGTTGTAGTCAACTGCACAGTTGACGTCAAGGGTGTGGCCGCCAACAGGGGGTTGGCATCCAGGCGGTGGCTGCCAACTTGGCCTTGGCGTCCAGGGATGTGGACGCCAATCAGGGCCTGGAAATGGCGTCCAGGTCTTGGCCGCCAACTACACAGTGTAGTCTAAACCTTGCCAAACCCTAAATAAATGCGTAAATACACCAAAACAATTTAGTATATGTAAAATAACTACATAGATCCTTACCACATAAAATACCCTCATTACATAATATTTAATTAAATACAACTTACACTAATCATAATTAAGGACAATATTCATCAATAACATACATATACTCACATATACATACACATTTCATGATCACATACAGCGTGCATGAACTTAAATAAGATGGGTTCATCATTAGTTAAATTCTACATGTACTTATCTTTCAGTACCGTAACGCCATAATAATTAACATGCTTAAGTAGATAGATTTCATTTAAACAAGAATAACATATGTATGTATACATATACACCACATAGTTACTTACAACATGCATATCGGTAATTAAATAAACATACACAATATTACTTAAGCATAATATGCTTAGAATTTTAGTATTCACATTACACATCAATTTAACCAATTGCCTATTTTCACATGAAATGTTATATATATACATGCATATGCTCATGAGAAGCATATAAATTAATATGCATAAGAAATACACATGCTATACACACAATGAGTAAATGCACATGCACATTATAAATGAAGAAAATTCGGGGGGTATCACACTCTCCCCCCCTTGAAAAAGATCTCCGTCCCGAAGATCGAATCGAGTACCTGTGGTGACGTTGCCGAGGTCCTTCGGCTAATCCTTGCTCCTTTATTGCTATTGATGAAACATCTATTGAAATGAACTTCGTCTTCAGGTTCGGACACTCCCTAAGCCGATGATCCTTGCTACCACAACTAAGACACTTTCCTTTTGCCAACATGCGTTCTCGCCATGACGCTTCTTGCATGTATGCACGGGCTTCTCGGCCTGATGCCACAGTGGATTGTTGACCTTCCATGAGTTTCTTCTTCTTCCTATCTTGCCTTTGGAATGGTTTGGTACTCCCCCCTTTTGAGCTTCATTTTCTCCTTGATATGATTCCACTTTATTCTCTTGCTTATTGGCCACGCCAAGAACATCTTCCAAGTACGGGAATCAAGCTCCAAATGTCTAGCTTTCAACGATGGTTTGAGCCCTTTCACGAACTTCTTTTCTTGCGGTTCTGCTTATACCTCCTAGACTGAGCACTACGTCTACCAACGTCCAGCCATAGTCTGCAAAATAATCAATTTAGTTAGAATCTAGATTACTAAATCCTACTATTTTCTTAACTATCTTCCATTCGTTATTAGTAGTTTCTACATATATGGATACTTTCTTTTAAAGACTTTCAATATTGTGATGATGATGGTCTATCCATGTACCATGTCAACCTTGGGCTATGATACCATCTCTGTAACGACCCTCCTCATACCGGTACGATTATACCAATCCCCGTCGGTATAAAGAGCGCCGTCACATGGGATAAAACCCAAAACTAGCTGATAGGTTGAATAGTGCGTGGATAGAATTGAATACAGCGGAAATAAAATAAAACTCAACTTTAATCCATCAAGATCACACATTCCACAGTCTATATAACGAAATAAAATAACAATGTCCACATTATTACATGATAAAAGAACTACATTGTCCAAATATTGTCCATACAATTACTTTTTCATGCTATGAAAAAAATAAAAGTACAATTGATAATCTCTTCTCAAAAAGCTATTTCTCCAAGAGTTCAACCTTCGCTATGCCTTCCTCAAAAAGTGAATACCTGTCTCACCTGTACGTCGAAGCAAGGATGAGTCCAAAGACTCAACAAGCAAACCAAAGGCTTAATCTTAAACATATCACATTCATGTTAAGCTATTAAACACTAAAGGATTCATACTATCATTTAAACTACACAATACACATGGTACTTACTCTTAACTATCAACACATATTTTAATCACTTAAACATGTTTTAGTCAATCGTGTGTTTATTCTAATTATGGGTACTATATTATACACTTGTACATATTTTCTACACCTAACATGTAGCATGATTCATCTATCCACACCATTATCCATTTCATGATATATTTCTACAACTAAAACATAGAATTGAGCATAAAGAAAAGAACAACCTAACATGATGATTATTCACTTTTCACATGCACTTTTCACATTTAATTATACGTTTGCTTGTTGTTTTAATATAATTAATCTCATACTCATGGTTTCATATTTTATAGCATGAATTGAAAAGTTAAAACATAGTCAATTTGGTTGGCAACAATAAGCACTTAGCATGGAACTTATACTAATTGAACATTACATCTAGCATGGAACTAACGTTCTTACATGTATTTATCACATTGATAGCCACACTTACTGGCTGTTTTGACATGGAACAAACTCAAATACATAGAATGAGATCTATTTAGACTTTATCTTATTCATTTTTAACAACACATGTTCACCTTTTTGTGTTGCATAATTCGCATGTTACATATATATATATATATATACTCACATACATTATTACAAGAGATAATGAATACATGACTTGATATTAAACATGATATTGCAATTTAAGTATTAATATTGGAAGTATGAACATATGCATATCATATTGTAGCAACCTGAATTTTGTAATAAAAAAAAAATAATAATGAGGAATTAAAACCTAGCTAAATGGACATTTAAATGAAAAGAGTATTAAATAAAACCCATAATGGAAAAGAGTAATAGGCTTTGCTTAATGGGTCCTCTAGAATTTATTGGGTCAAAAATATAATTTACAAAGGGAGAATAATAAGAAAATATCCTAAATTTGGAGTTTTATTATATCCTATTGGAAAGGGTTATTAAAGCAATAAAGTGGCAATTAGAGTTGGAATTGGATTCCTAGACCTACCCCATATAGTCTAGCATGAATTTAGATACTATCCTAGCCGAATTAGAGATTGGAAAGCAGAGAGGAAAGGTGGAGTTAGGAAATCTCGTAAATTAAGAGGAATTTGGTAGTAGTAGGAATAGGAACTTGTATTTATATAAATACACCTCTTAAACCCTCATGGCCGGCCCTAGCTCGTGCAAAGGGGTTCTTGGACGTAAAGAAGAGGCCAAGGAGGAGGAGAAATTGAGGAGAGGAAGATCCATCAAGCTTCTTCCTTTGTTCTTGGAGTTCTTAGCCGTAGAAGATAAATCGAGTCAAAGGTAGGCATTCTCATGAGCAAAATTAAATTAAACTCGTCTGTAGGTAGTTTCAATCACCAGGAACAAAAGCCCTCTTGTTTCTAATTTCCATCGAGCCAATCTTTTTTTCTTGATTTTAGAAGATCTGCAAACATGATAACCCTGAGACATCATGTTTAATTCTAAACTCTATTTATACTTGATCCCATGCTACGAATTTTTACTGTAGATACTTCATGTTGTTAGGGATCTTTTGCCCCTAAAAGCCCTAATTTTTGTTGAGCATGTTGCTCGAATTAATCAATCTGCTCTCTGTATCGTGTTCTGTGTTACTCATTATTGTTCATGATCAAACCATGTTCAATCCATGCTCCTCTAATTCCTATTTACTTGAAGTACTCTCGCATGTCTAGTTTCATTTTCCACTAGTTTCATGATTTTCATCGTGTATACGATTAGTTATGATTTTCTGAACGACCTTATATCAAAATCTGATATTCTTGGACCGCAATCCAAGATAGAGTAGAACTCTGTCAGACTCAGTCCACGGACCTGAAAGCACGACGGCCCGACAGGTCGCGTTCTCAACCCATCACGACGCCTCTACTTGTCGCATTCTGAACATGACAATAACCCTACGTCGCGTTCTGGCCTTCTGTTCTGGCAGTCCTGTCGCGACCCTACACAGGACCCTGTCGCGTTCAATCATGACCCTGTCGCGACCCTTACATGGATCACAGGATTTTGCATGAAAACTGATAAAATTTATTGCTCTCACGCACACAGTAAAAACACCTGTTTTAAAATGGCCATATTGAATGCTTTAAAATATATTCACGACTTCTTTTCTATCTATGATTTCTCTTACACATGAACCGTCCATATATGGCTGAAATCTAGCATAAAACATGTCATAATGTATCTGGTAATTTATTACAATAAGTATATTAATGGCCCTATTTTAAAGGACTTTATTCGTTTCTTGCGTGGTTTATATACCGATATCGACGCTCCACTGTTCTAGAATTCCTCTAGAACGTCGAGCACCTGTTTTTATGCACACACTTTACTTGGCTTGTGGTGAACTCTCCGTCGGATATTCCTTTCGCTGAACTAGTGAACCCTTGCACAAAGCCTCCGTAAGTCTACTTTGATTATAGATTCCCACATTGTCGACGAGCCGGTTGTACCCTAACACCCATTAAACCTTTAGGGATCGATATGATCCAAACGGCTATTAGAAGTTCTCTCTTACCTTGAATCACGTCGGACCTCTGGACTTGTGCATAACATGGCCAGCGGGAAGATCGTGAATTCCACCTGACTGCCAATACGACGTGCGCGTGTTGTGCAACTGCTACTATCGCCTGTTAGTCGTCGCATTACATGTAATGTCCATTAGCTCTCATCTATACTCTACTCGCTCATCTATTCACGTTCTCTTACTATCTCGTCTATTCATCTAGTGCTCTTAACTATTCTTGGTACTATGTATTGGCCATTGGCTGATCGTCTAAAGATACAATATAACCAATGCCTGGCAATATATAAAGGGCCCAATGTGGTCCTGGGATGTGTGCCCGAAAGTGCTAGTGCCCATGGGAGTTAAATGATCAGAGTGTTTAACATTACACTCAAGTGCTATCTATCTCGACTATCTACATGACAATCAAAACACAAAACGTGCTATACTCTCTCGATGTCTAGAATGACAAATAAGTGCTATACTCGTTGTGCTATTATTTTACTTGTGCTAGTTGTGCTATGGCCATCCTCCTATTCGTGCTATACTCGATACTTGTGCTATTTTGGAAACTATACTCAATCTCATGCTATTGTGCTATCCTGTTACCTGTTGTGCTATCCCTTGCTATATTTTGACTCTCTTGTACCTGCTATCTTTAGATACTCTGCCATTAAATGTGTTAATTATTTTAAGCCTGCTTGAGCCTGAGATTTAAGTGCTACTGGGCGTTATCGCTCACCCTACGTTATTTGATGTTGTGTTCTCAGGTGAGACCGAGGATGACACATACACTCACGAGGAAGGGAATGACCAAGAGTGAAGCCAGGAGTACCCTCGAGTCATTAAGTTATCTTAGAGTTGTAGTTAGTTATTTCCTTATATTGCAATGTAATTAGGCCCTATAGAATGGCTCTGATATTAGTGGTTGTAACTAGATATTTGAAAAGTTATTAATGAGAAAGATTTGCTTTAGTGTTATTCAAGGTGCAATGGTTTGATGTCTAGTACTCACTCTATACCCTTTTCTTGCAACTGCCTTCGCGCTCCGATATTCCGCGTCGGGGCGTGACAATATTGGTTTCTCATGAAATCACATTCTCATTCATATTTACTCTCTCTCTTACATATCTTTTCACACATTTTTCATATCATTTACCGTTTGGTTTTCACTTACGACATATTATATCATTTGCACTCATCGCGTGCCACATTTGCATTCATCTCACACTTTATTCATATTTCATTACTTAAAATGCGATGACACATAGTCCTAACTACCTAATAGAGGACACAAACCAATATCTCATCTCTCATAACTCATCTCATAGCACAACTCATCGCATCTCATAACACATATCTCATAACACAACTCATAATCACATACCCCCCATCTAGACAATGTAGTGGTGAATCTTGGTAACTGCGCAGACCGGGAGAAGCCCTCTCCACCCTATCCAGTGGTACTTGTCCACCTCTAGGTTTTTCCTAATGCCCTTAGGTCATACTTTTACAATGTAGAGCCTTCCATAGGGACTTTTGTAGCACCCCGGAAATTTTAATTACAAAAAAAACTCAAATAAATGTAAATAAATAATTTCTATAATATTAGATTATTTAAAAATACGTACCACTATCGTACGTGCAAGAACACATAGAAAAATTTCGTAAAAATTATACATCAACCCCAAACATTATTACTAAATGTTCTACAAAGAAATTTGAGCAAAGAAAAATCAGATTAGCCATGTTCAAAGTGTTTTGCGACTTATTATCGTAATTCATAAATAAGTCGAAAAATCGTTATCACACGTACTTGGATGAGTCAGAAATTAAGTAAAATCATATATGGACTTAAAAAAATTATCCTAATAATGATCCATCTAGAAATTTGGGTCAATAAAAATCATTTGGGCTAGGTTTAAGAGTTATTGTGACCGATTATCTAAATTAGAAAAACAAAAATAAAACTTTAACACGAAATACGACGCAACCAAAAATTAAATAAAATGTTGGAGATACTTCTAACATATATATTAATGATCCAATATCATAATTGGGCCAATGGACCACATATGGCCCAAAAATAAATAAAGCTAGAAAATGTAAGAAATTCGTAACTCTAAATAGGCTGAAATTAAAATAGGCAATCTAAGTTGAATTTGGATAAAAACATGCATTATTGGGAACCAAAATTCGAGCTTAACTATGGGGGGAGGTTTCCTAAAGCCTCACACACTCTAATGGAGGAGGAACCCTCAAAAAAGGAAACTAACATGTCAAAACCGCAACTTAGCTTTCCTAGTCACAATAGCACTCCTAAACACCATGGATTCTTAAATACTCTCCACCAAACTCTTGGGCGACTTTACATCTTGTTGGGGTCGTGTGGAGGAGTTCTTGGTGGCTCGGGAGCAGGAGATCGCCCACACCAAGCCGTTCTTATTCCCCTTCTTGTCTGCTGCAACTTGCATAAACCGTCCACTTGAAGTCGACCAAAGGTTAGTCAAACCATAACCAAACCTTGCAAGGCTTATACCCCTCGAAAGAGGGTCACGTCTACTTTCTAACCCAACTAGAATGAACAATTTTCATGTAGTATACTGCATGTAGTAAGCGTTCTCTTGCAAGTGGTCTGAACACAGGTTTTCTAGAAAAATGGGACTTCTTCAACCCATAAGGTAGGTTTCTCGTGCCACACCTTAATAATCCTATACCAATGTGTAGAGCATCAAGTTAAATTTCGTTTCCCACTAGTTTCATCAAATTTCAATGAATAGATTTTGAATTATAAGCATTTTGCCAAGTCGCGCACTGTTTAGACTTTTCCTATTCTTTACATGTTGTATTTGATTCAAGACCGAATTAGATCAAACCCACAACCGGAAAGTTTTTCTACTTGTTGTCCTCGTCATGTCTTGTGTTGAGCATTTTGTCTAATATCAATAGTTAGAGAGTTATAAGCATGTAAGAGGGTCACTGCATGAAACTATGTTTTCGGGTTGCACTTGGCTTTTATGTTTGTGTTTGACTTGATTAAAGCTTATCGAAACCATCCTTGCTTTCTAATTCCGATTACTGGAAGCACCCTTGCATGTCTAGGTTGGTTTAAAACTAGTTTCATGATTTTTCATGTACTGTACAATTGTTCTCTATTTTTGAGCACACTGTGTCAATATAAGGCAGTCCTGGACCGCAATCCAAGAACATGTATTTTTCTCGTCAGATTCAGGCGTAGACCCTGTGAACACAACAGCCTGATAAGCCACATTTTGAGGTCCTGTCGTGATAGAAAACATGTCATGTTCTGAACACGACGACTGCCCCGTCGCTATCTCACTGCCTGATTTGACTGCCTTGTCGCGTTTTGCACATACCCTTGTCACCTTCTTCATATGAACCCGTTGCGAACTACCTACCTGATCAGACAAGCTTGTCACGATCCTTACAAGGCACTGTCGCATTCTGATCTGACCCCGTCGTGATCCTTACAAGGGTTCATCGTGACCTTAGGATTTTTCATGAAACCCAACCTATTTCTTTTACAAAACTTACTGTTATAACCGAGGTCTGTTTAATATGATATTAGCGTGTAATTCACATGTCTTAGGTCTGTCCTGCATTGCATGATGGTTTTTTAATGGCCTAAAAGTGATTAACCCATTTAAAAACCCTTAATTACATGAATATTATTCTAATTGCTTTCATATGATGATCATTCATGAAACTTGTGATTTACTCTTGTTACCATTCTAGCTTGATTAAATGATAATTATTATCTTAAAATCTTGCAAACCCATGTGTATAAATGCATTGTCCTTGCATGCCCTCCTGTTAAGTGTTTTCCGCAGTTTGAGACCGATGGATTGTGAATTGACCGCGTACATCACTACACACTTGCACTTCTAGGCAGCCCTTTCTTGGGGATTTAGAAGCTCTCTACCGGTCATTCTGAATCGGTAGACTAGTGACCTTTTCTCTAAGGCTCCGTAAGTCTCCTCTGACCATGGATTCCTACATGGCCGACGAGCAGTTGTACCATTGAAGTACCCAGAAGTTAGCGTGCACTTCCTTTCTCTTCTTGTTCTCGTGAGTGTGATTTACAATCTACACTAAAGCCATTAACGTGATTGAACTAAAGTATAAATCGTACCGTTATGCTGCCAAATTTATCTCTTGACCATTGTTGTCATGAATCATGTTCAATTTACTTGTTACTTATTCCCGTCATCATCATGAACATGACATTACACATGCTTGTTATTGAAACTCTCATTGGCCATTATTATGACTGTGGGTATCTACATTTAAAATTTAAGTGAGATGCTGACCGGTCACGGCGAGTGTCCAAGGGCTCCTGTCTAGCCCCAATGACGGAGAGTCATAAATATACTGTTAACCATGGGGTATAATGATTACTGGCATTGCATCTACGCTGGGAGTCTGAGTGCGTGTTGAATGATAGATACAATAACCACATACACGTGTCCTGGTGTACATTCTTGATGGATCTTTTCTTGGTATACATTAGTGTCTACGTGCCTGATTAGTGTCACATGATCGTGCTCGTGCGTGCTTGTCTTGCTTGGTGACATGGCCTTCCTGCATTTAATACAATTAGTGATATCTTGCATTCTTACATAAAGTGAAATCTTGCGTGCTTGCACAAAGTGATATATTTCTTGTTCTATCTTATCATCTTGTTCAAAGTCTTGTTCTATCGTGATCACTCTATCTAGCTTGTCCATGTATCATGTTTTAATGAGTTTTATTCGCACATGCATTTCATGACATTCATCGTGCTTACCTAGTTCTAAAATGTTAATCACTTATATCATTGCCCGCACATTGAGATATAAATCCTACTGGGCTAGTTTGCTCATCCCCTACTTTTACCCAATCTAGTGACTATGAAGTTCAAGAGGAACAGCAAGTCGAGGATGGAATGCGTCTGAGTGATGAGCGTTCCAATTATGAGTCTATCTATAGTTAGTTTATTTTGAGTGTTAGAACAATGTAGTAGGAAGTGAGGTATTATGTACTTTTGCATTTATTGAGTCTTAGTCATGTAATAGTTTCCATTTAAATACAATGAGTTGAGATTTGAATAAAATTAGTTGAGTTCAATATTTGGGCCCTATGATGATGTATGTTGTTATACATCTAGCGCGTGCTAGCTAGAGGCTTATTTGCCGACTGTTCATCTCGGGATATCGACTCAATTATTTCCCGAGTTGGATGTACCATTGATGTTCCCTGGAGATAGCGTGCACTTCCTTTCTTCTCTTGTTCTCGTGAGTGTGATTTAAAATCTAGACTTAAGCCATTAATGAAAAGAGTGAACTAAAGTATAAATTGTGATGTTATGCTACCGAACTTATCTCTTGACTATTTTGTTATCATGAAATCATGTTCACATTACTTACTACTATTACTTAAGCATAATATGCCTAGAATTTTAGTATTCACATTACACATCAATTTAGCTAATTGCCTATTTTCACATGAAATGTTATATATATACATGCATATGCTCATGAGAAGCATATAAATTATAATATGCATAATGAAATACACATGCTATACACACAACGAGTAAATGCACATGCACATTAAAAAGAAGAAATTCAGGTATCACAGTATCAGAACATGTCCAGTTAGAATATGAAAAGACATTAAGATTACAATGTCCCAAGACATGATTTAATGCCCACTGCTGGTAGTAAGTATGCAGTTTTATGTCGTTTAATGTGGTTTTCCACGTGAACCGCCTAACTGTTCCTCTCTAGGATCTAGAGAGAGAGGGCTTGGGTCCATCAGTTGTTGGTGCCTGCTGGGGGGTGGCTGCCGGCGTGGTGCCGGCATGTTTTCTTCTACTTGCGGTGTTATGGCATCTTCAGAAGAGTTTGGGGAGGCTATGTAGGGATTGGCAGCTAGTGCATCCTCTTTGGGGCTGCGATCCTATGCTCAAATTATTGCAGAATCTAAGCTGCCACCTCCTGTGAACATAGGAATCAAACCTTCTGGTTTTACAGATGCTGGAGAGCCGGCGGTGTTCTTCTCATGTGAAGAGGTTGGTAGATCCGTAGTTACCCTTAACATGGCAGTCATTGTTCGTTGTGCTTATGGCAGGAGTTCCATCCCTGAATTTAAAAGCTATTTGTCTCAAAGACTAGGACTCAAGGTCGACTCAATGTTAGTGTTCTCAACCACAAACACCTTCTTCTATGATTTGAGGAAGAGGAGGATTATCTGAAGGTTATCTTGAGAGGAATCTATATATCAAGGGTTTGTTATACATATGTTTTATGTGTGAAGCTAATTTCGACTTCAATGCAGATCCAACAGCCCCCTTCCTAGTGGGTTTTCCTATGCTTCCTATTAACTACTATTACCAAGATTTTTTAAAGTCTATGAATCTAGCCCAAGTTCTTAGAATTCATGAGCCAACCTTGGCCCTCACTCAGACCCAGGAGGCTTTTGTTTGTGTCGAATTGGATATTGGCAAGGTTAGACCTGAAAGGATATGGATAGGCTGTGGGCAGGAAGGTTTCTGGCAAAAGAAAAACTACTACAGAGTGCCTGTAGTTTGTGGCTTCTGTCATAAGCTGAGGCATGCAGAATCAGAGTGCAACAAGAAGACTAAGGATGCAATGGTGTCGGCTGTTCCTCACAAGAAGTCGTCTGTTCATAATAAGAAGCAAGGCGATGCTGTTGCTGTCAAAAAATCTTGGCGTCAGAAGGAGTTTTGTGATGATCAACTTGGCCCTCTGATGGATAATGGTTTTGCATCGTTGATGGAAAGTGAATCTCCCTTGTAGGTGACAGAGGTTCCTTCATCAGAGTTCTTAGCTCCAAGCCCTCAAGTTATGGGGGTCTAGGAAGAGGTTGTCCAGCTCCATAACTTGTCGCATGGGATGCATGGAGATACTTCTGAGGTTAGGTTGGTGACAAAAGGTCCTTCTGCTGAGGTCCTGGTCAAGGGAGTTCAGGTAGTGGAGGACTAGATCCAATCCACGTTGCATGGGATGCATGGAAAGTCTGTCGCGGTAAGTATGCATGGATCACATTTAGAAGCCTATTCTATTGAGGCACCAACAGTAGGGGGGGTGGAAGGTAGGGTTTTTCCAGTGATGGCTCCCGCCGGAGAAGAAGAAGACTTTCCGAATTCTGCTATTTCCAATTTGAAACCACCTGATTCTATTCCTCACAGGGCCTCTATATTGGCTGATATGGAGAATATTTACATGCCTTTTACGGCTAAAGGTACCAAGGAGGGACAGGATGAGAATGTGGGCGCCAGAACTCACTCCAAGGCGAAGGCTGCAGTAGGTTCTTCCTCTGGTTACTCATCCTCATGAACCCTTCCATATTATATGGAATATTAGAGGTATTGTGAACTTCGCCTCTCGGCGTTCGCTTAGGAGAATAATAAAAAATAACAGGGTGGATTTCCTGGCTATTGCAGAACCAACGGTTTCCATGGAGCGTGTGAATTCTGTCAGCTCATATCTTTGCATGGATTCTGTCACTGGTAATTTTGGTGATAATGCTCATTCATTCCAAATGGTGAACTGCTCTGACCAACATATCACTATGGCTGCTGTGAAGGATGACATGGTCCTCCTTCTTATAACGATTGTTTATGCCAGCTGCCATGTAGATAGAAGATGCATCCTTTTTGATGATTTGCTTAGTCTTTCCAGTAATGTGGATGTCCCATGGTTAGCTGGGGGTGACTTTAATTGTGTCTCCCTCCCCTCAGAGAGGAAAGGTGCAGCTCTGTCAACATACATGGTATGCTGGACTTCAACGCTTTTATTTCAGGTGCATCTCTTATGGAAGTGGATTACATCGGCTCTAACTTTACTTGGTCGAATAACCGAACTGGGAAAGCATCTCTCAGGGCTAGGTTGGATAGGTTCCTCAACAATTCTTCCTGTAGAGATAGCTATACTAGCCTTCAGGTTAGACACCTTCCAAGAGGCCCTTCTGATCATGCTCCACTTCTGGTCACTTTCTCTCCTATACTTCGGACCCCTACCAGGTTTATCTTTCTTTCCATGTGGACTTCTCATGAAATTTTTAAGGATACTGTCAAAGTAGCATGAGATGCTCCCATAGGGTGGCACTATAATCCTTTTGAGGTTCTTCATTAAAACTAAAGGTGCTTAGAGCAGCTCTTCGTACCTGGAATAAGGTAACTTTTGGCAACATCAATGATAATTTGATCTTATATGAACAGGAGGCTAGGGCGATGCAAGAGGCGTTTGATGCTGATCCTTCTCCGGAGAACTGCTCTGCAATGGGGGTAGCTAATGCTAATTTAAGGAAAAATATCAGCTATGTGGACCTTTTCTGGGTCCAAAAAGCTCGCATGCAATGGTTAGATAATGGCGATAAAAACATAACTTTCTACATGTTGTGGTCAAGGGTAACAAGAGGCACAATTCAATTCAAAGCATCAGGTTGAGGGTACATGGACTGAGGACCAAGAGGTTCTTAAGCAGGCACCGGTTAACTATTTTGAGTCTCTTCTACAATCCTCTGAACATGCTATTGATGACTCCCTCCTTCAAGTCATCCCCACAATTGTATCAGAGGACCATAATCGAATTCTTGCTGCTATTCCCTCTAGGTATCAAGGCGGCTATTTGGAGTTTGAAAGCTAATAGTACCCGTGGCCTGGACGGCTTCACTGGCCACTTTTTGACTTCTTGCTGGGACATTATTCAACAGAAGGTTACTGCTGCGGTGAAAAGCTTCTTTCACAGTTTTCCCATGCCTAGAGAGGTAACCTCCTCTTTGATTACCTTGGTCCCCAAGACTAAGAACCCTGCTTCTTATGGGGACTTCAGACCGGTTAGTCTGTGCAACTTCTGTTACAAAATTGTGTCCAGGATTCTGTGCATGATTGATCAATATCCTCCCTCATGTTATTTCAAAAGAGCAAGGTGCATTTGTTAAAGGCAGATTCATTCTTGATAATGTCTCCCTTGCTAGACAACTAGTGAGAGATATTGGCAGGAAGGTTAGAGGGCATAATGTGTTGTTTAAGCTTGACATTAAGAAAGCTTATGACAGTGTGGAGTGGGACTTTCTCTTTGCGGTGCTGAACAAATTTGGATTCTCTCGCAGATTCATATCTAAAATTGGAATGCTGATTACTAACTATTGGTTCTCTATCCTTTTCAATGGCTCGCCTATAGGTTATTTTCATTCTTCCCGGGGTCTAAGACAAGTTGATCCTATGGCCCCAGCTCTTTTCATCCTTATGGAGGAAGCTTTCAGCAGAGGTATCAAGGATCGGTTCATTTGGGATATGTCCATCCTTATGCTGGTCGTAGAGCTTGCCCGCCTATCTCCCACCTTCTTTATGTAGATGATACCATCATTTTTCTAAATGGGGGGATAGACAATGTAAAGAAATTGATGGATTTCATGAAAAGATATTCAACCTCCTCGGGGCAACACATTAACTCAGCTAAGAGTTGCTTCATGATCTATGATAAGGCTCCTTCTCAAGCTACCAACAGGATTTAAATGGCGACTGGGTTCAAAAGCCAAAGGGGTCCTCTTGTTTACTTGGGTGTTCCTCTGAGACTAGGTAGGGTTCTTACTTCTGATTTCAATCCGCTTATTGAGAGGATTAATAGTAAGTTAGCTTTCTGGAAGCCCAGACTTATATTCCAAGCTGGGAGAGTTACTCTCATTATTCAATGCTAGCTTCCCTACCGGTTTACCTGGCTGCCTCTTCCTCCATTCCGATCAGTATTCTGAACTATATACAAAAACTTTATGCTGCCTTCTTCTAGAACGGCTCTGATGGTTCTCGCAGATGTCATTGGTGGCCTGGTCTACCATTCAACGCCCTACTGCTGAAGGTGGTCTGGGTGTTCGTAATATCAAGCAGGTGCAGATTGCTTTGACTGTGATGTCCATCTGGAATATTCACCGTGGTTCCTCCTTCTGGGCTTCGTACACTAGAAGACGCTATTTATCTGGTAGTCATACCAACTTCCTGGGCATATCTTCTAAAATCCGGACTGTTGCTCAGCAGCTTGTTCGGAATAATACTAGATGGATACATGGGAATGGCAATAAAATTGATATTTTATCTGTCATTTGGCTTGGTGAAAGGCTCTTGCAGAATTGCTCATTGCGACTTATGATGGTGGAAGGACTGCTTTGCAGGAGGTAATATCTAATGTCGAGCATCCTATAAATCTCTTCTCCCTAGTGGGGTTCTTCAGGGGGTGGTACTTAATGAGGAGGATGATAAATGTGTCTGGAGGGCTTCTCAGGATGGATGCTTTTATGCTAAATCAGCTTACAATTTGGTTAGATCAATGGGAGTGAAGCAAACTGCTCTTAATAAAATCTGGCACAGCTGCTATTATAGAAGAGCTTCTTTGTTTTGTTGAAACTTCTGAATATAGCAGTTCCTGTGGATCAAAGAATTGCTGAAAGTGGAATTCAGATGGCTTCTTGTTGCTCTTGTTGTAGGTCTCCTAAAAATGAGAATATAATCATTTTTTTATCCACGGCGATCTGGCTGCTTCCCTTTGGAATTGGTTCTACCCACTTATTAGTCCCAAGATTCACCTTCATAGTCAAATTACTGCTAGAGCATGGAGTTTTCTATCATCCACTAATGTTTCCTCTCCATTTGGTTTTGTCTCACTTCACTGCTTTCTTCTGATGCTTTTGGGAAATTTGGAAGGGGAGATGTGTGGCCAGGTTTGAATCGAAGAGGCCTTCAACTGAGGTGGTGATCAACAATATCAAAATTATGATTTCCCACTCTCTATCTAAGATGCATTTTAAAGTGGCTCCTTTGTCTCATGAGTTGCAGGTTCTTCAACAGTTTGGTTTCTCTCCTAATTTTTCAAGTAAACAACTCAAGTTGATCTGTTGGATTCCTCCAATAATAAACATTTGTTTGAATGTGGATGGTGCAAGTAAGGGCAATCCAGGAGATTGTGGGGGTGGCAGCTATATATGTGATATGCTGGGATCTATTTTGGTGGCTTTTGCCCACTACTATGGTCCAGGGAATAGTATTATCGCTGAAGTTAGAGCTCTTTATGATGGTCTCCAATTGGCATATTCACTTGGGCTTCATATATCTATTGTTAACTCTGATTCTTTAGCTTTGGTTAATTCTTTCAAGGCTGGTAGATGCCCCTCATGGCAAGCTTACCATTGGTGGCGGGATGCTGGCGCTATGATACAAAGGAACAATTACTTGACCAGCCATGTTTATCGGGAGACTAACCAGGTGGCTGATGCTTTAGCAAACTATGGATGCCAGTCCAAGGAGAACAAGATGTTTTGGGGGTATAGTCTAGATAAATCTGGTTTTTTTCATCCGTGTAAAGGCCCTATAGTCTTAGATAAATCTGGTTTTTTCATGTCAGATTATTGTGACCGGATAGTCCTGTTGTACTTTTATCTCTTTTATATATATTCCTGGCCCGGGATTTTCCCTGGTGGAGTGAGAACATTCTCCCCTTCTAGGGGTGGGTGCACTCTCCTAGAATAAGACCTTGAGGACCATTTGTGCAAAAAAAAAAGGTGGTTTTCACGTGAGCTTTTGACATGTGAATGTGTATAGGTGTTTGTGCATCTGATAGTTGTTAGTAGTTGCTGAGAAACGGTGTGGCTAGTGGTGTAATTTGAGTGGTTATATAAGTGTGGTCCAGTTGCCAGTTTGCAGTAGGAGTATAGTTGTTTGAAGATTCTCGGTTACAGGAATTGAAGGGATTAGTGAATTCAGATATGAAATTCAGTAAAGGTGTTTTCGTAAGGTACAGAGTTGGCAGAGGCAGGTATAAGGTAATGGTGTGATAGAATAGCAGATGGAATATTATAATGAGAAATAGTATGTGTTACGGATTGTCAAGTGTACAAATTGTGGTTAAGAGCGTAAGCAGAGGTAATTGTTGGGTTTAAGAATTGTGTTAGTAAGTGTTAAGAAGCAGCGTGGAAATAAAGTGATTAATGATATGGAAGGTTTGTAATAATTGAGTGAGGCAGATTTGCTTCAGATGAGGTACTAGTAAACAAAAGAGTAGTGATTTGTGAAAGTCAAATTAAGAGTGTTTTGTGATTAGAAACAGTGGTAGTAAAAAGTTTATGAATAGTGCTGTTATGGGCTATGATGATAATGGGAAATTTGATATAGAGGTCTATGTAAGTATGTGCCATGATGGTCAGTTGAAAAAAAAAAAAGACAGTAAAGGAGAACAGATCAGTGTATAGTTAGATTTTTCTGGGACTTTCACAAGAAATATATTCACTTGGCAAGTGTCAGATTAAGAAGATTCCATAGAGTGATTTGTTAAAGATTTTAGTGCTAAAAATAAGATTAGTGATGTTTAGCTGTTATTGCAAAATAGATGGAAAAGTGAATGCTGATATTGTAAAGCTAATGTGGAATAAAGGAATCAGGCAGGACAAGTTGTTGAAATTAAAAATATCGATTTAGGTTCTGGCTTTGGCAGTGTTTTATTGGCAGTTGATTATACATTACGAAGAATTGTAGTGTGAATGGTACAATGGATTTAGTCAGATAGCAAAATAATTAAGAGAAATGTTTTGAAGAGATGATATTATGTTTATTGTAGTTGGCAGGTTATTGACTAGAGAAGGAAAGAGTATAGAAAGGAAGAGTATAGCAGACTATGAAATGGATACAATTAGTTGGTTCAAAAAGTGTTCAGTAAGAGTTTGCATACCAGAGCATAGGAAGTAATTTAGATTGAGCAGAGGCATTTTTTTATATAGGTATTTCAAACTTTCATGTAAGAATAGTATGCAGATTAGAGTATAGTAGAATAGAACAGAAAAAGCAAGAAATATATGGAAATTGGAATTGTTAAATACATAAGGAATAGTATGATCAGTTGAACAGTAAAATGTTTGCGATTAGGTGGCACCTGATTGAGAGAGAGTTCGGTAAACTTGAAGGTAGAATATGTGCAAAGTTAATTGAACAGTTTTATTTTGTGATATGAAAGTGCAGTGTCACAGCAATAAGAACGGATATTTCGAAAGGTTATGCAATAGATTTATTAGAATAGCTAGAGAAAGTTATTAAGTAAGGACTATATATGAAGAGCAAGGTACGACAGTAGCGGTGTGGCAGAATTCAGAATTTAAGTATGTGGCAGAACCAGAATTGAAGTATTAAGGAAAGCAGTTCAGAAATTCAAGTATTTTCTTTCAGTGTTAACTGATTGAGCAAGATGATTTGAGAAGCAATTAAAGTTAGAATTGAGTCCAGTTGGAGTCAGAGTAATAGTGAAAGTGGAAAGCAATTGAAGGTAATAATAAGGGCAAAATTTGTGGGATACGTTGCCAAGTATCCAGTGTAATTAGAGTGGCGCAGTGGAAGCATAGAAGATTTAATCATCACAGGTTATCCAAGGTTTGCTTGACTGAAGGAAAGTTTGAGGTTTTTTTTTTACACAATTGAGCAAAGAGGTGGTAGTTTTTAGTCAGATATGAGTTAAGTAGCGAGGCAGAATGGTATGAAGAGGCAGGAAATTCAGGGATGGTAAATTGATTTTCTTTGTGAAACTGGCAATTGAGATATAATAATGATGAGGCAGAGTAACAGTTGGCAATGACAGGCAGATAATGGAAAGGCACCGGGAAGTTTGAGAATTTAAAGATGGTTATACATGCAGAATACTTGAGGGTGGCAGTTTATGGTAAAGAGATTCAAGCAAGAGAAGCGGTACTGAAAGAAATGTTGAAAACATAGCCGGGAAAATGTGGAAGCAGATCTCGTCCAAGGAGATAAAGTGCCAATAGCAAGGTAGGATTGTCCACCATTGAAAGGTAAGAGAGGCACATTGACTCAAATAGCAGAGCAACTGTGAAATAACTTAAAGAGAAAGGAAAGAATAATTGGCATGGAAATGAATAGGCTGAGTCAGTCAGTGTAGAATGGTTTGAAAGGCAAGTGCAGAGAATTGTATCCTACTTGTTCTGTATATGGTTTTATTTCTTTTTAGGTGATAGTCAGACTTGCCGTGATTTGTTTCTGAGTGTCGGGGACGACATTCCTTTTTAGGTGATAGTAATTTAAGAGCATGATCGTTCGGATCTAGTTTAACGGGTTGTGTGTGTGGTGCTCTTGACCAGAGATGGTCATTGGGCCTTACTCATTTTTCGTGCGTTGTTGTGGTTGTTGTGGGCTGGAGATATCGCCCAAACAACTTGTTGGTTCACTGGTTGTGAACGTGACGGGGCATGCCATTGCGTTTTGAAACGCGATGGTTTACCTCATCGCGATTCACAGAACCGCCTTTGCATTAAGCGGCGCTATTGGCTTCGATTGGCGACGGTTAGGATCGTCGCGTTTAATTCTTAAACGCGATGTCTGGCTACATTGTGATTTTGAACCATGCTTAAGTGCTCTGTTTCACCCAGACATAGCGGAGGGTCTGTGTCCAGGTGATGGGGAAGGTTGCTGCTGTCTCCTGTGGCATTTTTCTGCGATTCGGCTTCCTGGTGGTTCTTATGGCGTAGGTTCCCCACGAGGATGGCGTCCGGAGCCTGGGTACGCTGGCGACAAGGCGTTCTTCGGCTCGTTCAGTTGGTAGGGAGACTACCCTCTTGTTTTAGTTTGATTTAAACGGTTAAAAGGGTGGAAAGCATGTTAGGGTGGTTTGCCATATTGTGGATTTTCTGTTTAATGCTTTAGTTTTGTATTGGAATCATATGTGTTGGTTTTCGTGGAGAAGGTGGGTTCGGCTAGTGAGCTGAGCTCACTGTCGCGTTTGAAACGCGACGGGTTCACCATCGCGTTTATGATATGAACATGACATGGTGAGGCATCACATTTCTTTTTCCGATTGGGTCTTGTACCGATTGGCTTTGTGCGATGCATCGCATCATCGCGATTTGAACTCCGACTCTCAGTTCTCGCCTAAAGACGACGTGTCGGGCTGTCGCGATTATGTCGCTGCATTTGGCCCTGTCGCATTAAGGTTTTGAATCACGTCTGGAAGGGTCGTCGCGATTTGAAAGGTGACGCCTGTGTCCGTCGCATTTTAGCCTCCATGGGTGAGTTGTGTGTTTGGTCAGTGAGGTTCTAGTGTGGACCTAGACCTGGTTATGTGGTGTTATTTAAGTGGTTTAAGTTGTTTCATATTAGTAAAGCATGTGTAGAATTAAAGAGTCAATGTATGACTATTTAATGATTTATGTTGGCTATGCCATTGAGTTAAGTTAAGTGGATAATGTGTTGAGTGATGTGTGATGCTATGGAGGTTGTGAGATGACCAATGACAAGCAATGTTATTATATGTTATTGTGGTTGTGTATGTGTCAATGTAGGTTGGATTGGAGGTCACACGGTGATGGGTGACGAGCAAATTATAATACATGTGTACCGTGGTTTATATAATGGTTGTAGAAGTACATATTGTGGTTTGTGCGTTTGCTGAGTCTGGTGGTACGGCGCCTATTCCGGAATGCCTCTTCAGTCGGGTACCCCAGGTTCTATGTGAGCCAAGCACGTGTGTTGTGCTCGTGGCATGTCCGGTACGGTGTCTACCACTAAGTTTTGGGTCATCTTCCTGGACACCCTCACTCATGTGTTTAAGTTGTACGTTCGACTGAGGAAAAGATGACTGGGGGAAGCGACTTGTGTTTGTCGGTGTGTAGTCGTTTGTAGCACGCTCGTGGTTGGGGGACGGACACCAATGACGTACTGGTCCCCAGCTAGTCTTGTGTTTACAGTGCCTCACTTTAGGGAGCTCGGGCCAGAGTCCCTAAAGGTTCCAGGCATGGTCCTGTAGCTATGTGGTGTTGGTTGGTCTCCATAGTTGGTTGGCTTACTTTGTGTGTTTGTGGAGCAGTAGCGAGACTGTGTGGTCCGTGGCTACGAGACTGAGGTGTGGTTCTTGTGCTGTGTGTCCGGGTTGGATGCTGGAGTCATGAACCAGTAGTCTTTTCCTTTGTGGTGGCGTCGTTTCTTTTCCGACTCATGCTTTGCCACTGGTTGTGGCTTGTGTGTTGACTTTCTATTTATGGTTTCGTGGTGGTACCTCGTGGTAGTACCTCGTGGTAGTATGTACCTGTACCCTTCGTGGGTAGCTTTGTGTTGTGGTACGTTGTGTACTAGCCTCTTTAGGTGTTGAGGTTGACTTATGTTTCATGGTGGTCGTGCAGTGTGACCTTCCACTTGATGTATCTTACCCTTCTTCGGGTAAGCTTCCGACTATGGTTTTAGTGTGTGGTGGATTGGCATGTTGACGCCAGTCCTATTACCCTACATGGGTAGGTTGCCTGTGAAGCTTGTAGCCTAGGCAGTGGTTTGCCTATGAGGCTTGTAGCTTAGGCAACCTGTTGTTGTAGTGGTTTGCCTGTGAGGCATATGGCCTAGGCATTCTAGCTGTTTGGTGGACTAGTGGTGATGTACTAGTCCTATTGTTCTCTTATCTTTCGAGATTTGTATTAGCTGGTATAACTATGTTTTGGTTACTGTTAAACACGATTGTTGTGAACAATATATGGTTTAGCTACCAGTGTTGCCAGTAAGACCCTTTGGGGTTGAGGTCTCTTTAGTTTTTGGGTGTTGTTTTTTGGAGGTCCTACTGAGCCTGTGACTTGTTGAGGCTCACTCCCTTATAACTCTTTTCAGGTGTTAGCCGGCTTTGTGTGGCTTGTGGAGGCGTTGTGGCAGACTTGTACCAATAGCAGTAGAATTAGTTGTGTTTTGTGAGCTTGTGCTCCCTCGGGGTATGCCCCAGGTAGTTGTACTCTTTTCTTGGACATGTAATAATGTATTAGGACAGTTGTACATTGTTGTATACTGGTATGAGCACATGTACTTCTTGTGTCTTAAACTATTTTTTTTTTAATAAAGTAATATCTAGGCCGATATGAGAAAGGAGTGTACCTCCTATGCAGTGATCAGCTAGATAGTTTTATATATATGAAAAGCATAAAGGGAAAAGTAGTACATAAGCAACGGGGGCACAATTTGAAGACACTTTACGTAGAGGGGTCAAGTATGCGTGAAGCATCGGCCCAAGAAAATGGAAGACATCTTGTGTCTTATACTGTCGTTGTTGTCTTTTATATTCCTACCAGACACTTATGTAGGATATCCATTGTGAGACTTCAGTCCGATCACGGGAGAGGACTTGGATAGGAGCCTATTGGGCATAAATATTCAGGCCGTTATAGTTTGTGTGCTATGGGTTGTAAGCTGTGCATTGGCACGCTATGTGATCGGGATTGTTGAGTTTACATGGTTGTGTGTACGTGGCAGGTTGGGTTTTTTAGCGCCTTCTGTGGTTGCCTCTCGAGTCAGGTACCCTAGGTTCTCTGTGAGCCAGACACGTTGTGCTCGGGGTTTTTCCTAGTAGTTGTGTACCGTATAAGTTTGTGTCATCTTCTTGGACGCCCTCACTCCTTAGCTGAAGTTGAATGTCCGGCTGAGGGAAAGGTGACAGTGGGACAATGACTTGTGTGTTGTGGTTGTTCTTGGTTGCTTGTAGCGCACTCTTGGTTAGGGGATGGACACCAGTAGACATACTGGTCCTCAGCTAGTCCTTTTTCTAGTGCCTCACTTTAGGGAGCTCGGTCCGGAGTCCTTAAAGGTGCTAGGCATTGAGCTGCAGCAGTGTGAGCTACAGTTGTGGTGTTGTTTGGTCTCCACAGTTTGTTGACTCAGATGAGGTGGAGCGGCAGTTAGACCTTTCGTCTTTGGCTGTGAGGCTGAGTGGTAAACTTGTGTTTCTTGTCCAGGTCAGTGGTTGGTGTCGCAAACCAATCTTCATGACTCGTGTTTGGCGTTACCCAACTTTAGATCGTACTCTTGAGCGTGGGTTTGTCGTTTCATTATGAAGCTAAATTTATATTATTAGTGTAGCTTAATTTATTTACTGTCATTATAATCCATGCTCAAGTAATTGTGTTAATTGATTATATTGATGCTTTACTCCTGCTACTTAGATGTTTAGTGTTGCTTTGGCTTTTGAGGGAGTTTCCCTACTGTGCCAGTGATTTGTGATGCTCACCCCTTACTCCTTTCAGGTGAGTTAGAGAAGGAGGTTTCACACCCGTCTTCTAGTCCAGAGCCGCATCGTAGCAGTGTTGGATTCACGCCTCCAGTAATGTAATTTCTTTATTTTGTGCCCTGGGGTATGCCCTAGGCTACTATACTTGAGTTTGACTTCAGTTGAAATTTGGCTATGTAATCCTTGTGTAAATGTGTATGAGATGTTCAATCTTATATATATTTAGTGTGTTCTTTTATATTTCCACAGACATGTGTGTTGATATCCCTGGCAAGGCTTTGGCTTTTTCGCGGGAGGCAGAGTTTAGTCACGTCGTTATTTGGTTAATGGGTTTTGAATTGCGAGGACCACTAAAGTAATTATTCCTAATGAAAAAACCATATGCACGTCTTTCTTAGAGCTTAAGACTATGAGATCGGATAGTTGTGAGCAACAGTCCATACACACTGCCAGAGGATGAGGGAAAGTGGACCTCCTAGATAAATTTTAGTGCCATGAATATAATGCAATGTGCAATTCATCCTGATGAATATTCCTGTGTTTCCTTATGCAGTTTAATAAATGAGATGTGGATAAATTGAATCTTATCTATGAAGGCACTTCAGAGGTCAAGGAGACCAAAGCCAACATCCTGGTCCATGAAGTATGAGATATTCAAGATGAGCCTAGTGGAAAAAATCTCTGACATGTTTGTACGGCTCTCCAAGATCACCAATGGACTGAAGGCACTTGGCAAGAACTACACGGACATGGAGATTGTTCGTAAAATTCTGAGATCCCTCGCACTGGCATGGCACACAAAAGCCACAGTCATCGAGGACTCGAAGAACCTATCAAGCCTCACTATGGAGAAGTTAATTACGAGTCTCATGACCTATGAAATAAACATAAAAAGGGAGGAAGTAGAGCGACCCATTTTCAAGCAAAAGGATGTGGCTATGAAGGCTAAGAAATCCAAGGTATATAGTTCTGAAGAAAATTCCTCAGGTGAAGATGAGGAGGAAGTGACCAAGCTAGCCCGTATCTTCCGAAGGTTTCTAAAAAAGAAAACACAGTATGTGTCATCTTCCAAATATTATAAGGGCAAAAATAAGCCAGAAGACTCCAGTAGAAAATCAGAGTTGATCTGCTATGAGTGCCAAGGAATTGGGCACATGAGATCAGATTGCCCAGTATTTTTGAGGAAGCAGAATAAGGAGAAGGTAAAGAAGCCCAAAGTCATGGTGTGTCACCTAGAGTGATTCTGACCAGACATCCTCCGAGGCTGAAGAACCAAGAAGGAGGATTGCGATCTCATGGCTATTGAGGATGAATCTCCAGAGGTAATTTTGATCGTGAATCCTTTACTCCTGAGGAGATGCAATCATGTATACTGATTTGTATGAAAATATAGGAAAATCAAAAAGGAAAATAAGGGATTAAAGATAAAAATCAATGATATTTTGCATAATGAATATCTATGTGAATCATGTGACTTGTTGAATGTTTAATGCAATGTTCTTCAAGATGAAAATGAAATCATTCAGAGCAAAATTTCATTGTATGAACAAGAAATGGAATGCATGGCTCATGACAATGGTAATTCTGAAAAACTTAGCATGTTTGCGAAGAAAAATTTCTCTATGAAATCTAAAAATAAAGAATTGAAAAAACAAGTTCATGTGCTTGAAGAGAATGTTAAAAATTATGTCAAGAAAATGCATTAAACTATAGATGGGCTCAAGTCTACTGTTTCTAGACTCATGAAGGGAAAGCAAAAACTTGATTAAGTCTTTAGTGTTAAGGTAAACACTAATAGACATGGTTTAGGCTATTCCCTTAAAAACTACAAGAACAAGTCTGTTGAGTCTAAAACAGTCATATCTTAGTTCATGCTTTCAAAATCCCATGCACTTCAGAAACTCATGCTAATAAAACTATTCATGAGAAAAAACCTGTTCATGCTAAGAAATATGTGCAACCTGAAACATCTGTTCATCTTAAGAACACATGTACAAAATAAAAACAAGCTCATGTGAAAGGAAGCATGTTAATCATCAGTTGTTCATAACCACAACCCACAGAACACAATCCTAATGTCACATGTTATTCTGTGGTGGACATGGTCATATGAACTACAATTGTTCTTTAAAGAAAATCATGCAGAAAATGAACTTGGTGTTGATTGGGAAAGATCTGTTGTCTCCCAAGACTAACATTGTTGGACCCAAAAACATTTGGGTACCAACGAAATCCACTTGAGATCTGTGGTTGCAGGTGTCTTGTGAGATTTTGAGATGAAACATCAATGGTATCATTGTCTAGCATCCCGGAAAATTTAATAAATTAAAATTTTAAATAAATAGAAATAAATAATTTATGTATTATCTAAATGTAGAATTTACGTACCACTATCGTACGTGAGAGAACACATCATAAAATTCCATAAAATTATAATCAATCCAACATTATATTTAAGTGTTCCACAAAGAATTCGTACAACGAAAAATCCGATGTGACCCCGTGTACATCACATTGTGACTAATTATCCAATTTAGGAGTCGGAAAACCGTTAACATGGAAATATAACATGATCATAAATTAAATAATCATGTTGAAGAGTCATCCAACATCTTTTATTGATGACCCATTATTGGAATTGGGCCAATGGATCACTTGTGGCCCAGAATAAAATGGAGCAAGAAAAATACATAAAAATTCGCAACCCTAATTGAGCTGAAAATAGAAAGAGGTAATTAGGGCAACTCCCAAGGCAATTAGGCTTTCATGGCAACCCAATTTCGTGGCTAACCATGGTGGGAGGTTTCCTAAAGCCTCACACACACCATTGGGGTGAGAAATCATCAAAATAAGGAAGGTGGAAGGCTAAAACCGCACCTTGCCTTTCCTTCAACCATTGGGACTTCTAAAACACACTAGATGCATATATACATGCTATGAAACCCTGAGGGACGAAAATACACGTTGTTGGGGTCGTGGGAGGCTGTTCTTGAGCTCCCAAAGGAGGAGGAAACCACCCCAACTCGGAGCTTCTTCTCTGCTGCATTCTGCATCAACCTGTGCAGAAAGCCCTTCTTGGAGTCGACCTAAGGTGAGTCAAACCACAACCAAACCATGCAAGGCTTATACCCCTGGAAAGAGGGTCGAGTCGACATCCTAATCCCATTGCTTTGACTATTTTTCATTCAGTAGATCGGGTGCAGTAAGCATTCTCCTCCAAGTAGTCTGAACACGGGTTTTCTGGAAAAATGTGACTTCTTCAACCCAAAAGGTGGGTGATCATAGGCCAAATCATAACAAATCATATACCAGTGTGTAGAGTATCGAGTCTACTTTCATGTCTAAGTGTTTCATCAAAATTCATTGAGTACATCTTAAGTTATAAGTGTTTTTCCACAAGTCACGCATGTTAAGGACATTTTATGTTCTTGTCGATTTCTCACGCATCCTGAGGCTTTTTAATGATTTCATAGTTCTCTCTATTCTTTCCATGTTACCAACAAGTTTCATGTTCATCACTTTGTCCCATGTACCCTAGTTTGAGAGATACAAGCGGTGCATGATGTTTGCTACATGTTCCTACGATTTTCTGCATTTTCGGTTTGAATGTTGAATCGCGTCCTGTCCAGGCGACGATTCAGGTGACTGGTACCACATCGGCTTCTGCCGCCGCGATAACCTAAAGGCATCCTCCAAGGCGACTTGATTTGGCGCATCCCGTGCCTCCAACTATTTGCCTTTTACCTGTCAGAAGACCTCTAAAATGCAACCGCTATGGCCGTCGCGATTAAGCCCGTTTTCCCCGCCCAAGTTTTTTTGGCTATTTTTATATTACCATTTTGAATAGATTTCATGAACGCGACTGGGTATCCTGTTGTAATTCAAGCATAATAGCTACGACATCAGCCGTCGCGATTTGGCTTCGTCAAAGTAAGTCATGTTTGGATTGTACACATCGTTTGAATGCGTCTACTGTGTCCGACGCATTTTTCAAGGCCTACCCGAGACATATTTTTTTTATAGTGTTAATGTTAGTCTTGCATGATATGTTCTTAAGGTGCATTGTGTAGTCTGTCTAATGACATAAGCCAGCAACCCATGTTAAATACGTAACGATGTGAAGACTATTCTAATTGTTCATTAATGCTATGATCTATTCTTGCAACTATTGATTAATCATCTATTGTTCTAGCTTGTTAAAGTGATTAATTGTTATCTTAAAATATTGCAACCATGTTTAGTTAATTGCATAGTCCCATCTCATGTTAGCATGTTAATTGTTTTCCGCAAGCTTGGAACCGATGGAATGTGGATTGAGATACGTACATCACTACACAGTTGCACATTTAGGCAACCTTTCTTGAGGGATTGCAAACTCACGGATGGTCATTCCGTATCGGCAGTCTAGTGACCTTCTCTTTAAGACCTCTGTAATTCTCCTACTCCGTGGATTCCAAGAGCTTGAGCTCCACTTTCATTGTTTCTCTTTCTGAATCTCTGTGTTTGCTCATTTCTGTTGAGTAGAGACACAAGTTTTCACCTCTGTGTAGATCACCTATATGGGGTTTTGTATCCTACAGTGCCCCTCTTATGAAGGGAAGATCTACATTGTAGATGGTCTTGTACCCCACATCTAAAAATTTTGTAAAAAATTATAAATCAACCCCAAATATTATGTCTAAGTGTTCCATGAAGAAATTCGTGCAACAAAAAATCCGATTGGCAAGTATACATCGCAACGTGACTAATTATCTAAATCATCTCTGTAAACTTGTTACTCTCTGCCTTCCTCCTCCTTGGGAGTTGAATAGTTGTACACCAATGGTGCAAAAGCCGAAGTGTAGGTGGAAATCTGTTGGCATTCAATGAGAACACCTTTGCTTGATTTTCATCAAGCACATTGTGTGACTGACCAGTTAGAAATGAAAGGCTTCATGTGCACAAATTGAGATTATGAGGATTGCAACCCTCATTTGGTATCCCCAACAATTGACTCACGATAGAATTTGTGAGTGCAATGTGAACCCCTCTTACACTGAACTCAAAAGTGTGCTTTTTGCTAACTAGATTCATGAAAAACTCTTCAACCAAAGAGGATAGTGTGTCCTATGCACACTACAGTCAAAATCCATCCCTAAAATTCTAACATACCAAGGAGTTCAGGCACTAAATTGTCATACATTCATCGTGAATATTGATGATCTTGAATGTAAAGAGGCTTGTTCCCAGTAACCTTTCCTTTTGCTTTCGATATGGAATATGACTTCTTCATCATCTGAATCGACATCCTCATGCTCTGACTCCTTTCTTCTTTCTCTATGTTCTGTGCCTGCCCTTCAAACTTGACTCTTTAACAACATTGTTACTTCTGTCCTCTTCATAGAGTTTGGAACCCTCATCTTCTTTCTCGACCACTGGCTGATCAAAATGTCATCTTCAGTTTTCTCAGACGACACTGTCTCATTGTCACTAAATCTTTGAGAAGGATTAGATAACTCCTCCTGCACATGTTGACTGCCAGAGCCATATCTGTTTCTGGGAGTTAGGGCTTCCTCCTAGTGACGTCTTAGACCCTTGCTGGCTTGAGGCATTCTCATCATAACTCAAACCACAATTCCAACTTTTTCTTACCATTGGAAAAAGTCTTTTCCTTGCATTCGAGGATGGGAATATATACGGCTCAAAATATACGAACAACAAGCTTCTTTTAACGATGCCCTTAGCAGCTTTGGTTTGCCATTCTGAACCAAAAGACTCATCTCTTGCTTCCTCTTCCCTCGCAATGAGGCTGCAACTTAGGACCATAAAGAAGGAACAGAGTATCAGGAAGGAGAAGGAACGGAGATGCAGTTGCAGGAAACCAGTTTTCTTGGAAAGGGTTGAGGAGGAAGAAGAGGTTTTCAGAACAGCTTTTGGGAATGGTGACGTCTGAAGAATCACGATTTTAAAATGGTCGACCTTCCCCGAAAGTATAGTGGTCCTGCGGAACAATAACAGGTATCGTGATCCAAGCCACAGGGTTGAGTAGTGTGACTCTGTGTGAACAATGTCGACACTAGTGAATCTGAGTTTGGGGCCAGACTATATAAATTTGAGGGGATGTCATTTCACCTATGATCCACTAAATTCCTTAAGATCTGGAGAAGTTAACAACAATTACGCACTTTTTGCACTCTTTCTCATTATTATTCAGATTGATGGTTTGAAATATATAATTTTTTTATTACCATTAAAGAAGATATTGAAGAACTCATGAGGGTAAATAACAGATAAGTGGAAAATTCTTTAGATAGAGATTTGCATCAGTATGAAACCATTTACTCATCACATGTAGTAGGGTGACATTGGAAGATTATTTGAGCAAGCTAAAAAGTGTTTTGAAACTGATAAATCTGTCTTGATTCTTCCAGAAAATTGAATCTCTTCCATATCATTTTTTTTTAATTTGATACAACTGAACAATCTGATGTCCCTCATATTTCATGCAAGAGCCCATGTTTTGTACACACCAGAGCTCCTGATTACTTATTTTGGAAATCATTTTGCTTTAGGAAAAAATTAAGATGCATCTTTTCATGTGAGGATACATGTCTATCAAACACCAGAATCTTCAATTACTCAGACTTCATCAAATTCATTTTGACATCTTGAACAAAGATAACTAGCTCATCATGACATACAATGATACTTCTGATTTTTATCGGAGATTTGTAGTTTCTCAGAGCATAGTCATTGTTCTGTCATTTGTAAAGACTATATCAAACATTAGTTTCTAGGTCAAGAATAATTTTCAAATCAAAAGATTTCAGATGCCCTGAAAACTGATCAATGAAACCAAGTTACCAGAATTTTCAAGGATTAATAGAGATGAACTTCTCACTAAAGAATTTCTTTCTGCACTGTTATTAAATTGATTTGAATTCTTCAAAGAATTTTAACAGTCAAACCAGAATTTATAACATTGAACCCATAATCTTTTAATTTCTGAGATCAAGGAATTTTCCAAGAATGTGAAATTGAGATTAACTCCCCCAGAGAAAATACCTAGAAATTTTGTTTCTCATAATGAAACAACTTCCTCTCAGAAATGAATTCATGAACCAAGAAGGATTGTTAGCAAAAGAAGAACTCCCCACCCAAGTGCATGAAGACCTTTGGTACTTGGCAGAGACATATACTCACGCATAGTGAAGATTCCAGACAAGCTTAACATGTCCTTCTTCAAGTCACCATTTTATATACCGCATAGGCCAATGCAAGAAAGAATCAAGGATTTTATTTGCTGGAGGATGAGGGATTTATTTGCTTAATAGAAACAAGATGTGTGAATTGATAAAAATGGCAAAAGCTTTTAGTGTGAAAGAAAATAGTGTCGACTCTGATGTCAATAGAGTCGACCTTGACACAAAAGACACCTCAAACACAATGAAACTTTCACTTTTCCACTGCACAACCACTGATTGCATTCAATCATCTCAACTGATAACCTGATTCAGCAAACATAGACTTCCACCCAATTTCCTTCTCACATACTTGACAGAAATCACATATGTAACAGCAAACAACAAGAACTTATTTCAACTTTATCATCCATTCAAACCACATTTCACAGTATTTCACCACAGTCAATCATGGATCAAGCAAACAAAACCAGGTTTTCTTCTTAACAATAAATCTTTTATGCACAAAGGTTTAGTAAAATATCAGCAATTTGCTTTGAAGTTTAACAAAGTGCAATTCAAAGGAAATTTTGCTTGCCTCATCTCTTAAGAAATGATGCCTGATTTCTATATGCTTTGTCCTAGAATGTTGGATGGAGTTCTTTGCCAAACAATTGCACTGTGATATCGCACAAAATTGGACACATCCAAGATCTACTTGGTAGTCTTGGAGTTGATGTTAATTCATAACACTTGTGTGGCCACCTCTTCTTGCAGAAACATATTCTGCTTCTGCAGTAGAGACGGCAACAGAGTGTTGCTTCTTAGAAGCCCAGGAAACTAAACATCCTCCAAAAAATTGACAATAACCACTCGTGCTCTTCCTATGTAACTTACAACCAGCAAATCCGCATCAGATTAGGATATCAAATTAAATTCAATGAATGTAGGATACCACAGTCCCAACTCATGAGTTCCGGCAAGATACCTGAAAATTCTTTTCACTGCACTCATGTGGATTCTTGGGACAAGCCTGAAATCTAGCACACAGGCACACTGAAAATTGAATGTCCAGTCTAGATACTGTTAACTATAGCAAGGAGCCAATCAAACCTCTGTACACTTTTGAATCTACCTGATACCTTTCAGATCTGCATGTAAGCTCACAATGGTGCTCATTGGAGTAGCTATTGCTTTGGGTTCTCCATTTTGTACTTTTTCACAGCAAATCTTGGATGTATTTGGATTGGTTTATGAAACTCCCTTCTTTTGATTGAACAACCTGCAATCCAAGAAAGAACTTGAGTTCTCCCATTGAACTCATTTCAAATTCATTGGTCATTAATCTAAAATTCCTTACATAAGGAGGATTTTGTTGATCCAAGATAATGTCATTGACATATATTTGGACCACCATGATATCATTTCTCGATTTTTTTTAAAGAATGTTTGATCACTTTACCTCTTGAGTACCGCTTACCTGTAAGGAATGTGCTCAACCGATCATACCAAGCTCGGGGAGCTTGCTTCAGACCATATAAAGCTTTATCCCATTTAAACACATGGTCAGGATGGTTAGTACATTCAAACCAGGAGGTTGTTCACATAAACTTCCTCCTTAATCAAACATTCAAAAATACCTCCTTTACATCCATTGCTGCAATTTATTACCATAGCGCAAACAATGGCAAGCAAATTCGGAGCTTCAAGCCTAGCTACTGGAGCAAAAGACTCTTCAAGTCTATTCCAATTCTTGATTATAGCCCTTGCTACAAGTCTAGTCCTTATTCCTTATTACCTTTCCATTTTCACTGATTTTATTTCTAAGAACCCATTTAGTTCCAATGACACTCTGAGATGAAGGTCTTGGAACTAAATGCCACACTTATTTCTCTCAAATTAATTTAATACTTCTGCGTTGCATCTATCCAGAAGTGCCTTTCAGAGCATCCTCTATGTTCCTAGTTTCAATTTGGACATAGAGCTATTTGATCAAGTTCTGAATTGCCTTAAAATGAGACCTTGTCCTAGGAGGGTCAAGCAAATTACCTATGATACTTTCCTGTGGATGGTCTCTCTTAGCATTCTTATATTCATTCCATCTCTTTCCCTGAATTCATTGAATGGTTCTTATGCCTCACTGTGGTCTAAACTCTTTTTGTTGCATCTTCCTTTTCTTCTTGCTCTTTAGAATTTTCTCCTTCTAGAAACTCCCCATCTTGTTTTTCTCTGCATAAATCACATTCATTTCATCAAAAGTGATATGAGTGAATTCCTCAACAATTTGATCTTTCACATTCAATACTTTGTAAGCTCTTGAATGATCAGATAGCCTAGAATATTCCTAGTCACGTTTGGGCTCAATTTGTCGCAAATCATGCTGTTGTTAATTAACATAAAGCATTTCGTTCCAAACACTTTAAAGTGTGCAATTGAGGGTTTCATACCTTCAGAAGTTCATAAGGAGTCTTTTTTCAGAAAGGCCTTACCATTGCACGTTTTATAATATAGCACGAATTTTTATTGCTTCAGCCCACCCGAACTTCCTTAGCAGACACTTTCAATCAACATGTTCTTGCCATCTCCACAATGGTCATGTTTCTTCTTTACACAACTCAATTTGTTCAGGAGTTCTTAGTGATGAAAACTTGTGGAAGACTCCTTCTTTCCTGTAGAAAGTCTCAAAATCAGCATTCTCAATTAACCACCATATCAGACATGATTGAAACAATTTTAAATATCCCTTGCTGTGAACTTTCTTGAAAAACTCATGAAATTCTGCGAATGCATAATTTTTGTGAGCAAGAAAGAAAACCCAAGTGAATCTAGAAAAGACATCAAAAAGAACATATCAAAACCTTGTTCCATTAAGACTGTTTGTCCTAGTGGGTTCAAACAAATCCATGTGAATGAGCTCAAAAGGATTGGTGGATTGACTTTCGATCTACTTTTGAAGGATTTTCTTGTTTGCTTACCTTAGAACTTGTTTCACACAATTTCAAATTATCTTGAAGGAGATTTCAGGCATGCCTTAACCATGTTGAACTTGACCAATATGAGCATATGGTAGCTAGCAGACCTATCTACGATGTCAAAGCTAGCCAGTCATTTTTATTATAGTTAGCCAGGTTTGTGTTTTTAGATTCATCAAGATTAGCCATGTATACATTATTTGATCTTTTTCCAGTAAACTAACACTATCAGAGTTCGGTTCAAATTTTGCAGCCCAAAGAATCAAAGATTACTTGTGACATTTGTCACACAATTGACTTATGCTCAGGAGGTATACTCCAGACCTTCCACCAGTAGAACTCCATCAATTGAGTTGGATTGATTCCTACCAACCTTACCTGAACCAATGATCTTACCATTTTTGTTGCCTCCAAATGTAACATGATCAGCCTTTTTTCAGATAAAAGACTAAATTTTATCCCTATCACCTATCATATGTCTTGAACAGTGCTATCTAAGTACCACATGTTCCCCTTGGCTGTAAGACATACCTGCATACACAATCAAAGAAGATTCTTTGGAACCCAAGTACATTTGGGTCCCACATGCTTCCGAGATGAAGAATATAAGAAAGCAAGTCTTTTGGAATCCACAGTTGTTTATTCACTTTTAAGTTTTCCTTGTTTCTGACATCATGCTGGCTTTTTCTGTTTTTCTTACTTTCATTGTGTTTTTGAATCTTTACATTTATCTATTTTCTATTAAGCTTTTTCTCAACATTTTCATAAAGAGATTTGAACTTGATTTGACTTCTTAGTCTTCCAAGATGTTGGGTTTCATTACATTTGGCAATGTCATAGACATGTGTCGACACTCTGAAGTGATAGTGTCGACCAAATTGATTGCATTTCGACCAGTTTTGAGTATTGAAGTAAGTGGATCTTGATTTCCCATGTGCCCACCTAGTGTGAGCCAAGTTCTGTGATAAAGATGACTTGTTATTTGTCCAGTTTCCAAATTTTTGTGATTCTATATGATGGAGTCGACCCACCAGTGAGTGTGCGTAGCGGCGACCTTACCGGGCAGTGTTTCAGCTTTTGGTTCCTTTGAAACATTTGCTCATTTTCAGCCTTTGTTTTCTTTCCTCATTTGGTTTCTTTGTTAATAGCCATTTTTGCTTTTCCATCTGTCTTGTATCTTTTCCATTTTTCTCATTTCTCTGTCCTTTTGAGTAGAATCTTCTGATGTTTTTAAGAAACAAATGTTATGGTCTTCATTCCTACTACTTCCTTTTTCTTTGTGGATTAAAGCCTAACCCCCTCTTTGTTGAAATTTACTCTCGTCCCTAGAAGGACTTCAGATTGTTCTTGCCGCTTACAAATTTTTCAAAACCCCCTGCCCTTTGTTTATTTCATTTCGCAGAACTTCAACTTCCTTTTTTAAATTCAGTGTTGCACAGTGTAAGGCAGCATTTTTTCCAGAGACAAGAGCTATTTCATCAAGATTTTCAATATTCTGACTTTTCAGTTCACTTACAACATCTTTTAGAGCATTTATCTCTTGTGAGAATTCTTTTTCTTTTGTTAAGATGTTCAGAGAAGAATGTTTAGGTTTCTTCTTAGCATTTTATTTTCCTTTTTAAGAGCATCCTACTGGTCCAGAAGTTCGAAGTAAACATGGTCCCCAATCATCCAAATTAAAATCTATAACAAAGAGATTACCTCTTATTCTTCTTCTTCTTCTGTTTTCTCTGGCCATCAGACATAACTTTGAGTGAGTGTTCTCAGCATCTGAGCCTCATCTTCTTCTTCTTCACTCACTCATAGCCATTCTTCGACTTCATGACCTTCTTTTTTCACTGCTTCACTTGTTCAAACTTTGCTGGGTCCATGAATTTTCTTCGAGCCTCAACATTCTGACTTCACATGTCCTGGTTTCCTACTTGAGAAACAATTCTGTTTCGTTATTTGTATTTCTTTGTTTTTAAAGATTGTTGTTATATTGTTTCTTTTTCAGAAAACCCTAACTTCCTTTCTCAGAAATTTCCTGATTTTCTAGTGATTAATGCAAACTCACCGTCATCTTCAGAGTTAGATAATTCACTGTCTTCAGTGGCCTCTTTTATGCTAGGCTTGCTTTAAGAGCAAGAGGCTTTGTCTTCTTTAGATCATCCTCATTTCTTCTTAACCCCAACTCATATGTCTTAGGACCTATCAACTCATCTATAGTAGATGTGGATAAGTTTCTAGATTCTTCAATATAGTAGCTTTAGTCTGCCAATGGGTGTCAAAGACCTAAGAATTTTTCTAACCAATTCCTTATCACAGTAAACTTTACCCAAAATTTGTAGCCCATTTGTCAGCAAGTTAATCTACCATACATTTCGGAGATAGTTTCATCATGCTTCATATGAAATGCCTCATATTCATAAACTAACATATTGCCTTAGTTTCTTTTACCTCTAATGTGCCTTCGTAAATTACCATATGCGACCCCAGATTTCTTTTGCGCATGAGCATGAGGAGACTCGAGAAAACTCTGATGGATGCAGTGAGCATTGCATTATATTCATTGCACTCCAATTTGCGAATGACTTCTTGATCTCTTCTGGAGTCCACTTCACTTCGTCTTCGGACAACTCATAAGGTCCATTGTTCACTAGTCTCATATTTGATGGTCTTGAGCTCATAAGAAAACCTGCATACGAGTTTTCCAGTATGCGTAATTAGTACTATCAAACTAGGGTTGTCTGTTCACAGAATGACCCTCAGCAATGTAGCCCCTAGAATCCGTCACACACTAATTCTCCTAGTCGTGAAACAAATAATTGGAGAACTGGCTCTGATACCACGTGTTGTGTGTAGAGAGATTATCTAGAGGGGGGGTGAATAGAGAATCTTCAGATTTTATGACAATTCAGAATTTAAAAGCTTCGATATGACAATACCAATTGAACAATCAACACACAAAGCAAAGAGGGAACAAACCACACATAAGAGAGGAAAATTTTAAGGTGGTTCGGTTCCATGAGGAGACCAACATCCACCCCTCACAAAACCAGTGACGTACGACTATGAGAACAACTGACAAAATCCTCAACATACTGATTCACAGCTTCTTCACACCACTGACTCACAGCTTGAACCTCCGCTGATACACAACTTAAACCCAATTGATCCAATCATAGCTCGTGAATGATCAATACAATCTACTTCACAAAGAGCAGATATCAGACACTCAAAGGCTCAGAAGAATTGAAATATGAAAAATGAAAAGATGCTAGAACATGTTTGGGGATCATCAAACTCATTGTTCAAGGTCCATATTTGAATTGCAGCACTTCCAGTCTTCAATTTGATTCCTTTACAGATGAATTCCTCTTGAAATTTGTTCCAATTGGATCACAGTGATCAACTTTGGAGAAGCTTCACGATCCACTATTCATGACGACTCAGCACCAGCTTTTCAAAGCTTCAATTCAAGCTTGATTCAGTAACGCACAGCTCCGATCTGGAATTGCATGTTCGTACTGAGTACAGAGCCTCTGATCTCCTCACTTCTTGATGCTCTCCAATTCTTGTTTTCCGCAAGCTCTCCTTACGCATGAACTAGAGCATTCCCCTTTTTGTTATCTGATTGCGCGGGATTCTATGCAGTTGGCCCCTTAACAGATTCACCAAAAGTGGAGGAATATTTTTGCCGCCAAGCATTGGCACCTTCCAGAACAACTGACGTGTAAAAAAGATCCCAGTCATTGGGCCTTGGATCATGTGCTCCCGTGATGACTTCTATCATTACTGAGTGTTGACCTTATCAGCTTACATCTCCTCACTAAGACTTGTAACCATCTCAAGTGTTGACATACTATCTGAATAGCGTTGATCACACATGATCACATTTTCTCGGCGTAACACTGATAGACCACTAGTGTCGACCTATGTTCCAGGTAGTGTCGACCTTATCTAAATTTTTCTGTGTAAATGAATTGTACTGTAAAGCAAATGTTGTTTGTCAAATATCTATACTTTTTACTTCAAGTGTGACATCATCAAAACCAGGGACACATAGAATAGTGATGAGCTTTACAACAGAAGCTTAGTAGGGACTACCAATCTCCTATTGGCTCTAACAAGAAGGAAAGAATATATATAATCAATGTATATGACAACAATTATATATTCTATCTACACAGGGAAGTGCGGAAGCGAAGCTGCTAACTAGCATGGTACGGAAAGGACAACACGGTAAAAAAACTCTTTAGAACTTGCACGTCATGACCACCACACAGCTAGCAACATAGATAGAAGAACCCTGCCTAGACAAGGGACACTAGCTACAGAAACCACTACCACTAGTCAACCAGTTAGGAGCGTCCACTGACATCTTACCCTCGACCCAGGTCCAGATCTCCATGTCCCTTCAGAGTGGTGGAAGGAACACAAGTAACCACAACAGTAACCGTCGTAGTTTGACTGGACTACGGTCCTATGCCTGGCCTCTCTAGGTGGTTTCGGGGCCACAAAGAGTGAGGCAGTGAGAAGGACTAGCTGACCAGCACCGGGAAGAACTCTTAACAACCTCGGTGTCCCAGGCCAACTATATGAGCTCTACAAACGACTCACCGCCGCTGTCCTAACCACCATTTTCCCCTCCAATCCAGAGTCCATGACTCGAGCATGTCCATCGCCTGAAGTACTCCCTCAAAAGGCGCATGGGGATGGGGTCCTAGGTAAACGGTAATAACCTCTCACGGGACAAGCCCTCAGGTGCTGAGCATCGGCTGCGAACGACTAGTGTAGGACCGTACTAGGAACTAGCATTGGTGCCATGGGTACAGAAAGAACCAAGAACAGTGAAGACTCATGAGAAATGGACTCTGCATATAATTACCTGCATCTGATACTGTTGTGATGCGTCTGGCTGTCGCAATGCCAAGGCCAGCCGCAACAATGTCGCGACGCCCCTGGTCGTCGCAATGATGTCACGACGCCCATGCTCGCCGTGATAGCCAAGGCTGTCGCAGTCTGCCCATGCGTCGCGACATCATCGCAACCCTCAGGCCGGTCACGACCTCAGTCGAGGGGAGTCTCGGGACAGTCCTCCTAAGGATCACCCCAAAAACCACCAAAACAACACTATTCGGGGGAGGGAAGCATGGAGAAGCTAGGAAAGCAAGTAAATGAGGCAAACCACCCTCAAACCCCATGAATCATGCATTAAACAAGAAGATCCTACGCTCGAGGAACCTCTCAACATCGGAGCATGGATCTCCTACCCCACAACCCCAACGTGACGAGGAAAACAACAACTCAAGAGGAGGGGAGCATGCTAGAACGAGAGGGAGAAGAGGAGTCCCTACCTCAAAGCGTAGAGCGAACCCATTGGGGCCTTCTCATAGGAATGGCCACCTCCCCCTTGCTCCAATCACCATGAGCACATCGCCTACACCAACGAGATGTCACCTGCTCGCCACGAGCACCACGAACAAGCTAGAAGGAGGAAGAGGGCTCGGGGAAGAAGAAGAAGAAGGAAGAAGAAGAAAGGAAGGAGAGAGGGGGAAATGGGTTGCCTGGCTCGATTTTGAACCGACGGGTCGGGCCTGCGCGACAGCAACCATGTCGCAACTGCCCTACAAGTCGTGACCATGTCGCGACCACCTACCCTGGTACGACACCAAAAGTGATAAAACCTCGAATATTAGGAAAACCATAACGTGATGGCCTGCCAGGTCATGTCAACGTTGTATGCACCTGACACCTAACAAGCTATTCTGATAGAAAGGACAGGCAGTCAGAACGGTCTGAACGAAGTTGTGTAGCCTTTAGTCATCGCGACAAGAATGCGACATCTGTGGTCATCGCATCAATGATGCGCCGCCCGTGGTCATCGCATCAATGATGTGATGCCCAAGGCCGGGCGACAAGCGAGTGACCTTGCTGTCGTGACACCGTCACGACTAGCGGGTCCAGTGTGACCCTAAGGATGGGGCCAAGGCCAAGGGAGCCGGATCTTACATGGAATAGGAGAACTCTACACTTTACTATATATAGTTGTCTCTCTTGTTCATGCTTAATTGTTCTTTTTAGAACCCTGAACGTATCTGTGTGTGTGCTCTGTCTGTGAGCATGTGTTTAGTTGGTGTGTAGTGCGTGCACCCATACACGCATTGCTATCTCGTCCTTGGAAAATGAGGTGGGGTTATGGTTGTCCCCGAAAATAATCAGTGTGTGTGTGTGGGTGGGTTTTCTCTTGTATCTAAGAAACAAGCTAGTGGAAATACTCACAGGGGTGTGGGGTAGTGGATGTAGACACACATAGGGGTGTGTTTGTCGAACCACTTTAAATCTTGCGTGCATCTGTGGTTTGCATCCATCTTCTCTATATCCCTTCTACACATGTTAGGATAGTTGGTTTTATTTATATACTTGTTATATTCCATTGTGCATCTCACACAATCGGTTTGCTTACTTTAGTCTAATCTATTCTATTTTAAAAGATTTTAATTTAGGTGAAAACCAATTCACCCCTCCCCTCTTGGTTGTCCATCGCACCTCGACACATCAGGAATTGTATGAGAGGGCTACATACCACCAAACACACCTGAAAGACTCTCCCATAATGTCTCTGTTTGAGCCAAAGGCAACAATTTTCAAGAAGAACAATGTCAATCCTCAAGCTGGTGGTCCCACAACTGAAGTGGTTATCAACAATGAACAATAAATGAATGGGCAACCAAAACTCAACACAATTCACCCCAAACTCCAACCAAAGGCTCAACAACCCCAATACCATAGCAACAACATTAGCCACAATTTAGGCCCAATACCCCTCCAATGTCGCGCACACTAGCTCAACAACCTCAACACCCCCTCCATCACCACAATAAACAATATCAGAAACCTCATCCATAGTACCAACAACAGCAGCCAACTCCTCAACGACCCAAGCAGTACAACCAAGTGCCACCCCCTGGAAATTATGATCCTCAGTAGCCCAGAAGGCCCTAGCCTAAGAAGAGCACAAACCCCCCATTGTCGGAAACTCTCCCCAACATATTAAATGCTCTTATGGCTGCCAATGCACTTACTCTACCAGGGAACAGCTACAATGACCTCCCAATGTTGATACGACTCGTTACTGGCATTCCATAGGGTACCTTGTCACACATTAGAGGCATGCTCCCATTTCAAAGATTATATCTATGATTTGAATGACCATGGAGGAATTGACTGGGAGGAGATGAGGAATTATATAGCTAAGATGAAGATATGAAGGCCACCCAGGCAAAACCAACAACATCAACCAAAATGACAGCAACAACAGCCCCAACAGCCTGTACAACAGCCCCAAGCTCTCCAACAACAACTCAATATGGGCATCGTACAAAACCACTCCTGGAGGACCCTGCTCCAAATCAACAAGTAAATGCAATCATATCATCTTCTGAAGTAAACAAAAGACAAGGCTGGCATATGGAAACACCCACCATCACCAACCACCCAACCCACTCCCTTCGTTCCTCCGCATCCCCGCATCACAATTCCTCAACCAAGCCACCCCCTCATCAGCCAACCATCCACCGCCTCCATATCGCAACTGCCACCATCTAATCCCTCTTTTCTCCGTATACCAACTTCCATCCCCATCATCAAGCCCTCCCGCTAGGCCCCCTTCCTCCACACTACTATTACAACCTCCATGCCACCACAACTCGATCTCCTGCTCATCTACCAACCACCTACTACCTCCGCATCACAATTGCCACCATCTAATCCCCCCTTGCTCCATACACCACCTCCATACCTGTAGCATCCCAAAGATTTTATTAATTAAAAATAGATAAATTAGGAAATTAATAATTTAATAATTCAAACTAGTTAAAAATATACGCTCATTATCGCATATGTATAAACACATCTAAAATTTTTGTACAAATAATAGTTATACTTTAAATAATATTATGTAACGATCTATCAAGAAATTTGGGCTAACAAATATCATTCAGACTAAGTTTAAGAATTATTGTTACTTATTATCGTAACTAAAGAATAGTCGGAGAACCCATTATCATGTGTACAAAAGTGAATCATAAATAAAAGAAACATATGGGTAGACACCAACAATGTGTGTTGATAGCCCATCATCGGATTTGACCAATGGACAACTTTTTTCCCATGAATAAATTCAAGTAATAAAATATCATGAAAATTCATAAGTTTAATTGGGTTTGAATTGGAAAAGACAATTAGGGCTAAAAACTAGTTAATAGGACTCCTAAAACCACCCAAATTTGTGCAAACTATAATAGGAGGTTTGCTAATAAATTTCCCACTCATATTGGGATGGAAATTTTCAAATGAAGGAAGGGATTAACAAACTCGAAATTTTCCAATTCCTAGTTACATTAGCACTTCAAACAACCCTAAATCTTAAATACTCTCCCTAAAATCCTTGTGGATGAGTTTACCATATGTTGGGGACGTAAGGAGGCTAGCAAGGGCATCAGAGGAGGAGGAATTTTTCCCCAACCCAACGCTTCTTCCTCAGCTCGTGCTATGTACAACTTGTGCAGAAGACTTCCCTTAGGAATGATCAAAGGCAAGTAATCTCAAGCTCAAACCTAACATGGCATATATCATCTGAAAGCTCTTCAAGTCTACATTCATTTTCCCTATTTTTCCCAATTTGCATTGTCTATGTTATGAGTATTAAGCGTTTTCCTATTATCACGTAGTTTTAGGGGTTTTCTTGTAACCTCATGATTCACACATCCCTATGTCAAATAAGGTGAAACCAAAGCCATTGGGTTATTTCTCTCCAACTTTCCAACAAGTTTCATGTTAATCATTTCATCAAAAAACCCCTAGAACCTTTAGTTTCGAGCCAAAACATGAGATCTGGCAACCTAGTTCGCGATCTGTCTACCTATTTGAATCGCAACTAGTCCAGTGACCGTGATTCAATGTCTTAAATGGCGACGGCTGCATCGGTCGCGAATTTGACATGTTTTTGATGATTTCTAATTGACCAAACATGACTTATAATTTGACCCTAACCCCCATATACTTCGTTTTGCATGTTATTTCAATTTTCGGTCATTTGTGAACTGCGACGACTCAACCATCGTAATTTTCAGTCGGAACCACTTTACACCTCAGAAAACCATATTTTTCTGTATGAACCAAGGAGATCCATGATGACTAAACCCGTCGTGACTTCTAAAGCCTACCTGAGACTTTTTCACTCAGTCTAGGCCATATGTCTTGCATGTTATGATTACTAAAAAGTATTGTTTAGTTTGTCAAGTGGCCTAAAAATTATCAATCAATGTAAAAGCTATAATAACATGAAATTCTATTCTATTTGTTCCTAATGAATTGCTTGATTCCATCTATCATGTGATTACTATATTCTACCTTTATGATCTAGCTTGATATTAATCTGGAAGTATATCGTGTTAAAGGTGCAGAAATCATGTTATTGAAATATGGGATGTTTCTATGCCATGCGTTCATGTTAATTACTTTCTGTTTGTTTTAAACCGGTGGATTGTGATATTGAGGCACATTCTACACTACACTCTTGTATAAGTAGGCAGCCCTTCTTGGGGGATAGAAACTCTCTGTTGGTGATTCCGTACTGGCAGACTAGGACCTTCTCTAAGACCACCATAAATCTCTGTACTCTGTGGATTCCCTCATGGAGACCGAGTTGGTTGTACCATTGAAGTTCCCTAGAGATAGAATGCACTTACTTTGTCGTCTCTTTCTCATGAGTGTGGATTTATAATCATGGACTCAAGCCATTAATGTAGAGAGTTAACTAAAAATGTAAATTGTGTCATTATGCTACCAAAATTCTCTATCGACTATTGTTATCATGAAATCATGTTCACATGACTTGTCTTTCTTGAAATCATCATGAACATGATATTGCATCGTATACTACTTGAAACTCTTGTTATTGGCCATGAATGACTGTGGGTATCTACATTTGAAATTACTTGAGATGCTAATCGGGCACGACGAGTGTCCAAGGGCTCCAGTCTAGCCCCAATGACAGAGAGTCATAAATATACTGTTCACCATGGGGTATAAAGATTATTGGCATTGCATCTGCACTAGGAGTACTTGCGTCATGAATGCTAGATACAATAACCACATATACGTCTCATAGTGTGCATTCCAAGGTGACATAGATCCTTAGTGCACATTAGTGTCATCATGCCTGATTACTGATACATGTTAAAAGTTATTTCTCATGCGTGCTGCTTGCTTGCGTGATATGGCCATTCTGCGTACTTGTACATACTATTCTACTACTAGTTCTATCTTGATACATCATTATAGATCTTGTGTGATCACTCTTGTTCAATCAATCTTGTCCACATATCGTGTTTAATTGGATTTATCGTTCATGCATATCTTGATATTCATGCCTGCCAAGTCCTAAAATGTTAATTACTTATATCATTGCTCGTAGATTGAGATATAAATCCTACTGGGCTAGTTTGCTCATTCCCTACTTCTTAACATCATAGGTGATATTGATGAGGAAGCTAAAGGGTGTGACTTGGATGGGAATGCATCAGAGTGATGAGCATGTTTCAATCTAGTGTCTATCATTAGTTCTTTTGAGAGTAGATTGATGAAGTAGGTAGTGAGGATATATGTAATTTTCCCTTTTCTTGAGTCATTGTTAGTTTAATGTCAATGGAGTTGTATTCAATTTTATGAGTTAATGAAGAAGATTGATTGTGTTCATTATATGGGCCCCTATGTTTGTGTTGACACACATCTAATGCTCACTAGCTAGAGGCTTATTTTCCGACTACTCATATCTCAGAGTATCGATTTTCAATCTAATATATCCACTGCGTAATTCTCAGGATGTGACAGTTTAGTGGTTTCAGAGCCTAGGAAACAATAGGAATATTTAAGTCCTAGGTTTAAGTGATACCCAAGAATGTACGTCATGGACGATACATATAGTACCTAGTGAGATTGGCTAGAGTCGGGGAATAAACTAGTGTTATGAACTAAGCACCCACACCCATCAATCTTTATGATACAATTAAGGACATTAATTAGTTGCTGTCCTTTTCTCAAGAACTCCATAATTCTTTCACTCACTTGCAATGGCCCGAAATCAGTGGCAAGTGATGCAAGATACTGTGGTAGGACTTACGCAAGCTCTGCAAAATGTAGTTCAAGCGGGGAATCAAGCTGGTGCTAGAAATAGAGCTAGTGATCTACATCGTAGCCTCTCTAGTCTGAACCCCCTCATTTTTCTGGATCCTCAGACCCAGACGAGGTAGAGAACTGGCTTGAGAAGATGGAAAGGATATTTCAAGTGATGCAATGCTCGGAGAGGGAGAAGGTACTGCTGGCTACCTCTCAACTGAACAAAGATGTCAGATCTTGGTGGAGGGCCACATCGGCCCAACTACCTAATGCTACTGAATTAGAATGGGAAGAGGTTCTAGAGATATTCCAGAAAAAATACTTCTCTGAGAGGGTGCAAGAAATGAAGGCAGTCGAGTTTGCCTCGTTGAATCAATGAAGTTTGTCAGTGGTGGAGTATGAAGCTCAGTTTGCCCACCTAGCCCAATATGCCCCACACTTGGTGGGTACAGAAAATTTGAAAGCTAACCGATTCATCGATGGGCTTAGGCCCATGTTCATTGAAAAGCTGGGACCGCATAGCATCTGCACTTATGCGGAGATGGTCCAAAGAGCCCAACTGGTAGAGGATACTATGGCAAAAGTAGAAGGTTTAAGGGGAAAAGAAGTAAGAAAGCCAACTTATATAAAGAAAGAAGCATCTCACGCTACTGGGACTATTCACCTAGGAAACAACATTAAAAAGAGATTGATTGGGGGAAACGACATTGGTAATAATAAGAAAATCAAACTAGAAGGGCAACCGGTCATGGAAAAGTGCAAATTTTGTGATAAGTCTTGACACAAAGTGGACGAGTGCTGGAAGAAGGCCAGAGCTTGCCTGCATTGTGGAAGTCACGATCATCATATATCGAACTGCCCCATGCTAAAAAACGAAGCTGGAAGGAACCAAGAATGGTAAAATGTCAAGGGGGCATGAAAGCATTTACCTGAGCGGAACTCTCGGAAGAAGGTATGGTGAATG
>CM024763.1:75331627-75660054 GCA_014218235.1 Colocasia esculenta | reverse complement strand
TTGAGAAGAGTTCAAGGAAGATCCAGAGGCACCAGTTGCAAGCATCGCCCAGGGACTCAAGTAATCAAGGTCCTTCTAAAGTCAGCCATCTAACAAGGGAGTTCTTCTGAAGAACAAGGAATTACATACTATTCCTCAATCTCCATTTGTTCTTCTGAGTCATTCTTGAGATTGTGCCTAGAATTGTTGCACCAGTCTCTTTGAAGAACTCTTTATAGATCAAATCATTGCTAGAGGATCTGGATCTTGTTGTTTTTGATCTAGCCGGTTGTTTGTGAGCCTTGTGCTCAGTTGTGCTCAGTTGTGTTGAGTGGTACACTCAGTGTGTGGTTGAGCCTGTGTGCTCAGGTTTCTAGAGTGGTTGTGCTCTAGCGGTTGTGTGTGAGTTGTTGAACTCAGTGTGTTGGAGTTGTCAAGCTCCAGTGTGTGGTGTACTCAAGTTGAGTAGTGGAGCCTCACAGTGTGAGGGATGGATGTAGGAATCACTTGTGTGATTTCCGAAACCACCTAAAAATCTTCTGTGCAAGTGGTTTGATCTGTGATTTGATTTCACTTTGCGCTAGATGTATGCATAGGATTTTCGCTTACACTACTGATTGACTTGGCACACACTCTAATTACTGAAATCACACATCAGATCTGTGAATTGCATTTCTAATTGTCTCTGATTTAAGCATCTTTTAAATTGGCTAAGCTTCCGCAGTAGTTGGACTAGATCTATTCAACCCCCCCTTCTAGATCTGGTCCATTATTTTCGACCTACAAGGCGATGGAGGGCAGCAGCATGAAAGGTGGTGATGGCGGTGGGTGCTCGAGTGGGCTCAAGCGCACCGTCAGTAGACAACGGATAGCAGAGGAACCCCCTACAGCGACGGGGGGAGGAACTCCTGCCTCCCTATGGAGGTAGACCCAGAGGCACTGGGTAAGGAGGCGGCAGCCGGCCCCAAGAAGGTAGGCCACTCAAACCCTAGGCCCTGTGCGATTGAAAGTGTGGTACAGGGTGGACAAGGTGCTAAGCACCTATGCAGGGCTTTGGCCCAATGGGTGGACGACCGGGGAACGGCTACTGGCCGCCCTCAGTAACCCTGTGAATCCGACAGGTTGCCTGTCACATTACCAGTGTGAACGCGACGCCTGGGTGTCATGTTCAGAAGGTGACGGGTCGACCCATCGCCTTCAGAATCTGAATGCGACGCCCATTGTGTCGCTTTCAGAAGGCGACATGGGGCCTGTCATGATCTGAACAAAGTGCTGCTTTGTGGATTCTGACTGATATTTGTGCTTTTTGGCAGTTTTGTAGAGCACGCTACAGTCTCGGCTGGGGTGGGTCGTCATTCGGGCGATCTATCAGGGATTGTCGGACTTCCAGAGGACGCATCTAGAGGTGATGGGGTTCGGCCCCTTTTTGAGACTAGACGAGCTGACGCCGGAAGTGGCGTTGATTCAGGCACTGAAGGAGAGGTGGGACCCTGAGTGCCACACCATCCTTCTCCCGTGGGGTCATATGATCCCCACATTGGAGGACGTGGTACAGCCGGCCTGGGGTAGACGGATAGCGGTGACAGGGGTGACCTACATGTGCTATTAGTTGAGAAACTACCCCTAAGAAACTTAGAGATTTTCTTAATCTTATATACAATATTTTTCTATGACAAATCTTTAAATATATGTTTTTCAAAGTAGATATACCATAAAATTCTATACAGATAAAATTCATGAACACTCAAAAATTTCTAAGGCCATAGACTACTTCTATAGCCTACTGAATTCCACTGATGCCTTGACTGCAAAATCTGACTCCTTCATAACTCAGTCAAAAGTCTTGAAAATTTTCTAAGTCCACAACCTTGCATAACATTGGACTCATACAACCGACTGTTTCCTTACTCTGTATTCGACTGATGACTCTAACTGGTATAATCGAATGCTCATAAATCCTTATCACCATTCGACTGCTACCTTCAGCTCATACAACCGAATGTTTTCTTACAGTTGATTCGACTAGTATCTTCGACTGCCACAGCCGAATACCTTATAAATCGATACATAGTATTCGACTGCTATAGTCGAATTACCTTGTCTTCTCGAATTCGAATCACTTGATCTTTTCTCTACTAAAGTCGAATCATCCTATTTCTTCAATCGAATTATCTGTTCTTATGCATTCGACTTTACTGTTAGTTTTGTACTTATCTTTTTTATTTCACTGTCAGTTCTGTCTTGAAATATAAGTCTATCAAATCTATTTTGATTCTTAAATATCCTAGACATAACTTCTTCGTAAGATCTTACTGAAACCTGAGAATATTATTATATTCCTCTGACAGGACATGACATATTGTATTTAAAAATATTCATCATGTGTAAATCTTTTCTATGGCTCTATAAGTCTTGATGTCCTTGCTTCAGTTTATTATACTCGTTAGACACAAAGCATTTATGAATATCTCAGGCGCATGGCATCCGACTATCTCACCTACCACTGACAGACCCATGCTTTACCTTTTCAGCATAATTTGTCTGTTTGCTTTTCTTTCTGAAAGGATTGAGGGATACTAGGTTCCATACTTTCTTTTGTACTAAAACTGACCCACCTACCACAAAAGGTATGGAGATACGTTTCTCTTTGTCTTGTCTTGTAATAGGTATTAATTGAAGCATATGTTTAGCATGTCTTCTCTCAGACCAGCTCTACAAGAGCTCATCTTCTAGCTGTGGGCAACTGCTCCTCTTCTGAAGACCTTGGGAAGATGCAAGTTCAAGATCTCATAGACAAAGTCTTCAAGATCCAAAGGATCCCAGAACTCTCCTCAAACGGCTAAATTGCAAACAGTCACCATGCTCCAACGGCTATCTTCTTCAAACGGCTATATTTTGAAGATTATAAAAGAAGCTCAATAGAGAGACTACTAATTGACCACACACACCAGATACACAAAGTGCATACAAGCCAATTCTTCTGAAAAGCTTCATTCGAATCATTCAAACTCTCTCTCAAGCCTTCCTGCTAGCAACAGTCGGAGAGCTCCACTTCAGAATTTTTTTTTTCTGAAGTTCTGTGTTTGGTGGAAATTTTAATTGTCATATTTTATTCAAGTCCACCCTTGTTGCTTCAGATAGGATTTAGTTTATTTTTTGATCTTTTAGTCCTACTGAAGTCAGTGTGTGTTTGTGCTCAATTTTGAGGCAAACACACAAGTGTTTTAAATTTCTTCCTATGTAATCTTTGCAGAAGGTAGTTCTGCATTGCCCCTCCTGTGAAGGGACGGCCTGTGAAAGGCAGTCTTTGTACCCTGTTTAGGGAAGACTTGCTTGGGAGCAAGTGGGTTTGTAATTCCTCTCAAGGGTGAGAGAAGGCCAATTTGTTGGCAGTTAGTGGAAATCTCAAGTGGTTGACTAGGGACTGGAGTAGGACTTCCATGTGGGAAGGGCCGAACCAAGATAAAATCCTTGTGCATTTCTTTGTGTGATTGTTCCACCTAGCTTACACTGAATCACACACATCGCCACATCACACTGAGTACTAACATATCCATTTAGTGTTGTGTTTTCAGAAGAAATTTTTAAAGATAAAAAGTCCGAATTCACCCCCTCTAGGACTGTTTGTTTGCCATTTCGATCCAACACTATCAGGAGATGGTGGAGAGGCTCCTCGGGCTAGAGGTGATGAGGGAGAGGACGTCCTTGGTACCGAGGACGACGCTGCAGGAGAGCTTGGGGGTGGCAGACGTGCACCACCAGACCGGAGAGGGCAAGGCAGAGTACATGGCCCGACTGACGGCAGATGCCAGAGCAGCGCTGGCGGAGGAGGAGGGCAGCGGCAGATCGAGACTTGAGATGATTCCTGATCCTTGTGATCAGGAAATTGATCTTGGGGACATGAGGAGACCCGGTGAGCTGCTGGTGTCTGCCCCTACTGGAGAATCTGACCTAGTAGGTAGCAGCTATGCAGGGGGTGCGGCCCTCCTGGCCTGCCTCTTCCATAGCCTGGGTACGTCTGGCAGGGAGACAGGGGTGGCCGGGTTCTTTCCCATTTCTACAGGTATGCTTTCACCCTTACCCTTTATTGCTTTCCTGCTTATTTTAACTGATTGTGATACTGACTATGTTGTTTTGTAGGTGTAGGCCTATCACTACCTCCTTTCCCTGGGCCAGGGAGTGCCGAGGCGGCCGGGCACTGTGCCACTCTTGCAGCGCTGGCGGTTTTGCCGCAATGAGCGGTCCCTGCACCTATTGGTGACCCTCATCCAGGATGCGCTGGACGCCATCCCTTTTGGGAATGTGAGTACTTTTACCCTTTGCAACCCTTCCTTAATTTGTCATGACAATTTACTAATGAGCTTTCTATCTGTGATGTGCAGGTTGAGTGGACCCCCTTTGCTGGGGAGGACGATTCTGACCAGCCATGGGTGGAGCAGGGCCACCCTACTTCGTAGGGAGATCTGGCTCCACGCCTTCAACACAGTGGTGCCACTCCACCTGCGGCTGGTGGCGAGGACTTTGGGGCTCCACCAAGTGGTAGTGCAGTTCCCGACCCCGCAGAGGCTGTGGGAGGAGGCGGGTTGCAGCTTCCGGGGCATCCAGTAGGTCACTGACTGAAGAGAGCGAGCCCGGGAGCAGCTCGAGGATTGGCGACAGCGAGGCCGGGTGGTGACCTCCGAGGCCACCAGCGACGAGGACTACTTCCGTGCCTATGCACAGAGGTATGGGGCCAGGGGACTACACAGGGACCCGACGACCGGTGAGTGTTAGTAGTTTAGCCCTTTCTGAATATTTAATCATTAACCCTTGACTAAACCTATCCCGTGTTTGCAGCTTGACCCGACGATCGGATTGCCTCTCTCGAGGGTGTCCTCCACTCCACGATCCAGCAGAGGGATGACCTCCAGCGGATTGTGACCGAGCTGATGAGTGCTCTCTTCTTGCCTCCTTTTAACCTTAGCTTCAGTTGACTGACTCTTGTGTTTTCCTTGCAGCGCACCGAGCTGGAGAGGGCGCAGCAGATGGTGGGAGATGCTTTGATCCCGAGAAGAGCCTGGCCGCTCGTACTGGAGGTTCAATGGCAGCAGTAGTGACCCGGGCGGAGGATGCCATGGCCCACTACATGAGCGGGTGAGTTATTAATTACCTGCCCCTTGTTTTTTATTTCCCTTGTTGACAAATGCTGATTTTAGGAGGCGGAGTTGAAGGATACTCTGGCATGGACGACCGCACTAGAGGCGGAGATGGCGGAGTTGTGCCTACGCCCTCAAGCGAATGAGGCGATGGGACTGCGCAGGGAGGTGGATGAGCTTCGTTCGCATCTGGGGAGCGAGCGACATCACCACGAGCTTCTGAGGTCAGAGATGAGGGGGCAGGAGAGAGCTTGTCCCTAGTCGGGCGCAGTCGCTCATCGGTCAGTAGGAGCGGCATCCCCAGCAGATCGGTAGGGCACTACTTGACGGGTTCCTCTGGACGACGGAGGACGAGGGGAGGGACGAGCCCCAGGGGGCAGCCGAGGGGAGCACGACGGGACCGAGGGAGATGGCCCCTCCACCATCCGCCCGCCTGAGGGTATAGGGGAGAGTGGTTGAGGGCTTGTACTTTGACCTTCTTTTCTTCATGTTATGATGATGATGTATATATAGATGGAATAGAATAGAATCTTTGTTATCTATATGATTGTGTGACAGTGACGAGTGAGATATGAGTGCCGCTTTCTTTCTTCTGCTGCGACCTGGCACTTAGGACAACCATGAAGACAAATTAGATCCGTTCTTCGACTTAGCCCCTTGCCTTAAGCATGACCAGTGACCATCCCGATAAATGGGCAGGGGCTAAGCCTTATTAAAATAGGCGAAAAGACATAAATAAAATAAATGACATGCATGAATGAATGATTCAAGTGTTCTTTAAGATTTGAAAACAATTTTTAGAGTTTTGAGATATTGATTTTGGAGTTTTGAAATATTGATTTTTTGAAATTTTTGGAATATTGATTTTTTTTAGTTTTGAAATATTGATTTTTTTGAGTTTTGAATATTTGATTTTTAGGAGGTTTTGAATATTTGATTTTTTTAAGTTTTGAAATATTAATTTTTTTTGAAGTTTTTAGATATTTGATTTTTTTGGAGTTTGAATATTTTATTTTTTGGTTTTGAAATATTTAAATTTTTTTGGAGTTTGAGATATTCGATTTTTTGGAGTTTTTGAAGATGCCTAAAGCCGACGTTAGCCCTTCCTAAAATAAGACGCGCGGAGGAAGATACTCGCCCTTTTGGGCCACAACATAAACCAGTTCAAACCACCAGTTTAGGAGGTCTTGGTCGCTTCCCCTTTTCACCGAAGGCTTTACTAGATAGGATGTGCATTTAGGGGTGACATGCCATAGGCGGCTGCTCTTAGTTATGGTGGCAGCTACTTAGGCTATACATAAGAGATGACCCAGTCTTATAGAGGGAAATGGAAGACTATTTAAGGAAAGTCTAATGTAGGTTTAGGGATGTTGGGTCCAGCTTCAACCCAAAGCATACCTTTCAAAGATTAGGTCTTTATGTAGGGACTTTGTGGTTTGTCTTACGTGTTGCACTGTCTGGGGCATGCGTACGACTGGGCTCATGAGCGTCCGCGGGGGACTTTGCCACTCTTTGCCATGCCTCTATTCTATCATGTATTTTTCTATCCTTTCTTTTGCTTTTTGGTTGTTTGCCGTTATTTGACCGTCCCTGGTTGAGACTTCCTCTCATCAGGGTGTGCCTAAGGTGACAACCTCGCCCTCACGACCCTTGCCCCTACACTTCGAATGATTGGGGGAGAGATGATGACCATCGCATCATAAGTAGGGCCTTTATAGCTACGATACCTACTAAGTGCAGTCGCCCGGGCTTGCCGTGGTCCTAACTTAGGTCAATCCTTGATGATTGGGGAGGAGTCCGGACTCTTAACACGGGGTTATCCCTAATCTAAGTGTTGTGGCCTCACACCTAAAGACCTAGGGATAGAATCTTTTGAGGTACAACCCATTCGACAGATGTGACAAATCTACGCCCTCAGCATTAACTAGGCGGAGGCGTTCCCCGGATACACCTCTTTCACAACTTACGGACCCTCCCAATTTGGTTGCACTTTAGACCTTGACCTCCAGGTTTGATAAAAATACGTTTCAAGACCATATCACCCTCTTGGAATTTTCGCTCAATTATCTTCTTTTCAAAAGACCTCAGATCGCCTGGTATGAGAGTAATGATTGGCCGACATGAGTCACCTTTTGTCTAAGAGTTCCAACTGGACTAGCAATGCCTCTTCACGTTCGTCAAGGTTAATTCCTTATCAATTTAAACTCTTAGTGAAGGGATCAAGATCTCATATGGAACTACCGCCTCCATCCCATGCGTGAGAGCATATGGTGTTTGCCCCGTGGGAGTACGGATATGGGTACGATAGGCCCATAGAGCCTCTATTAGCTTTTCCGACTAATCGGCGAATTTGTGCGATTCACAGGTTTTCTTAAAAAATTTAAGAAGGGTTTTATTAGTTGCTTCAGCTTGGCCATTTCCTTGTGGGTAATATGGAGATGAATGATGCAGAGTGTAACGTCGTGCATTGTTTGGATCCTCGGGGATCGTGTGTTTAGAGCTTGTGGTGGCCAATGTGGCTTGTGTGCTGTGTGTGTGTGTGTTTCTGGGGCTTACTGGGCCTACGTTTTGGGCCTGCAGCACCCTAGATCTCTCATCCTGTCATCGCGATAGGAAGGTCTATCGCATTCTTAACGCGACAGAGGTGGCCGTCGCATTCATGTGGCCGCCTTGGTGCATTGAGCATCTGCATGTGTGCCACGTGTAGCGCCTACGGCAGCGGGTGTGGGGAAGGCGACGCTCATGTCTTCGCGACCTGGTCCGCGACGCCACGATGTGTCGCGTTCCGACCCGCAGCAGTTTTAAATAACCCAAGCCAAGCAGAATGCTCAAGGTTTCTGCTCGGCCAGGGGGAGGAAGCTCTGGCGAATTCGCGTGGGATTTGGCGTCGGCGTGTCCTCGCTGCGGGAGTCCGGAGAAGCAGGGGAACATCGGGAGATCGCTGCATAGCGCGTTCTTCACGAAGGTAGGTGAACTCTTCTTGTTTTCAGGGTTTAATCGCATGGGATTGGGTTCCAATCAGCTTAATGCGTTTCTAATAGATAGCATGCCTAGGTATTCACAAAAGCAAAAACAAAGAATTTAGGGTGGTTTGTATTGTGGGAATGGCTTGTCATGGAGAGAGCCCGGATTAGGGTTCCCACCTGGTAAGGCGACGGGTACTATGTCACTTTCTGAACGCGACACAGCATGTGTCGCTTAAGGACCAAGAGGCGACGGGTACCTAGGTCGCATTCTGGATATGAAGGCAACATATCGTGGCGACGCCATCTGAAGGCGACCTATGGGGTTTGTCGCGACTTGGCCCGAGAGGCCCTATTTATGCATGGTTTACGCATGTGATTATCCGATTAGCATTATCGGTATGCTCAGTGTTAGTGAGCATGCATTGACACTTGTGATGCCTGGAAGCGCATGGTTTACGAGGCTAGCTCACAGGTTACGTAGCTAGCTAGTAGTTTGCCTGTGGACATAGTGTTCACACTAGTAGGTGGTGTTCACGTGTTGTGGGACCGTCAGCACACAGTTTACGTTGAGGTTTTCATGTTGTTTTGTACGGGTGCGCACGTGGTTTCTGTGTGCGTGTCAGGTAGTAGACGCCTACCATGGTTACCTCTCCAGTTGGGTGCCCCAGGTTCTCTATGAGCCCAGCTGTTAGTCGGGGCTTTGTCCTGGTACTTGTTGTTGTACCGTCGAGGTCTGTGTCATCTGACCTGACACCCTCACTCCTTAGTTTGAGTTGTACGTCTGGCTGAGGGAAGACGACAGTGGGACAGTGACTCTTGAGTTTGTTTTAGTGACTTGTAGCGTGCTCTTAGTTGCGGTTACGGACACCAATTGTCGACACTAGTCCCCGACTAGTCCTTTTCCAGTGCCTCACTCTAGCGAGCTAGGCCAGGGTCTCTAAGAGGTGCCAGGCATGGGCCTGTGACCTTGTGGTCCACAGGTGGTGGTGTTTTAGTTGTCTCCATAGTTGCTTGTCTTTTTCACGTGGAGCGGCGCTGACCTATTGTCCGTAGCTGCGAGACTGAGAGATAGACTTGTGTTATTTTGTCCGAGTCTGTTGCTGGTGTCGTGAACCAGTCTATGTGGCTCAAGTGTGGCGGTCTCTACCGTAGCTCGTACACGTGTTCGAGTTTTACCATTTATTTATTACAGTTGTTTTACGCAGTCGGCTAGCGATGAGTTTATTTATAGCTTTAATATCCTGTTTAGTTGGCTATAAATTACTAGCATAGTTTACTGCTTCCGGTACTTTCTTTTGGTTTGCTCGATGTTGGGGGAGTTCCCTACTGAGCCAATGACAAGCGAGGCCCACCCCTTGTAGTACCCTATAATTTTCTTGAATTTATTCTGTACATTGTTTGTTCATTTCTGCATATTTTGAATGATGTTGTGTGTAAGAACTAGGCGTCAAGATCATTTGACGTTAAGACTTGTAAGCGGCAATATCGTAGCTGTTTATATGATGTTAACGACAACAGGTATTGACGTTAGTAATTTTTATGAATTATTTAATTATGGGCAAGACTATAAACGACATCATCGATGGATGTTTATATTTGGGGTAGACGACAACCTATGTTGACGTTAAGCTGACTTGCTGTTTGGGCTTTCCGTTCCGGATTAAGGAGATCGGCCGTTTCAGGAAGGTTTTAATGAGCTGATCCGATGCGTTTAGATCCGAGGGTCAAGATTAGGTTTGGCCTTTGCTTGAGAGGTCTTTATAAGACAGATCTCGTGGATAAAGTGGTTTTACTCTGGTTCTGGAGAGGAAAAAGAGGGCCGAGGAAGGGATTTGCAGAGCGATCTGGTGCTGGTTCATGCGGATCAGAGGCTTCTTCACCGAGGAGATGCATAGAACTTCTTAACCAAAGCTCATCCAGGCTGAGGAACTACATCGGAGGAGGTTTTGGATCGCTTGAAGGCGGAGGAAAGAACTGTCTCCCTGGCGAGACGGGCTTCTTCGAGCTCGGATTCGACACTCCATTAGGAGGGATTAAGGCAAGTTGCATGGGGGATTAGTTTAGGATATGTTATACTACGTATCTAACATTTTTCTGTATTTTTAAAGCATGAAAACAACCTACGGGAAGGGTTAGAAACGCCGTTATTTCATGCAGGTTTTCTGGTTTTCTGTGTCTTAGAACTAGACGTCCAGGGTATTGCCGTCTATATCCTGTAAACGGCAATATCGACTGCCGTTTAGTTCGTCCGAATTTTATGTATTTTTGTCTTTACTATATGTAAACGGCGCTATGTGCCGCCGTCGGTTGTGTTAACGGCGCTATGTGCCGCCGTCTATAATTACTTGACGACATCGTATGTGGACGTTACTATAGTAAACGTCATACCAATGACGTCAAGTTTAACAGAATCATGTATTTCCAGAAATCTGAGTGAATTTGTTTAAATGTATATTTTATGAATGTATGTGTTTCAACCATGTAATATCAGAGCATGTTAATGTTATTATGGACTGTTTATTGCTATAATGTACAGGTTGTATTATATGTATTGTTGAACATGCATAATTACATGGCAACAATCAATGTTAAGTTAGCAAAAGATAAGTACGATGGTTTAAAGGAGAGCATGTTGATTGATGTCTAAATTACTGCGATAGATATAATATGTCAGTAATCCCTGTTCCATATGAAAATTATGAACTTTTCTCATATTGAACCATGTTAGTTAGTTGATTTAATAGAGTTAATTTCATGAAAAATAGTTGCAGAAATCAGAAAATTATGAAATTTGGCATGTACATTGTAATTCCTGATTTCGAATTTCTGTTAAAATTTCAGAATTTTCAGACATGTGTACGTTCTGTTATGAATTTCTGAACAATATATTACACATAGAATTGAATAAATATGAATGTAAATGCAAGAATGAATATAATATCATGATAGAAATCTGTTGTACAGTAAATAGGATTTCAAAACTAAAGTGTTGTACTTTGAAATATTGCATTAACACATGTTAAATAGTATGAAATAAATGTCACTATCTATTATACATGTTAGTGTATGCATTATATCAATGATGCCAATAAGACATTGCTATCTTAGAGATTCCTACAAGGAACTACACCGTAGATGCCCCTATGGTAATGGTTCACCTACATGTAAATAAATGAATCCGTGGGCAACGGATTGAAATCCTGGAGGTAGACTTGTTCTACTGGCCAAGGTGGGAAGGACTTCCCCGGTTTTGCGCAAATACTATGACTTCATCACCGCATTGCCTAGGTGATAAGTGAATGTTAAATGACTACTGATCTCTAATTTAGTGTGGGCTATGTCTTGGCAACTATACGAAAATGATTACAGGCTACAAGTTATATGTCTACATGCTACATGTTACATGCTACAAGTTACATGTCTACCTGTTCTACATGCTACATACTACATGTTATATGTTTACATTCCTACATGTGAACTTGTTCAAAGAATTTCATGCTACATGACAATGTTTTAATATTACTACATGAAAATTGTTGTGTAAAAGAATAGTGCATGTATAAGTGAGAAATTGATACATGAGAATTGTTGTAGGTCACATGACATCGAAGAGATTACATGAATAAGTGATTCCATGTTACATACAAACTATGATTTATTTCCATAATAGTTAGAATCACTATGAAATGAATGATTGCCAATGGGCTTAGAACTGTAGTAAGGAAAATATATATATCAATGAATGGAATGTTATTGTACTACCATGTTTTTTAAACCTAATATACTGTTAATATCTTGAACTGTCTTTCATGTTTTGCTGGGTCTTGTAGACTCATACTTGCCTAACATTTCAGGAGAGCCAGAGGATACGGAGGAGTTAGTGCAAACTGACTCAGACGTGAGGACGTGGAGACTTAGCTTGTCCTAGAGAGTTTAGAGTGACTCTTGTATGTGAGGATCTTATGTAATTTCCTTTATGCAGCTAGTCATTAAAATGTAATAAACTTTGGACTATTGTTACCTTTTATGCATTAGATTTACTTTGAATAAATGCTGATTGCAAGTGTTTAATTCCATATTCTGTCAATTATCATTGGAATTGAATAGTTATTTGTGTATATTTCAACCTGTATTGTAATTGTTGGATTCGTTCCACTGTAATACCTCTATTAGATCCAATGTGAGTTGGTGTAACTGTACTGGGTCTAAGAGGGGCGTTACAGAGATTGGTATCAGAGCCAGGTTGAACATGTACATAAATAGAATATCAGTATTGTATTCACATTTCAAGTCTGCATAAAGAATTAGTCCAAGTTATGTAGAATAATAGGTATTAAAAAGGATGCTTATATTGCTGTCTATGGCGACTCGTGGACGTAGAGGAGCTAGCCCGGCTCGAGGTGATGAGTCAGCAGGTGATCAGCAGACTCCAGCACAGCAGGCTCGGGACCAGACTGGTGTACCTTTGCGACCCCCACCCCACCTAACTACGGAGCATTGATGCAAGGATTGGTGCATGCGATGCAGACTCAGGCTCAGACTACAGCGGCATTAACAGGCGCAGGTGCAGGTTCAGGTCGGTAGCTGCAAGAATTATTCAAAGTGTTACTGAAGAGTTGTTATCTAAGAGATGTTTTGGATTGTGGCACGGGCACCTACTCAGGAGGCAGTTTTTGGAGGAGTGCCTATGATGGAAAGATTCAGGAGGATGACCCCGCCTTTCTTTAAGGGAGAGAGTGATCCCATTCTTGTGGAGAGTTGGCTTAGAGAGACGGAGAAGATCTCATGCCCTTGTTGTGCGGAAGAGGAGAGAGTGACCTTAGCTACTTATATGCTGCAGGAGCGGGCCGATGTGTGGTGGTTCCTCTGTACACCACACAGATTGAAGATGGTGCTATGGAGGTTGCATGGACTGAATTCGTCCGATTGTTCAAGGCAAAGTATATTCCAGAGCACGTGCAGGACCGCATGGAGCAGGAGTTTTTGACGTTGACCCAGGGGTCGATGAGTGTACTGAGTATGAGGCAAGATTTGCGGAGCTATCCAAGTATGCGCCTCACATTGTGAGATGAGCAAGGAAGGTAAAGAATTTATCATGGGGTTGAAGCCGTCCCTGAGGACGAGACTAGTGGCATTAGGTCATCGTTCCATGGAGGAAGCTTTGTCAGCAGCTTGTATGCAGGAGGCAGAGATGGAGGTTTACCTTGAAGAGAAGAGAGCTTCTTTGAAGAGGCCAGCATCAGCTTTCCAGCGGCAGGATAAGAAGAAGAAGACCCAGCTTTTCAGCAGAGAGCAGTGGTTCCAGCGAGAGCAGCGGCACAGACTCCGGCGGAGGTATGATTGCAGAAAAGCCAGGTGTACCCAGTGCGGGAAGCGTCATGGAGGCGAGGTGTGTTGGGTGACTTCGGGAGATGCTTGAGATGTGGTGATAAGAACCACAGATCAGAGACTGTCCGAAGATGGCGCAGCAGACTGCAGCGGCAGCAGCACCAGCAGCAGCAGCGACCGGCATCGAGAGCAGCAGGGAGACCGAGGGCTCGGCTCGAGTGTTCGCCTAGGCGAGAGACGAGGCAGAGTTGGCAGAGCATGTCACTGAAGGTACAATTCTAATATGGGAATGCATGCTAGAGTCTTATTTGATACCGGTGCCACGCATAGTTTTGTTTCCGAGAGATTTGCCAAGGTCTTGATTAAGGAGAATGGTCTAGTTCCGAAAAAGTTGGAGTTTCCCTTGTCTGTGCATACTCCAGTAGGAACTATCTTGACCGAGCAGTGTTTTTCGTCGCTTTCTGTGTGCATTGAGGAGCAAGTTTTGCCTGGTAATTTCTATTTGCTGAAGATGAACGATTATGATGCTATCTTGGGCTTTGATTGGCTCGAGGAGCATTATGCTCTGATGGATTGTCGGCGGAAGCTTATTGTTTTTCGGATTCCTGGAAGGAGGAGTTTGTCACCCATTGCCCAAGGTCATGTCGGGTAAATTTGTGATTTCGGCTTTGAAGGCGACTCGGATGTTGAGCAAGGGTTCTTCTGATTTTTCTGGCTAGTGTGGTTGTGATCGAGGTTCGAAGAAGGTTCTATCTGTCGAGAATATTGAGGTGGTCAGAGATTTCAGCGATGTCTTTCCTGAAGATTTGTTAGGTTTGCCACCTGCAGGGAGTTAGAGTTTGGCATTGAGCTTGTACCCGGCACAGCACCTATTTCCATTGCACCTTATCGCATGGCGCCAGCGGAATTGGCAGAGTTGAGGAAGCAGCTGCAGGAATTAATTGATAAGAGCTTCATCCGACCGAGCGTTTCGCCATGGGGAGCACCTGTTCTTTTTCTGAAGAAGAAGGATGGATCGATGACGTTGTGCATAGATTACCGTAAGCTCAACCAGGTAACTGTTAAGACAAGTACCCTTTACCTCGTATTGATGACTTGTTTGATCAGTTGCGAGGAGCTTCTGTATTCTCTAAGATTGATCTTCGTTCTGGCTATCATCAACTCCGAATTAAGTCGGAAGATTCTGCTAAGACGGCTTTACGGACAATATGGCCATTATGAGTTCCTTGTCTTACCCTTTGGTTTGACAAATGCTCCAGCAGTTTTCATGGATTTATGAATAGAGTTTTTTCGGCAGTATCTGGATTCTTTGTGGTAGTCTTCATTGATGATGTGTTGATTTATTCGCCCGATGAAGAGACTCATAGCGAGCATCTGAAGATTGTGTTGGGTGTCCTGAGGGAGCATAAGTTGTATGCTAATTCAGCAAGTACAACTTCTGGATGAAAGAAGTTCATTTCTTGGGGTCATGTTATATCAAGAGAATGTGTGTCTGTAGATCCAGCTAAAGTGGAAGCTGTTCTTGATTGGAAACACCGAGATCTTCAGCTGACATCAGAAGTTTTCTCGGCTTGGCTGGCTACTATAGGAGATTCATCGAAGGATTTCTTCTATTGCGGCGACTTGACGAAGTTGAAAAGGAAAGGAGTAAGTTTGAGTGGTCAGAGCGCTTGTGAAAAGGCGTTCCAGGATTAAAGGCTCGTCTGACCTCAGCGCCAGTGCTTGTTTTGCCCAATGATGTAGATTCTTTCTCTATCTACACAGATGCTTCGAAGATGGGCTTGGTTGTGTTCTGATGCAGGGTGGTCGAGTTGTGGCGTATGCTTCTAGGCAACTTAAGGAGCATGATCGCAACTACCCGACCCATGACTTGGAGTTAGCAGCTGTAGTCTATGCTTTAAAAATGTGGAGGCATCTGCAGAAGATCGAGAATGTGGCATACCAGTTAGCTTTGCCACCATCTTTAGCAGCGTTGCATCTAGTATTTCATGTATCCATGTTGAGGCGGTATGTTAGAGATCCGCTCATGTGATCAGTTATGAGCCGATTCAGTTGCAGCCAGATTTGTCTTATTCTGAGCAACCTGTGGAGATTCTGGACAGGAAGGTGCAAGAATTAAGATCAAAGTCCATTCCATTTGTGAAGATTCTATGGAGGAACTTCCCACGTGAAGAGGCAACGTGGAGCTTGAAGAAAGAATGAAGAAGCTTTATCCACTTTGTTCGGTGAGTAACTTAACTCAATCTTAGAGGACGAAGATTATTTTAAGGAGAGAGGATGTAGTACCCTAGAATTTTCTTGAATTTATTCTGTACTTGTTTGTTTATTTCTGCATATTTTGAATGTTGTTGTGTGTAAGAACTAGGCGTCAAGATCATTTGACGTTAAGACTTGTAAGCGGCAATATCGTATGCCGTTTATATGATGTTAACGACAACAGGTATTGACATTAGTAATTTTTCTGAATTATTTAATTATGGGCAAGACTATAAACGTCATCATCGATGGACATTTATATTTGGGGTAGACGACAACCTATGTTGACGTTAAGCTGACTTGCCTGTTTTTCGGCTTTCCGTTCCAGATTAAGGAGATCGGCCGTTTCGGGAAGGTTTTAATGAGCTGATCCGATGCGTTTAGATCCGAGGGTCAAGATTAGGTTTGGCCTTTGCTTGAGAGGTCTTTATAAGACCAGATCTGTGGATAGAAGAGGTTTACTCTGGTTCTGGAGGAGGAAAAAGAGGGCCGAGGAAGGGATTTTGCAGAGCGATCTGGTGCTGGTTCATGCGGATCGGAGGCTTCTTCACCGAGGAGATGCATAGAACTTCTTAACCAAAGGCTCATCCAGGCGGAGGAACTACATCGGAGGAGGTTTTGGATCACTTGAAGGCGGAGGAAGAACTGTCTCCCTGGCGAGACGGGCTTCTTCGAGCTCGGATTCGACACTCCATTAGGAGGGATTAAGGCAAGTTGCATGGGGGATTAGTTTAGGATATGTTATACTACGTATCTAACATTTTTCTGTATTTTTAAAGCATGAAAACAACCTACGGGAAGGGGTAGAAACGCCGTTATTTCATGCAGGTTTTCTGTGTTTTCTGTGTCTTAGAACTAGACGTCCAGGGGTATTGCCGTCTATATCCTGTAAACGGCAATATCGACTGCCGTTTAGTTCGTCCGAAATTTATGTATTTTCTGTCTTTACTATATGTAAACGGCGCTATGTGCCGCCGTCGGTTTGTGTTAACGGCGCTATGTGCCGCCGTCTATAATTACTTGACGACATCGTATGTGGACGTCTACTATAGTAAACGTCATACCAATTGACGTCAAGTTAACAGAATCATGTATTTCCAGAAATCTAAGTGAATTTGTTTAAATGTATAATTTATGAATGTATGTGTTTACCATGTAATATCAGAGCATGTTATTGTTATATTATGGACTGTCTATTGCTATAATGTACAGGTTATGTATATATATGTATTGTTGAACTTGCATAATTACATGGCAACAATCAATGTTAAGTTAGCAAAAGATAAGTACGATGGTTTAAAGGAGAGCATGTTGATTGATGTCTAAATTACTGCGATAGATATAATATGTCAGTAATCCCTGTTCCATATGAAAATTATGAACTTTTCTCAATATTGAACCATGTTAGTTAGTTGATTTAATAGAGTTAATTTCATGAAAATAGTTGCAGAAATCAGAAAATTATGAAATTTGGCATGTATATTGTAATTCCTGATTTCGAATTTCTGTTAAAATTTCAGAATTTTCAGACATGTGTACGTTCTGTTATGAATTTCTGAACAATATATTACACATAGAATGAATAAATATGAATGTAAATGCAAGAATGAATATTAATATCATGATAGAATCTGTTGTACAGTAAATAGGATTTCAAAATGAAAGTGTTGTACTTTGAAATATTGCATTAACACATGTTAAATAGTATGAAATAAAATGTCACTATCTATTATACATGTAGTGTATGCATTATATCAATGATGCCAATAAGACATTGCTGTCTTAGAGATTCCTACAAGGAACTACACCGTAGATGCCCCTATGGTAATGGTTCACCCACATGTAAATAAATGAATCCGTGGGCAACGGATTGAAATCCTGGAGGTAGACTTGTTCTACTGGCCAAGGTGGGAAGGACTTTCCCCGGTTTGCGCAAATACTATGACTTCATCACCGCATTGCCTAGGTGATAAGTGAATTTAAATGACTACTGATCTCTAATTTAGTGTGGTTATGTCTTGGCAACTATACGAAAATGATACAGGCTACAAGTTATATGTCTACATGCTACATGTTACATGCTACAAGTTACATGTCTACCTGTTCTACATGCTACATACTACATGTTATATGTTTACATTCCTACATGTGAACTTGTTCAAAGAATTTCATGCTACATGACAATGTTTTAATATTACTACATGAAAATTGTTGTGTAAAAGAATAGTGCATGTATAGTGAGAAATTGATACATGAGAATTGTTGTAGGTCACATGACATCGAAGAGATTCCATGAATAAGTGATGCATGTTACATACAAACATGTTTTATTTCCATAATAGTTAGAATCACTATGAAATGAATGATTGCTAATGGCTTAGAACTGTAGTAAGGAAAAGTATATGATATCAATGAATGGAATGTTAATGTACTACCATGTTTTAAACCTAATATACTGTTAATATCTTGAACTGTCTTTCATGTGATTTGCTGGGTCTTGTAGACTCATACTTGCCTAACATTTCAGGAGAGCCAGAGGATACGGAGGAGTTAGTGCAAACTGACTCAGACGTGAGGACGTGGAGACTTAGCTTGTCCTAGAGAGTTTAGAGTGACTCTTGTATGTGAGGATCTTATGTAATTTCCTTTATGCAGCTATCATTAAACTGTAATAAACTTGGACTATTGCTACCTTTTTATGCATTAGATTTACTTTTGAATAATGCTCATTGCAAGTTTTAATTCCATATTCTGTCAATTATCATTGGAATTGAATAGTTATTTGTGTATATTTCAACTATATTGTAATTGTTGGATGTGTTCCACTGTAATACCTCTATTAGATCCAATGTGAGTTGGTGTAAATGTACTAGGTCTAAGAGGGGCGTTACACCCCTACTCCTCTCAGGCAAGGGCGAGGAGGAGGTTTCTCTACCGTCGTCTAGTTCGGAGCTGCGCGTAGCGGTGTTAGCCCAACGCCTCCAGCAGGGTAGCTTTTCTTTCTTCAGTTGTACCTGTTTACCTCGGGGTATGCCCCAGGCTTGTGTACTTTCCTTTATTCTTTTGAAATTGGCTATGTAAAACCTTGTATATTATGAATGCAATGTTGTGTTCCTTTGTGTTTTCACGGACTACTGTGCGGTATCCCTTGCGAGGCTTCGGCCCGTTCGCGGGAGACGGACTCAGGTCCGGCACGTTACTAGTTTAACGGGCTTGGACGAGGCATTTCGTCACAGTTGGTATCAGAGCAAGGTCCGTGTTAATATAAGGATTAAGAAGTTACATAGCCATATCTTCTTCTAGATACACTGCTGGTAGCTGGCCTTGGTTTTGTAATGACTCGTTGTTCTGCCTATGGTTGGCTTGTTGTGTGTGCAGGCTGTTGTAATGGCCTATAGAAGAGACTGGGGTGGTGGAGAGTTGACCCTGAGGATCGACTCAGCGGATGATAGAAAGTTTGGGAGAGCCTCACCGATATTCGGATGAGATGGATCAGCAGGCACCGGTACCACCAGTGATCGGAGAGGCAGTACCTGTGGCCCCAATTCCACCACCGCCAGGGGTGGAGGTACCCTTTGTGGCACCAGTACCACCATCACCACCCGTGATTGCAGCAGAAGAGCCAGTGGTGCAAGTTGAAAGGTTTTTGAGGTTGCAGCCGCCCACTTATACAGGAGGCCCGAATCCAGACACAGCTGAGCACTGGATTCATGAAATTGAGAGGGTCTTTATGACCATGAGGTGTCCACAGCGGACAAAGTTGTGTTGGCTACTTTTCAGTTGAGGGGATTTGCAGAGGAGTGGTGGCGTCTGAAGATGCAGACCACTTTTGCAGGCAGAACAGAGGGTGCTATTACCTGGCCTGAATTTCTTGATATGTTTAATGATACATTCTTTCCTCTTCAAGTATAGCAGGCAAAAAGGGAGCAGTTCAGGACCTGCAGCAGGTGGGACTTCGGTTTTGGAATATCAGATGCGGTTTATGGCACTGAGCAGGTATGCCCCCTATGTTGTCACCGATATGCTATGAGGTTGAAATATTTTATCCGTGGTTTAAGGCCAGAATTGCAGACTGCAATGATACCATTAATGTGTAGAACAGTGGAAGAAGCAGCCCAGAGAGCAGCTACTATGGAAAGAGCAGTTCAGACTCATCAGGTGGCGAGTCAGGTTTGGGTAGTTTCCGGCTACCCCAGCAGTCAGCGGGTGTAAGTAAGGGCAAAGCATCAGCAGGACCTTCCTCATCAAGTTTTGGTAAGTGGGGCCAAAAATTAAAGCAGGCATTTAAAGGTAAAGGAAGAGGATGGGGAGGTCGTAAGCAAGTTCAGCAGGGTCATGGTAGCCAGAGGTGGAGGAATCGCAGCAAAGTACGCCAAGTAGCCTATCCTTCCACCAGGATATAGGTCTTTTAACTGCAATCAACCAGGGCATTTGATCCATAATTGTCCCTATCCGAGGAATATGGTTATGGTAGAGGTGTTCAGCAGCTTCAGCAGTCTCAACAGCCACCGACAGTCGTGGCAGAGGAGCATTACCAGAGAGGTCGGGCCGGTTAGGCCGGCTATCACCCGGGCCCAGGCGGAGGCATCAATTATGATAGAAGTACTATCCCCATTTATGAATATTCAGCAAAAGTTTTATTTGATTCAGGTGCCTCGCATTCATTTATTTTTGTAGAGTTTTTGGATAGTATGGCTCACCCTCTTGAAGAAAAATCATGTGAATTAGTAGTGGAGGTTCCCTCTGGTGAGTTTAATGCTCACCTCGTGTTATATAGATGAGGCTCCAGTTGTGTTTGAAGGGAACCAGATGCCAGGTCGATTATATGCTTTGCAGTTGACTGATTATGATATTATTTTGGGTATGGATTGGCTTGAGGCCTATGGAGCTATGCTAGATTGCAGGAAGAAAAGAATCAGGTTTTGTCACCCCAATGGTTCTGTATTTGAATATCAAGGTATGCCTTCTGTGCTTCTATGTTTATAATTTCTGCAATTAGAGCTAGAAGGTTGATTAATGCGGGGTGTGTGGCTTACTTAGCTTCTATAAGACTGGTAGAAACTAGTAAGTCAGTTAGGGCAGTTCCCGTGGTTAGGGAATTTGCGGATGTGTTTCAGATGAGTTGCCTAGTTTAGCTCCACACAGAGAGGTGGACTTTACTGTTGAGGTGTTGCCGGGTACCATGCTGATTTCTAAAGCACCCTATCGGATGGCACCGGTAGAGCTTGAAGAATTGAGAAGCAATTGGAAGAATTGTTAGAAAAAGGGTTTATTAGGCCGAGTCACACCCCGTGGGGAGCACCGGTGTTATTTGTGAAAAAGAATGATGGAAGCTTTCAAATGTATTGACTATAAAAGTTGAATGATGTGACCATTAAGAATATGTACCCGTTGCCAAGATAGATGATTTGTTTGACCAATTGCAGTCAGCCAAGGTGTTTTCTAAATTTGACCTGAGGTCAGGGTACCATCATTGAGAATCAGAGAGGAGGAATAGATAAAACAGCTTTTAGAACCCGATATGATCACTATGAGTTTGTGGTTATGCCGTTTAGGCTGACCAATGCTTTCATGGATCTGATGAACATAATTTTTCATCTGTACTTGGATCAATTCATTGTGGTCTTTATAGATGATATTCTGATTTATTCAGCTTCTGAAGAGGAGCATGCTGCTCTTGATAAATCTGGGCTCCCTTTTATTAAATTGCTATGATTTCTGGTTGTTCAGGGGTATGCCCAGTGTTACATGTATATTTTCCACATATATAAAATTTTAGGCACAGGACAAGTCTAGGGGAGTGAGAACGTTATCCCCTGCTGGGGGATAGCGCACTTAGCTAGCTCTTCGTTCCTGTGTCCTTTACCGTTTAAAAAAAAAAAAAAAAGGTTTACTCTTCAGTTATTAAGAGATAATCAGTTGTTTGCTAAATTTAGTAAGTGTGAGTTATGGTTAAAGGAATTTAGTTTTTGGGTCATGTCATCTCGGCAGATGGAGTGGCAGTTGATCCAAGTAAGGTAGAAGCTGTAATGAAGTGGAAGTGCCTAAGACAATTACAGAGATTAGAAGTTTCTTGGGGCTGGCAGGCTATTATAGGCACTTCATACAAGATTTTTCTAAGATTGTGGCACCCATGACTAGACTAACTAGGAAGGGTGTGCCATTGTGTGTGGTTTGGGGAATGTCAGAGAAGTTTTATTGAATTAAAGAAAAGGCTTACTACAACACCAATATTGACACTACCGGCAGGAAGTGGTGGATTTGTTGTGTATACGGATGCATCTAGAAGAGGGCTGGGCACAGTATTAATGCAGCATGGCAAGGTGATAGCCTATGCGTCAAGGCAATTGAAGCTAGCAGAAGAGAACTATCCCACCTATGATTTAGAATTGGCAACAGTTGTGTTTGCTTTGAAAATGTGGAGGCATTACTTATATGGCGAAAGATTTAAAATTTTTACAGATCATAAAAGTTTAAAGTATATCTTCTCTCAAGGATTTAAATCTTCGCCAGCGTAGATGAGTGGAATATTTAAAGGATTATGATTTTAGTTTGGCTTACCATCTGGGTAAAGCCAATGTTGTTGCTGATGCCTTAAGTAGGAAGGCTTATGTAAGTCATATGATGATTAAGAATGGAAGTGTATGAGGAGATAGCAGAAAACTCCTTGTACGTGCCAGTAGTCAGCGATGGGCAGTACTAGCCAGTAGTACTGTAGAGCCGTCTTTGTATTGGCATTGTTGAAACTCAGAAAGTAGATACAAATTTAGCCAAAATTGTGAAAATAGAAGGAGTTACCCTTGATGATAATTGTGTGGTTAGGTCAGAGGCAGTTATTTGTACCAACAGAAAGAGAAGTGAAGCAGAGAGTGTTAGAAGAAGCTCAAAAATCCTGATACACTATCCATCCAGGCAGTACCAAGATGTACCAGGATCTGAGGAAGCATTTCTGGTGGCCTCATATGAAAAAGGAAATAGCTGAATTTGTTTCAAGATGTGTTGTGTGTCAGCAAATTAAGGCAGAGCATCAGAAGCCTGGAGTCTATTACATCCATTACCCATTCCGCAGTGGAAATGGGATGATATTGCTATGGACTTCGTGGCAGGCTTACCAAGAACAACATCAAGTCATAATGGAATATGGGTGTTTGTGGATCGATTGACTAAAGTATGCAGATTGGTGCCAGTAAGTATGTCTTGGCCAGTGGATAAATTAGCAAAAGTGTATGGTGATAGAATTATTCCACTTCATGGTGTTCCAAAGTCAATTGTATCTGATAGAGATCCCCAATTTACTTCCGGTATTTGGAGGAGCCTGCAGAGAGTTGTAGGCACTGAGTTGAGGTATAGCTCAGCTTACCACCCGTAGATGGATGGTCAAACAGAGAGAACTATCCAGACAATTGAAGATATGTTACGACCTTGTTGTTTAGTTTGGGGTGATAGTTGGGAGCATCATTTGGGTATGGTGGAATTTGCTTATAATAATAGTTACCATACCAGCCTTGGGATGGCACCGTACGAAGCTTTATATGGAAGACCATGTAGAACACCTTTAAATTGGCATGAAGTGGGAGAGAGGCAGTTAGTGGGCCCTGAGTTAGTTCAGTAAACTATAGAGTTGGTAAAGTTTATTAAGGAAAAATTGCAAACAGCTCAGAGTAGGCAGAAAAGTTATGTTGATAATCGGAGAAGGCCACTTCAATTTGAAGTTGGAGATTATGTCTTTTTGAAAATATCTCCTAGCAAAGGTATTGTGAGATTCAATAAGAAGGGAAAGCTGAGTCCGAGATATGTGGGACCCTTCTAGGTGTTGGAAGAATGGGGGAGATAGCATAAAGGCTGGATTTGCCAACAGATTTTGTAGATGTTCATGATATCATTCATGTCTCCATGTTAAAGAATTGTATTGAGTACTCAGTGCAAATAATCATTATCAAGGAAGTGATTTGAGACTGGACATGTCCATGCCAGAATATCCGGTACAAATTACTGGTCACTAGACAAAAAGTTGTGAAATAATAAATTGAGCTAGTTAAAGTCAGATGGGAGAACAGGCTGGGTGGTGAGGATACTTGGGAGTTAGCCGACGAAATGGGTAAAGGATATCCTTACTTATTTGAGTAATGTTTTAAATCTTTTTAGATGATAGTATTGTAAATGTATGTGTACTTTGCATGTGAAATTATATATGAATTTCGGGTCGAATTTCTTTTTTAGATGATAGTAATGTAACCGCACATTTTTTGGATCCTCGTGGATCGTGTGTTTAGCGCTTGTGGTGGCCATGTGGCTTGTGTGCTGTGTGGTGTGTGTTTCTGGGGCTTACTGGGCCGACTTTTGGGCCTGCAGCACCCTAGATCTCTCAGGCTGTCATCGCGACAGGAAGGTCTGTCGCGTTCTTACGCGACAGAGGTGGCCGTCGCGTTCTTAACGCGACAGAGGTGGCCGTCACATTCATGTGGCCGCCTGGTGCGTTGAGCGTCTGCATGTGTGCCACGTATAGCGTCCAGGGCAAAGGGCGTGGGGAAGCGATGCTCAGGTCCCTCGCGACCTGGTCACGATGCCACGATGCATCGTGTTCTGAACTGCAGTAGGTTTTTAAATAACCCCAGCCAAGTAGAACGCTCAAGGTTTCTACTCGGCCAGGGGGAGGATGCTCTGGACAATTCGCGTGGGATTTGGCATCTTCGACGTGTCCTCACTGCCGGGAGAAGCAGGGGAAACACCGGGAGATCGCTGCATAGCGCATTCTTCGCGAAGTAGGTGAACTCTTCCTGTTTCAGGGTGTAAATCTCATGGGATTGGGTTCCAATCAGTTTAATGAGTTTCTAACAGTAGATAGCATGCCTAGGTATTCACAAAAGCATGAAAACGAAGAATTAAGGGTGGTTTGTATTGTGGGAATGGGCTGTCATGGAGAGTGCCCGGATTAGGTTTCCCGCGCTGGTAATGCGACGGATCCCTATGTTGCATTCTAACACGACAAGCGATCTGTCGCGTTAAGGACCAAGAGGCGACAGGTAAGTAGGTCGTGTTCTGGATATGAGGCGCCATATCGTCGCGACACCATCTGAAGGCGACCCAATGGGTTGTCAGGACTTGTCCCGAGAGGCCCTATTTGTGCATGGTTACGAATGTGATTATCCGATTATCATTATCGGTACGCTCAGTGTTAGTGAGCAGTGCATTGGCCCTTGTGGTGCTTTGGGAAGCGTGTGGTTTACGAGGCTAGCTTACAGGTTACGTAGCTAGCTAGTAGTTTTCCAGTGGACATAGTGTTCACAACTAGGCAAGTGGTGTTCACGTGTTGTGGATCGTCAGTACACGAGGTTTACGTGAGGTTTCACGTGGTTTGTGCGGTGCGCACGTGGTTTCTGTGTGCGTGTCAGGTAGTAGACGCCTACTGTTGTTACCTCTCCAGTTGGGTGTCCCAGGTTCTCTGTGAGCCAGGCTGTTAGCTCAGGGCTTTGTCCCAGTACTTGTGCTATACCGTTGAGGTCTGTGTCATCTGCTCTGAACACCCTCACTCCTTAGTTTGAGTTGTACATCCGGCTGAGGGAAAGACGATAGTGGGACAGTGACTCTTGAGTTTGTTTTTAGTCACTTGTAGCGTGCTCTTAGTTGGGGGTACGGACACCAGTTGTCGACACTAGTCCCCCTAGTCCTTTCCTAGTGCCTCACTCTAGCGAGCCCAGGCCAAGGTCTCTAGAGGTGTTAGGCATGGGCCTGTGACCGTGTGGTCCGCAGGTGGTGGTGTTTAGTTGGTCTCCACAGTTGCTTGTCTTTTTCACGTTGAGCGGCAGCTGGACCATTCATCCATAGCTGCGAGACTGAGAGGTAGACATGTGTTAGTTTTTCTGAGTTTGTTGCTGGTGTCGCGAACCAGTCTACGTGGCTCTAGTCTGGCAGTCTCTACCGTAGCTCGTAAATTTGTTGGAGTTTTGCCATTTATTTATTACAGCTGTTCTATGCAGTCGGCTAGCGATGAGTTTATTTATAGCTTTAATATCATGTTTAGTTGGCTATAATTGCTAGCATAGTTTATTGCTTCCGGTACTTTCTTTTGGTTTGCTCGGTGATGGGAGAGTTCCCTACTGAGCCAGTGACTAGCGAGGCTCACCCCTACTCCCCACAAGCGAGGGCAAGGAGGAGGTTTCTCTACCGTCGTCCAGTTTGGAGCCGTGATGTAGCGGTGTTGGCCCAGCACCTCTAGTAGTGTAGCTTTTCTTTCTCAGTTGTACCTATGTACCTCAGGGTATGCCCCAAGCTTGTGTACTTTCCTTTATTTCTTTTGAAATTGGCTATGTAAAATCTTGTATATTATAAATGCAATGGTGTGCTCCTTGTGTTTTTCACGGACTATGTGTGGGTATCCCTTGAAAGGCTTCGGCCCGTTCACGGGAGACGGACTCGGGTCAGGCACGTTACTGGTTTAACGGCTTGGACGAGGCATTCCGTCACATAGAGTGACGTTGTATTTTTTACAGAGGTCCTGAAGTTCTTGTAAGATGAATTGTGGCCCGTTGTCTGTGACGATGCTGCTTGGCACTCCAAACTGCGTGATGATATTCTTCATGATAAAGCGACACGCTGTGGATGCTTGATTTCTGCGAACGCTTCTGCTTCAGCCCACTTGGACTCTTGAAGGTATCTCCGAGGAGTAGCCTTGCCCCGTTGCTTCCTAGGGTGACATTTGGCGGGCGCTGGGTCGACCAGACTCTCTACCCTAGACTCTCCTAAACTAAGACTAGACTCTTTTAACCTAGATGACCCTTACTGGCTAGACGACCCTACAAGACTAGTGGAGGACATGGGGTCCTCGCAGAGATTGGCTCCTAATGAAGGAGCAGGAGGGGAAGCCCAGCTGAGGGTGCCCCTGATCAGGAGGGTGAAGGAGGTATGTCGGCTCCTCGACCTCAATATGCATTTGATAGTTGGTGTTTCTTGGAGATCAGTGGAGAGCATATAACATGAGAGGGTGATCTCGTGGTCATTTGGATCAGATTGTAGAGCAGCAAGGACTGAAGATGGGAGGTCAGGAGTGAAGATGTTGTGGGCAGTTGCCAAGAGTTGGGGAGATAGTTGAATGATAAGGGAGGTGATGAAGGGAGCAGGCTGAAAGGAGGGAACACAAGAGTGATTGGTGGATGGCTAGACACGTGCCCCTCCACAGCTCGTTCACATTCTTCCCTTCCTCACGGGATGTCTGGCTCTCCATGTCAGTGGTGTCGCTCATCAACTGCCTCTTGGATGTGATGGACGGGGGAGGATCTACCAGTTCGGCTACAGCTGGCGACCATGTTCTTTATTCCTCCCAGAGCAGACGGCTGAAGGCTATAGTGATGTCTTCTATATCAAACCAATCCCTGGTCAGTCTCTGGGTCCCCTGTATTCATTCTCTTTCTGGGGCGGAGTGCTTCCAGCACCTTATATGTAAGCCTGGGGACCATGTGCATAGAGAAGTTCCTGCCATGTATATCAAATTATGACAGTTCTGCCTCAACCACCATAGTGTTATACCAGGTTGGGTAGGGCCTCTGACAAAGTGACACAGAGTGTCCATGTGAGTGGTTGGCGGTCGGCCTGAGAGTGGATGTGCTAGTTGACCATGGCTTGGACTTCTCCTATAGCCTAGTCCCCATCGGCTTTTCATTACGATGTCTGGGATAGGCTTGGTGATGCCCTATAATCCTGCCCCTAGGCCTTTTCCTTCTTCATAGCCGAGCTTCATCATGATTTGCCACCCCTTAGTGCTTAGCGGCTCCTTCCTCTTGACTGCATTGACTTGTGCAGGACTTGCCTCTTGCTTGGAATGGAAAGAAAAAGCCCATGAGTAGTTGATGTCCAGAACCAAGACAATGGGCTTGTTGGCAGGCCAGATAGCTGGGAGCAGAGTGTCATTGATGGCATCGACTGTGTGGGCAGTGGCTATGCTTTTGACTTTGATCACTCATCCTTAGAAGGGGAACTTTAGGCATTGATGTGCAGTGGATGGAATGGGTCCCAATGCTTCTAACCACGGACGCCCTAGGATGGGCTTGAACGTGGGATCGATGTCATGTACATAGAAATCAACGGTGATGGCTAACGGCCCCAGTTCAGCTTGTATAGTCATCATGTCGTGGCATGATCTTCTAGAGTTGTCATACATAGTTATGGTGGTTGGCGTCGGTCTCAGCAACCCTTCTACATATCGCAAGCTCTCAGAGTGCTCAGTGGGCAGACATTTATTGACGCCCCAGTGTCGACCAATGCTGCCCCTACTGCCACATGGTTAATGACTAGGGTAATGTAGAGTGGCAACCTCCTGGCTTTGGTGGTGCTAGTTCTTTCTTGGAGAAGGTGATGACGCCCACGAGTCACCATGGCTAGTGCACTTGGCAGTTTGTTGGCGAGCATGTCCTCATTCAACACTACCATTGTAGAAAATTTCTCAATGCCTACTGGTGCTCCTTGGATCTCTTATCAATTCCAGTATGGAGATTTTAGCTGGCACATGATCATGACGCTTGAGGATATCATAATGTGTAATGGGTATTGGCTCAATCACCCCCTCATCTTGTGGTTGTTGCTGAGGTGGTTGCAGGACCTGTTGGGGAATGCCTTGGCTGGTGGAGGTAGTGGAGATGGGTGGATACGGGCAACGAAAGACTCATCCACTCCGCAGGGTAGTTGGTTGGGTAGTGTTTGTCTGGTGGAGGATAACGTGGCGGCGGAGGGTTGATTCAGCACAGGTGGTGGCAATATGATGGAGGTGGGAGTGGTTATGACGGGTGGTGGTAGCGCAGATACAAGTGGAGCGAGGGATGTGGTAGGTGGTAGGATAATGGAGGGCATAGCGACTGGCACAAGTGTTGAACTGATGGGCAGTATGATGGCATTGTCTTGGGAAACTAAAGGAGGGATTAACTGGGGAGCTTGTTGGCTGGTTGTATTGTTTGGGATTGTTGAGGATATTGTGGTTAATGGCCATCATCTGCTGAATATCAGGTCATCATCATACGTCCAGTTCGCTTGAGGAGGGGGTGGTGGATGATAGGGTTCACCTGGGCTGGCAGTTCTGGTGGATTAGGAGCTGGCGGATGGTTTGGCAAGGGGTTATGGACAATTCCTAGGTCCTGCAATGGCTGTGTTGCTGATGTTGTTGAGAGGGTGGTTGGCATTGTTGCCTCTGCCTTTCTTTGATGTCTATGATCACTTGTCGGAGGGCTGTCCAGTCCAGTCTGTTCTGTTCATGCAGATCTTATACTAGGTCTTTGAATGTGAAGCACTGCTCAATAGTATGACCCAGTTGCGATGGAACATGCAGTACCTTGTCTGGTCCACACTCGGGTTCAATGGCCTTTCTGAGGGAGCTTGATGGCATCTGTGGAGACTAAGGCTAGGAAGATGTCAGAGAGAGTCTCAGGAAGCGGTGGGTACTGAGTTTTTCTTGGACCTAGGGGATGCCTTTGTTGGGTGCCATCAGGAGGTGGTACTTGGTTGTATTGGGGCTGCTGACCTTGTGGGGGATTGGTGCGGTTTTGACCCTGGGTAGTGTAAGGTTGACGGTTGTTGTTCTGGCCGGCAGGGTTGAATGCACTCACTTGCTCATTTACTTGGACACCCTCGGTCAGTGGCCCCTGAGGTTTTCTTTGGAAGTGGGACTTTTGGGGTTCGAACATGGCATGTATGGGAGAGCCTTTGAGTTGGGTCTGGATGAACTGCACCCGACTATACAGTTGGTGCACGTTAGTGATATCATTCATTGCTAAGATGTTTTTATAGGCAGGGGTTGCATTGGCAATGATGATCTTAACCTTTGTTCCCTTCGGAAGGTACTTAGGGACTCGTGTGGCCATCTGCCTCCAACTGTCAGCATAAGTGCCGAACTCTTCATCTGACTTCATCTTTGCTACCATGAGATCCGTAAGAGAATATCTTGCCCAACCCTATCTTGGAATTGTTCAAGGAATTTTGCTTTCACTATGGCGAAGTCCTCTGCATCCTTGGGTAGTAAAGAGTAGAACTAGTCTAGTGTAGGCCCGTCGAGTGACTGATGGAATAGATATGCCATCAAGCGGCGGTCTTGCTGATAGGGCGCGTACTCATAGATGAAATCCTTGATGTAAATGTATGGGTTGCCAGAGCCATTGTACTTACGGTACTTTGGGAGTTAGGATGGAGATGGGACCCACAGGCCATTGAAGTTAGGCATGTGGACATCATGGTGCTACCTAGGGTCGACTTTCCTTCGCAGCTCTTGGAGTTCCTTATAATGGACGCCCACTCAGACATCATGTTGGGTGTAGCAGAAGATTGAGCATACAAGGAGGAGGCACGAGATGCTGGCTTGGCGCGTTGCTCAATTTGTGGCAGATGGCAAGGGAGATAAGAGGGAGACCGGGGCCTCGACTCACGTGGATGATAGTGCTCAGACTCGAAAGGAGTGAATCGAATGGCCTGCGACCGGATGGGGGTGTTGTCAGCTGGTCCCGTGATGATGCGGGGGCCGGAGGTAGATGCCATAGGGCGAGAGGGACCCGCTCTAGGTGAGGGTGACGAGGCGGCCTTTCCTTTGAGGGCCGTCATGAGATCCTAGATTTGGGATTGATCAAGCTGAGGGATTAGGCGCATGAATTGAGTAGCTTGATCATCTGCGTGAGGAGAATGAACAATTAGGGATGGGCCGTCGTCGTCGGGATGATGGCTATCACTAGCATGAACTGTAGCGACCCAGGGCGGGTCGACTCCTCGAGGAGATCATGAGGAAGAGATTCCTCATAGTCTTGGGTGGTGTAGAATGCAGCATCCTGATTCTCATCACCATAGACTGGGATCAAGTAGGACTCCATATCTGGAAAGTAGGTGCGCCAAGATAAGGAAAGCCTGTCCAGACCTAAGAGACACCCTAATCTAAACAGACTCTTAGTTTTCTAAACAAGTAATTCTATGCAAACAAAAGAAGAGAAAATGTCTCACCAAAAAAGCAGTTGGCAATGATGATGGTTTCTTTTATTTAGTTCAAGTTTGCCTTTTAATGGATTGATCTTTTTTAGAAAGTTCCCTCAAAGGAAAGGTTTCTAAAGGAGAAAGCTTCAACTTCGGGTTTGACTAGGATTTCTCAAACATACCAATGAATTAATCCTACCTCTAGGTGGCAACAGGTACAACCAGCCCGACAGCCGTGTGGGAATCCACAGTCAGCGGGGACTACGGAGGCCCTCGAGCGAGTGCTCTAGTCGGACACAAGGGGTATGTGGCCGAGAGAGCGAGCGTCGCCGAGGAGGACAACCTAAACTAAAATATTGAAATATGTATGCATGCCCTATGTGCACCAGAGTGCATGCAAAGTCTAGCCTAGAACTAACAAAATAGAAATCAGGTGATCTGCTCTCAGAAGCAGAAGGTAAACGTTACCTATCGCGACCTGGATCGTGATAGGAAGCATGTCGCATTCCTCTTTGCAGCGGACAGAGATCAGACGGTACATGATTATGCACGAAAATTCAAACAACCTTATAACATGAAGGATTGACAGGACTCTCAGAGGCATGTAATAGGCAACAAATAACTCAGAGCATGGATGGAGTACTTGAAATAAACCCAAAAAACACAAAAGGAGATGGAATCAGAATCACTGACCTGATCGCGACGGCCTCCATGTCGCCTTCTAGATAGCGTTGACTTCAAAGTCGTCTTCTCACCAGTACAATAGAACTCAAAACAATAGTAAAATAAATGGGAAAACACAGAATCTAAAGAAAGACCACACACATGAAAGACTAAAAACGACACGGAAAGACAACAACAAGCACGATAGGCACTAGAGGTCCCACCGTGATCGCCAAAAGGTGTAATCACGGGATTTGCTCCCCAAAGATGATGATTAAAAATAAATAAAACTGACATGATTGCCACCAAAGCAGTTGCAAAGAGATGTATGACGAAGGAGATGCTAACAACTTTGGAAAGGGGAGAAAGGTGCAGAAGGGTACCTGGCCCTGTGAACGTAACAGGCCCGCCATCTCCTTAACGTGAACGCGACGATGGAGGTGCCGCCTTCCGGTTCTATGAACGCGACGCGCGGACTGTCGCCTTCCACAGATCGCGACCAGATTGCTGTCGCCTTCTGCTCTAGAAGATGAAGACTGTGGGTTTCTTTCTTCCTGCTCCTCAGCCATCCAAGGGGCAAGAGCCTCGTGTTGCTATTGTCTTCTAACACCTGCCAAGAACATCAAAATAATAAAACACCCATTAGAAATTCGTTTTATGTAGAGTCTATCCCAAAACAAAGAGTAAACATGAACTAATTGGGAGGAACTCACGTAGGGTGGGATTTTTAACCCCTTTGGGTGATTAAAAATGGTCTGTGTGTAGTGTTCTAATGCAAATCTATGAAAAGAAATCGATCTAACAATGCATGCATGAAGAGAAAAAGGATGAAAAGGAGAGAGAGAAAGTGTAGATGAGGACAAACGCCCTGGGGGGCACTTCCTGGTCGTTTGGAGGCTGAGAGGGCTTCTGAGAACTAGTAGCTCTCAGGGAGAGGAAGAAGCAGATGCCAGCCTTGCCCTAAACGATGCTCTATGAAGAGATTTATACCACATTATTCTTGAACGGGCTAAGAGGAGAATAATAGGCAATGGTCCGAATTTGGGTAGGTGTACTCGGGCAAGGGGAATCAGAACTGGAAAGGACCTTCTAATGAGGGTCTCCTTTGAATTTGGAAGGATTTGGACGCCTCTAGGCCAACTAAAAGTCAGACTATTCATCAATAACAAGGGTCCAAGTCAGGTTAGGAAAGGGTACGTTGCATGGAACCAGAACGCGACGAGCCCATTGTCGCTACCGGGTCGCAATGCCTTGATACGTCCCTTCCATAGAAGGAAACCTTTTAAGCATTTTCTGGTGATTTTCATGGAATTAAAATGCCAAATGAGAATGTGACTTATCGAGGTGTCGCCTTTGAAGGTGATCGATTCTGGCTTGGAGGCAAATTGGTGTGGGTATGAACGTGACAGGAATAGTGGTCTTCTTAATGAGAACGTGACAGGGTCATGTCGCCTTCATGAACTTTCAGCATATGGCCCAATCAAAATGTCTGATCTCCTTGCATGGGTATCGAATTGATGTGCAGTTTGAAGCGCTGAATTCCTAACTCAGAGAGCTACGAGACACTAACGAAGACTGATTGATGTGACCAGGAAGAACCCACCAGGGCGATGAACTAACGAAAGGATACCATGATCGGAGAAAGCCAGCTACGCGATGATGAGACAACGTGGGGCATCAATGATATGACAAGAAATATGGCCAACTTATGGGCCAGAAATGGGTGTCTACAAGCACAAGTTTCCAAATATAGCAAAAGCGTCGAGTATAGCACAAAGAGCAGGATGGCCATAGAACAATAGCACAAAGTATAGTAATAGCACAACAGGTATAGTATACCACTTTGATTGTCGTTTAGATAGTCGAGATGGATAGCACTTGAGTGTAATGCCAAACACTCTGGTCATTTAACTCCCGCGGGCAAATAGCACTTTTGGGCGAACATCCTAGGACCAGACTGGGCCCTTTATATATGCTAGGCATTGGTTATATTGTTTATCTTAGACAATCAGTCTATGGCCAATAGAGAGAACCAAGAAATAGATGAGAGTACTAGATGAATAGACGAGATAGTAGAAGAGAGTGTGATAGACGAGCAAGTAGAGTATAGATGAGAACTAAGGGACATTGCACATAAAACGCCGAGTAAACGAGCGATAGTATCAGTTGCACCAACACGCGCAATTGGTGTTGGCAGTCAGGTGGAATTCACTACCCTCCACTAGCCATGTTATGCACAGGTCCAGAGGTCCGGTGTGATACAAGATAAGAGTGAACTTCTAATAGCCGTTCGGATCATATTAATCCCTAAAGGGTATCATAGGTGTTGGGGTACAACCAGCTCATCGGCCATGTGGGAATCTCTGGACAGAGGAGTCTTACGGAGGCCTTGAACAAGGATTAACTAGTCCGGCAGAAGGAATATCCGACGGAGAGTTTGTGCAAGTCAAGAGAAAAGTGTGTAAATATAAACAAGTGCTCGACGTTCCAGAGGAATTTTAAAACAGTGGAGCATCGGTAACGGTAATCCCAAAACATCACGAGAAAACAAAGATGAGCCCATTTAAAGTAGAAGGGTAATTAAATTACATCATTGAAATAAATTACCAGATAATTTATGAAATATTCTTATGCCAAGTCAGGTCATGATTGGATGGTTACAAGTGTGTGTGCATGTGTCATGGGGAATTATGGATATGAAAGGTCATGTGAATAACTTTTAAATAATTAAAACATATCCACATTTAACAACTTCGTTTACTGTGTTTAAGACAGTTAACAGGACATGTAGTTATTGTAGAGAAATAAGATTTTTAGAAATATGGGGTTTATGCAAAAATATCTAGAAGCCGACGTACTCCTGTAAAGGTCGCGATGGGGTATAGTCAGAATGCAACAGGGTCAATCAAGGGTCGAGATGGGTCGGTCAAAGCAGGCTGCCAGATCGTGACGACAAGCCCTGTCGCGTTCAGAATGCAACGGGTAGATCTGTCGTGATGAGCCCTGAGAACACGGCCTATTGGGCAGTCACATTCTCAGGTCCTACACCTGAGTCCGAACGGGTAAAGGACAGGCCTTGGATTGCTGTCCAAGTTGCCTTGTTTTGACATAGGTTTGTTCAAAAATCAAGAACTAAATGCACAGTCGATGAAAAATTCCAAAATCACTTCTAAATGATCTAGACATGCGAGGGTACTTACAATAAATAGGAATTTGAAAACAGACGTTGTCTCGATAGGTTTAAATCAAGTTCATTCATATAGAACATGGATCAATGTACAGTAGAAATAAAAGATTTAATTCGAGCCATATGATGAATGAAAATTAGGGCTTTCAGGGGTAAAAGATTCTTGACATCATTCAGTATCTCCAGTAAAAGTTTCATAACATGGCGTCAAGTATACATGGAGATATAAATTAAACATGGTGGTTCAGGGTCATGGTGATTGCAAAACTTCATAAATATAAAACAAAATATTGGGTTGACGAAAAATCATGAAACAAGAGGGCTTTTGTTCCTGAGGTTTGGAACAATCTATAGATGGATTTAATTGCGTTTAGCTCCTGAGAATGCCCACCCTTGACTCATTTTGTTTTCTAGGGCTTAGAACTCGAAGTGTAGAGGGTTGAGCTCGGTCCAGTCTAGTCTCTACGAGTTCTTCTTCTCCTTGGCCTCCTATCCACGTCCAGCAAACCCCAACAACGAGTTAGGCCGGCCAAGGAGGGTTTAGAGAGTATTTAAGCTTCCTTAGTTTGTATTTCCTAATAGGACTCTAATTCCCCTTTAATTCCGAGATTTCCTTATTTCTCTCAACCTTCCCAGTTTTCCACCTCCTATTTGGGTCAGGTTGGGATGCAATTTCATGCCCAACTAATTAGGGTAGAATTAGTAGTCCAATTCCAACCCATATTCTCTATTTTAATAATTTAATAGCCCTTTTCTATTTAGGTAATATTTTAAGATACAATTTTAGGGTATGTTCTTATTATTCTTCTTTTAAAAATCCCTATTTTTGCCCAATAACTTTTATGTGATATTCACTTCTTTTCATTTAGTGGGTTTGAATAATTCTCTTTTCTTGATTTCTAATTGACTAAATTTTAAATATTATTAATTTTTTATTTTTGAAAAATTCAGGTTGCTACAGGAGAGGAAGAGAAGAGTGGAAAGGAGAAAGAGAGGCTCAGTCAGAGAGGGCTTGTAAGGCCCTAGTTTTCTGTGCATTTTATGACTTGTTATTATGTTTTAAATTGTTGTTTGAATTTCTTCTTAATGTCAACATCTTTGACATTAACTACTGGTTTACGGCATGCTATGTGTCGTTTACTATCTAACTTGAAGATCTTGACGTCAAAATCAATTGATGTGTACTTCATGTAGACGACGGCAAAGTGGATGTCAACTTCTCGATTGTGTTTGGGTTTTTTTTCTCTGAAACATCCCGATTTCTCCGGGGGATAAACATGGAAACCCCACGTCGGCTGGGATTCTCTTTCTATGATGCCTACGACCCAAACCCCTATAAAACTAAGTTATCTATGCAAAGAGAGGACTTTTGCTTAGCTAGGGTTATTGGGTTACGCATAGAGAAAAAAAGAGGGTTTTGAGGTTGTAGATCCAGCGAATCAGAGGCTGCACCAACATTTTTCTATAAGAGGGAAGTCCTTCAGAACGTGGGGAAGCTCTCTTCTTGCTGGAAGATTGTCTGCTAAACCGTGGAGGTCGAATCAAACTCGTGAAGGCTACCTCTTTAGCTGGCCGAGGAGGGCTTCACCATCCTAATTCGATTTTCAAGGAGTTTTCTAGAGGCAAGTAACTTAGGGGTTTCATCCCTATGCCTATCATCTGGGGTTTTTTGATTTTAAAGATTTTTGTCTCGTGTCCTGAGCCCCCAAATTCTCTTTCCTTTTGGTTTCAATTTGTGCTTTTTGTAGATAGGAAGTTGATGGTGACATCCTTGTCATGATGTTCCTGTGTTGACGGTAATCGATTATGTCGTTAACCAACCTTGACGGCAACTCCCTTGCCATTAAGTTCTTTAGTTTTCCAAAAATGTGTTTTAGCATATGTGATGTGATTTTTCAGAGGTTTTGAATGTAGTATGGGTTTAGGGTATTTATCCTATCATGTATGTATGGAAGACTGACTCATGAAATTTTGGTATTTTTCTGGTCATATTTGTAACGGTTAGAATTTCTGGTAGAGCAAATGAGCATACCATATTAGGTTTAATTAAGGATAAATTAGCTATGTAATGTATATTTTCTCAGTAATTTTCCATGAATTTAGGGTTCTGTGAACATGGTTTAGATAGAAAAGAATCACTAATCCTTACTTATACATGTTTTGGTAAATTATCTTGTTAAATTGCTTGAAATCTATTTAAATTTTAAAAATAGGTATACTATCATGAAAAATTTGGAAAATTATATATATGATGTATTCCATGATTATGGTCTATGGTAAAAAATTGAGCATGATCTGATATCAGAAACTACTATTTCCTATTATTAATCTCTAATGACCATGTAAAGCATAATTAGTTAAAGTAATGTTTATGATGATTAGTACCATAATTAGGTTTTGATAAGCATATTTTAACACTATTAGACAATCATGATTACTTCTACAACCTGAAATATGTGTTTGAATCATGAGCATGCAAACGAGTTATTAAGTGCATGAAAATTGTTTTAAAAATGTGATCAAAGTGGTTAATTTGATTAAGTGATTAATGTGGAAAAATTGACACTGCTACCATAGAATATTGTGGAGCCATACTGTAGAAAAGTTCCTATGGGAAAGTTCAATGTGTATGTGATATCTTGTGGGCATCAGGATGAAATCCTAAAGGGGGAGAAGTACCACTGGTTAGGGTCGAGAGTTCTTCTCCCAATTCTATGCAAGATTTATCACTGTATTGCCTAGGTGATGGGTATGTGATATATGTGGATGTGTTCATCTTTATGGTGGTTCAGACTATGTGTCATGGCAAAAGTGTGTAAAGATGTGAATGTGCAAAGTGAATATGTGAAAGTGATGTGTTAATGTGCTTCAATGTGTAAGAATGTGAAACCAAGTGATTAAGTTACTTTTATGTTAAAACAGCAAGAAAAGGGTGAGAATTTGTGACATATGAGCATGTTGAATGTGGTGGATATCATGCTGGTATCACCAGTAGATATGTGTTTACTTTCATGATTTAGATACTTGGAAATGTACTAGTTATGTTAGGTACCATGAGCTACATTAAATCCATGTGTAGTTAGCATGTTATAGAATTTTTCATTAGTACTTCGTTATTGCTACGTGGTTCATGTGATAAATTGCTCTATATGTTAATCTTGTATAAATTGAATGTGATAAGTGTTGAATGTAACCAATAGGTTGATTGTTGAGTCTTTTGTGAAGACTCGTCCTTGCTTAAACATACAGGTGAGATAGGTATCCCTGAGATCGGGGAGGAGATAGCGAGGAGCGACTCTGAGCGAGAGGAGTAGCTGGGACTTAGAGAGCTATTCACATAGCTTGTACTTTTCTTTTACTTAGTACGTGAGATGATGATGTGCTATGGACTTGTTCATTTGTGGACTTGGTGTATCTATTTTGTTACTTTATAGGTTGTAGGATGTGTGTGATAATGATGGAATAAGAATTATTTACATTTTCGTTGTAGTTTTCTTTGTTATTTGTGTACATCCCTACCTACTGTGTTGTGCTGGGTACATGTCTCACTGTGACGACACGCTTTATATCGATGTGGATTGGTATAATCGTATTGGTATAAAGGGGGTCGTTATAGAGATTGGTATTAGAGCCACAAGTGGAGATTATACATAAATAAGCCATCATCTACATAATATTTCAAAGTCTTTGTAGGAATCAGTCCATATATGTGAAAATAACCTAATAATGAATTGAAGATAGTTAAGAAAATGGTTAGGACTAAAGAACTTAGATCCTAATTGAGAGGTAATGGTGAGTCATGGTAGGCATAGTGTTCAGGCTCGAGAGGACAAGTAGAGACGTGAGGAGAGGGGCGACCAGCAGGCCCCAGCATACCAGGGTCGCACGGTCCTCCCACCACCGCCACCTATAGCAACCTAGATTTTTCAACAAAAAAAACAAAATAAAAAAATATTAATAAAAGCAATAGGAAAAATATAAAGAAAAGAGAATTAAATAAAACCATCAATGAAAATATAGTAATGGCTTTATTAAATGGACCTATTAGAAATTAGTGGGCTAAAATAGAGATTTAAAAAGGGGAATAATAGAGAAGTACCCAAAATTCGTAACTAAAATATTACTAAAATAGAAAAGAGGTATTAATGCATTAAAAATAGAAGTTTGAGTTGGATTGGGATTCCTAAACCTACCCTAATGGGTTGGGCAGGAAATCCTCTCTCTCCCAACCCAAATAGGAGATCTCTTGCTTAAAAAGGGGAGAGAAAATAGGAAATTCGGAATTTAATAGGAATTAGACTTAAACAAGGAAAGGGAATAGGGAGAAGCTTAAATACTTCTCTTAAACCCTCATGGCCGGCCTAGCTCATGCCAAGAGGTTCCTGGACCAGGAGGAGAGGCCAAGAGGAGGAGAATTCGTGGAGTAGAAGGATCTCTCAAGTTCTTCCCCTAGTTCTTCAAGTCTTAACCCCATAAGTGGAAAACGATCAAAGGTAGGCATTCTCACAAGCATAAACCATGAAACTTTTTCTGTAGGATGTCTCATCTATCAGGAACAAAAGCCCTTTAGTTTCATAATTTTCCATCGACCATATCTTTCGTTCTTGATTTTTCATGATCTGCAACTGACATGACCCCGAACCCTCTTCTAAATTCTTGATCTCCTTGTATACTTAACCCCATGCCACGAGATTTTTATTGTAGGAACTGATGCATGTTAGGCATCTTTTGCCCCTAAAAGCCCAAAATTTGATTCATCCTATCTTGCGAATTTAATCGTTGATCTCAACTATGTACTGTTTTATGTTCATCATGAATGCCTGTGTTTAAAACATGTCCAAACCCTGGATGTTTTCCAATTCCTAATTATTATAAGTACCCATGCATGTCTAGGTCGTTTTGCAACTAGTTTCATGATTTTTCTTCGACTATACAATTAGTTTCGATTTTTTGAATCACCCTGTGTCAAATAGGGTATGTTCTGGCCCGCAATCCAATGAAAAGTCATTTCCCTGTCGGACTCGGGCACAGACCCTCTGAACGTGACAGCCGATAGGCACGTTCAAAAGGGTCGTCGCGACAGTGCCCTCTGTCACAATCTGATCGCGACAGGGCCTGTCGTCGCGATCTGATCGCAACAGGGCCTGTCGTCGCGATCTGCTGCCCGACCAAACTAAGTCTGTCGCGACCCGTACAAGCACCCGTCGCAATCTCAGTTGACCCCGTCGCGACCCTCATCAGGGTACGTCACGATCGGGTTCTTTTTGCATAAAACCCCATGTCTCAGCAATGCTTGATTACCTACAGTGTTTGTACTCTTGTTTAATAGTCATATATTCAGAAAATAACTCTTGTTTTAAATTAAATATTTATGTATGATTAAAATACATGCACATGATCTTTTCTATCTACAATTTCATGACACTTACACACACTTTGAACCATCCAATTATGGCATAATTTGGCATGAAACTATTTCATAATACATATGGTAATTTATGTAATTAAATTACCCTATACTTGTCTATCGTTTCTCACGATGTTTTGGGAATATCGATATCGATGTTCCACTGTTCTAGAACTCCTATAGAATGTCGAGCACTTATTTCTATAGACACTCTCTCTTGACTTGGATGAACTCTCTGTCGGATACTCCATCTGTCGGACTAGTAAGTGTTTGTTCAAGGCCTCCGTAAGTCTCCTCTGTCCATGGATTCCCAGATGGTCGACGAGTCGGTTGTACCCTAACACCTATGATACCCTTTAGGGATCTATATGATCCAATGGCTTTTAGAAGTTCACTCTCATCTTGAATCACGCCGGACCTCTGGACTTGTGCTTAACATGGCCAGCGGAATGGTCGTGAGTTCCGCCTGACTGCCAACACCAAGTGCGCGTGTTGTGCAACTATTACTATCGCCTGGTTACTCGACACGTTACGTGCAATGTCCACTAGCTCTCGTCTATACTCTACTCTCTTGTCTATTCACGTTCACTCTACTATCTCATCTATTCATCTAGTGCTCTCATCTACTTCTTGGTACTCTATATTGGCCATTGACTGATTCTCTAAAGATAAACAATATAACCAATGCCTGGCAATATATAAAGGGCCCGATCTGGTCCTGGGATGTGCGCCTGAAAGTGCTAGTGCCCATGGGAGTTAAATGATCAGACTGTTTGGCATTACACTCAAGTGCTATCTATCTTGACTATCTAAATGATAATCAAAAGTGCTATGTACTCTAGTTGTCCATTGACAACAAAGTGCTATGCTATACTCGTTGTGCTATCTGTACTATGGCCATCTTGCTATACTTGATATTGTTCTATCTTGCTATTATTGTGCTATTCCCGACACTTGTGCTATTCTTGGAAAGTCTATATTTGAAAAGTCTTGCTATTTCGTTCACGTACTATCTTGCTATATTTTTACTTGACACTCTCTTCCGTTCTATCATTAGTTACTCTACCTTAATGCATTAATTACTTAAAGCTTGCTTGAGCCTGAGATTTAAGTCCAACTGGGCGATGTTCGCTCACCCTGCATTATTGTCGTTGTGTTCTCAGGTGAGACCGAGGAGGAACCATACACTCAAGAGGACGGGAATGACCTCGAGTGATGTCATGAGTACCCTAGCATCCTATTGCTTTGTTTAGCGTGGTAGTAGTTACGTTTGAAGTTTGGTCTTTTGCCTTCTCTCATTTAATCGGGCCTTATAGATTGGCTCTGATATTAGTGGTTGTAACTAGGTATTGAAAAGTATTAATGAAATGAATTTTCTTTATCATTATTCATTTTGAAATGGTTTGATGTCTAGTATTCGCTCTATACCCTTTTCTTGCAACTGCCTCGCGTTCCGATATTCTGTGTCAGGGCGTGACAATTTTGTGGCCTCAGAGCCTAGGTTATTCTTAGTACAAGATGATCTAGGTTAACCTGCCTTGACTAGAGTCAATTATCCTACCCATGTGAGTTGTGGTTAGAGCCAAGGGTAACTAGAAAAAATAAAGTCACACATGCACAAATTAAATTTCACATCAGTATCATAATAGTAAGTTATTTTTGTAGGAACTAAGCAATCAAGATGACTATCGAACGTGCTCAAATGAGGGGCATGCAACAAACCATCCAAGAACTGACACGCCCATTCTGTAAGCCACTCAAGGAGGTGGCAATCATGGTGCAGGCGACCTACATCACAACTTTAGAAGTCTGAGCCCACCTAGGTTCAATGGATCCACGGATCCGAATGAAGCTGAGCACTGGCCCCAAGAGACGGAAAGAATTTTCCGTGTCATGTAATGTGCAGCGGGGGACAAGCTGCTACTTGCCATGTTCCAACTGGAGAAGGACTCCCGCGCCTGGTGGGAGTCAGTGGAAGCTACTAGAGAGAATGTGCCATTCACCTGGAACGAGTTTAAAGAAGCATTCAACTCCAAATACTTCTCCGAGCGTGTTCAACAATGGAAGGCTGTGGAATTCGCTGCTCTTAAACAGCAGAGCTTGACTGTGGCCGAATATGAAGCCCAGTTCTGTAGATTGGCATGCTTTGTTGTACATCTGGTGAACACTGAAAGGATGAAGGCTAAGCGATTTCTAAACGGCCTTAAGCCCCACTACATCACTCAACTCACACCTTTCGACATCCCGACCTATGCCGAGATGGTGAAGAGGGCTCAGCTGCTAGAAGATGCTACGGACTTCACCGACCGTATAAAAGGGAAGTTCGTCAAGAAGGAAGTGACCTCGGGTCAGTCATCTACTAAGCCTACCAATGGCAAGAAGCGTCCCTTCAACAATACGGAGGGATCTAGCCAGAAGGAAACCCAAGGTTTTCGTACCCAACACTTCAACAAAGAGCCACTGCAAACACTGTAACAAGCCTAGTCACACGGCTGATGAATGCTGGAGGAAAGCTGGCGCATGTCTGTGCTGTGGAAGTCGCGAGCACTGTATCCCTGAGTGCCCGCTACTGAAAGAGAATGAAGGTCGCTCTAATGTGCCTAAGAAACAGGGCCGACTGCAAGCCCTACATGATGAGGAACCTGGTATGGAGGGTGCCGTGGTAGAAGGTACCCTTCAAGTTTTCTCATTATCAACATTCGTTTTATTTGATACTTGAGCCACTCATTCATTTATATTTCAAAACTTTGCTGATATTGTGAATGCTAAACCTATATCCATAGGTTGTGAGTTCTCTGTCACAACGCCACTAGGGGAAAAGGAGAAATTGAACAAATACTTGCCTCTGTCGATGTAATGATAGAAAACCATAACCTAAAGACCGACCTGGTGTGTATGCCCATGGAAGGCTATGATGTAATTTTGGGAGCCGACTGGTTGTCCGCATATGGGGCAAGTGTCGATTGTAAGAAAGGGAAGGTTACCCTTAGTGACTTTCTTAAATTGGCATTCTCTGGGATTAGACATAAGAGACGGATGTCTCTAGTCTCCGCCATAAAAGCCCACAACATGATGAAGAAAGGTTGTGTTGCTTTCCTAGCAGCCGTAGTAGTAGAAAAGAAGGGTTCCAAGATAGAAGACATACATATAGTACAGGACTACCCAAATGTATTCCCCGAAGACCTGCCAGGGATTCCCCCTGAACGAGATGTCAACTTCGCCATTGAGTTGATTCCTGGAGCTGCACCGGTATTGCGTCAACCGTACCGGATCTCACCTACCGAGCTGAAGGAATTGAAGGCGCAACTAATGGAGCTACTAGGAAAGGGAATAGGGAGAAGATTAATACTTCTCTTAAACCTCATGGCTGGCCCTAGCTCGTGCCAAGAGGTTCCTGGACCAGGAGGAGAGGCCAAGAGAAGGAGAATTTGTGGAGAGAAAGGATCTCTCAAGTTCTTCCCAGAGTTCTTGAAGTCTTAACCCTAGAAGAGGAAAACGATCAAAGGTAGGCATTCTCACAAGCATAAATCATGAAACTTTTTCTGTAGGATGTCTCATCTATCAAGAACAAAAGCCCTTTGGTTTCATAATTTTCCATCGAGCATATCTTTCGTTCTTGATTTTTCATGTTCTGCAACTGACATGACCCCGAACTATCTTCTAAATTCTTGATCTCCTTGTATACTCAACCCCATGCCACGAGATGTTTACTGTAGGAACTGATGCATGTTAGGCATCCTTTGCCCCTAAAATCCATAATTTGATTCATCCTATCTTGTGAATTAATCGTTGATCTCAACTATGTACTATTTTATGTTCATCATGAATACCTGTGTTTAAAACATGTCTAAACCCTGGATGTTTTCCTATTCCTAATTATTGTAAGTACCCATGCATGTCTAGGTCGTTTTGCAACTGGTTTCATGATTTTTCATCGACTATACAATTAGTTGCGATTTTCTGAATCACCCTATGTCAAATAGGGTAAGTTTTGGCCCACAATCCAACGAAAAGTCCTTTCCCTGTCGGACTCGGGCGTAGACCCTCTGAACGCGACGGCCTGATAGGCCACGTTCACAAGGGTCGTCGCGACAGTGCCCTCTGTCGCGATCTGATCGCGACAGGGCCTATCGTCACGATCTGCTACCCGACCAGACTAAACCTGTCACGACCCGTACAAGCACTCATCGCGATCTCAGTTGACCCCGTCGCGACCCTCATCAGGGTACGTCGCGATCTGGGTTCTTTTTGCATGATACCCCCTGTCTCAGCAATGCTTGATTACCTACAGTGTTTGTACTCTTGTTTAACAGTCATACATATAGAAAATAACTCTTGTTATAAATTAAACATTTATGTATGATTAAAATACATGCACATGATCTTTTCTATCTACAATTTCATGACACTTACACACACTTTGAACCATCCAATTATGGCATAATTTGGCATGAAACTATTTCATAATACATATGGTAATTTCTGTAATTAAATTACCCTATACTTGTCTATCGTTTCTCGCGATGTTTTGGGAATACCGATATCGAAGCTCCACTGTTCTAGAACTCCTCTAGAACGTCGAGCACTTGTTTCTATAGACACTCTTTCTTGACTTGGACGAACTCTCCGTCGGATACTCCATCTGCCGGACTAGTAAGTATTTGTTCAAGGCCTCCGTAAGTCTCCTCTATCCATGGATTCCCACATGGTCGACGAGCCAGTTGTACCCTAACACCTATGATACCCTTTAGGGATCTATATGATCCAAACGGCTATTAGAAGTTCACTCTCATCTTGAATCACGCCGGACCTCTGGACTTGTGCTTAACATGGCCAGCGGAAGGGTCGTGAGTTCCGCCTGACTACCAACACCAATTGCGCGTGTTGTGCAACTGTTACGATCGCCTGGTTACTCGACGTGTTACGTGCAATGTCCACTAGCTCTCGTCGATACTCTACACTCTCGTCTATTTACGTTCACTCTACTATCCCATCTATTCATCTAGTGATCTCATCCACTTCTTGGTACTCTATATTAGCCATTGACTGATTGTCTAAAGATAAACAATATAACCAATGCCTGGCAATATATAAGGGCCCGATCATGTCCTAGGATGTGCGCCCGAAGTGCTAGTGCCCATGGGAGTTAAATGATCAGAGTGTTTGGCATTACACTCAAGTGCTATCTATCTTGACTATCTAAATGACAATCAAAAGTGCTATGTTCTCTCGTTGTCCATTGACAACAAAGTACTATGCTATAGTTGTTGTGCTATGCTATACTCGTTGTGCTATCTATACTATGGCCATCTTACTATACTTTACATTGTGCTATCTTGATATTATTGTGCTATTCCCGACACCTGTGCTATTCTTGGAAAGTCTATATTTGGAAAGTCTTGCTATTTCGTTCACGTACTGTCCTGCTATATTTTTACTTGACACTCTCTTCTGTTCTGTCATTAGTTACTCTGCATTTAATGCATTAATTACTTAAAGCCTACTTGAGCCTGAGATTTAAGTCCTACTGGGCGATGTTCGCTCACCCTGCGTTATTTGTCGTTGTGTTCTCAGGTGAGACCGAGGAGGAACCATACACTCAAGAGGACGGAATGACCTAGAGTGATGTCATGAGTACCCTAGCATCCTATTGCTTTGTTTAGCGTGGTAGTAGTTAGGTTTGAAGTTTAGTCTTTTGCCTTCTTTCAATGTAATCGGGACCTATAGATTGGCTCTGATATTAGTGGTTGTAACTAGACATTTAAAAGTATTAATGAAATGATTTGCTTTATCATTATTCATTTTAAAATGGTTTGATGTCTAGTATTCGCTCTTTACCCTTTTCTTGCAACTGCCTCGCGTTCCGATATTCCGCGTCGAGGCGTGACACCACCGGTGGACTAAGGCATGTTCATGCAAGGCCTAGTCCATGCAATGCAGATGCGGGCACAAACTCAGGCAGCATTGTAGACCCAGTTACATGCTCAGGTGTGAGTTGTCAAGTAGGATAGTCTATTTTGTTGATTGTATGATTGCTTATGTGTTGCTTATCATTTCAGGCTCAAGCTCAAGCTCCAGCACCATTCCCAGGAGCATGGACATGGTGGTCTTTCCATCATAGAGATGTTTAAGCCGATGGCTCTGCCTTCTTTTAAGGGGGGAGCCAGCCCCTCTTAGCAAAGAACTAGTTGAGATAGGTGACAAGATCTTTCGTGCTATCAGGTGTGCGAAAGAGGATAAAGTGAACTTGGCGACCCACATGCTACAGGAGAGAGCCGATGTTTGGTGGGCCTCTATGCTATGTACTAGGTACGAGGATGGAACTTTAGATGTCACTTGGGCCGAGTTCACCAAACTCTTTAAGGCCAAGTTCATCCCCGAGCATATTTAGGACAAGATGGAATAGGAGTTTCTTTCTCTTACACAGGGTTCCATGACTGTCTTGGAGTACGAGGGTAGGTTTGTTAAGCTTTCCAAGTATGCTCCCCACATCGTTGCAGATGAGTGTAGGAAGGCCATGAAGTTCATGATGAGGCTCAGACCATCACTCAGGTCGAGCTGGTGGTATTCGATCATCGGACCTTGGATGAGGCTCTCAGCACAGCATGCAGATAGGAGAGCGAGATGGACTAGTACATGAAGGAGAAAAGGCAGCCCAGAAGTGGTCGGTGGCACTGTTTTAGAGGCAAGACAGGAGAGGGTAGGTGTATACCCGCAGTAGCAGCCACAGTGTACAGCGATTCTGAGCCAGTTAGTGGTTGTACCCCAGACGACCAACTTCAGGCTCAGCGACAAGAAGGAGTGTTCTCATTGTGGAAGGACACATGGCAGCTCAGAGTGTTGGAAGCTAGTAGGGAAACGCCTGAAGTGCAGCAGCACAGAGCACCAGATCAAAGTCCTAGACTTCAGCAGTTTGCATCGAGAGGAGCTCCAGCCCTGGCAGTGGCACCGGCACTAGTGACTGGGAAGTCGGGAAGGCCTCGTGCCCAAGCCCGAGTGTATGCACTTGCACGTGACGATGCTGAGATGGCAGAAAACATCACCGAAGGTACTGTTTTAGTTATGGGTGTGTAGTTCGAGTCTTGTTTAATATGGGTAACACACTTGTTTCTTTCTGAGCAATTTACTAGGTAGTTAGCAGAAGAGTTTGAAGTTGAGGCAGAAGATTAGAGGTTCCCCTATCCGTACATACCCCAGTAGGTACTATAGCGACTAGGAAGCGCATTCCATCTTACTCATGTGCATTGAAGACCGAGGTTTTTTGGGGTGCTTCTACTTGCTCAAGATGGAGGACAATGATGCTATACGTGGTCTAGATTGTCTTGAGGAGCACTATGCCTTGGTCGATTGCAGGAGGAAGAGGATTACTTTCTGCATTCCTAGAGAGGATGAGTTCTCACATCCTTTTCCTAGGAATTTGGTGGGAAAGTTTGTGATCCCCGCCATGAAGGCTATGAGGATGGTGAAGAAGGGTTGTGGCGCCTTTCTTGCTAGAGTGATCTTGATCCCTGAGGCCAATCAGTCGCCTACCCTTAAAGATCGAGGTTGTGCAGGAGTTTCTAGATGTGTTTCTTGATGATTTGTCTGCATTGCCACCAGTAAGGGAGATAGAGTTCACTATAGAGTTGCTTCCAAGCACCTCACCCATCTCTAAGGCTCCCTACTGGATGGCACCTGCGGAGTTAGCTAAGCTGAGGAAGCATTTGCAGGAGTTGCTCGATAAGGGGTTTATTCGCCGTAGTGTGTCACCATGGGGCACACCTATATTGTTCGCGAAGAAGAAGGATGGTTCTCTCAGGTTGTGCATAGACTATAGGAAGCTCAATCAGGTGACAGTGAAGAACAAGTATCCCTTGCCACGCATTGATGATTTGTTTGATCAGCACCAGAATGCGTCTGTGTTCTCCAAGAGCGATCTGCGTTCAAGCTACCATCAGCTAAGGATCAAGGAAGTGGATGCTTCCAAGAGTGCATTCAGGACCCGTTATGGACATTACGAGTTCCTTGCACTTCCATTTGGTCTAACAAACGCCCTTGTAGCATTTATGGATCTTATGAACAGCGTGTTCAGGAAATACTTGGGCAGTTTTGTTCTGGCGTTCATAGACAATGTGCTAGTCTACTCCCTGATGAAGCTACACATTGTGAGCACCTGAGGACTATTCTAGAAGTTCTCTGTAAGCTCAAGCTGTATGCCAAGTTTAGAAAGTGTGACTTCTAGATGAGTGAGGTTCATTTCCTTGTGGTCATCTGAGGCGCTGAGTTGTTGTGTTGATCTAGCGAATGTGCAGGCAGTGATAGAGTGGGAGACTCGGAGGACACCATTTGAGATCAGGAGCTTTCTTGGTCTAGCAGGTTATTACAGGCGATTCATAGAAGTCTTTGCCTCCATAGCAGCACCTTTAACCAAGTTAACTAGGAAAGGGTCAAGTATGTATGGTCCGAAGAGTGTGAGAGCAGTTTCCTGAAGCTGAAGACAAGGCTGACATCTGCACCCATGTTGATATTTCCTAGTGATTTAAGGTTTTGCGATCTATTCAGATACTTCACAGATGGGCCTTGGTTGTGTTTTGGTGCATCATGGTAGGTTGTTGCCTATGCTTCTTGTCAACTAATGGAGCATGAGCGTAATTATCCGACCCATGACTTGAAGTTAGCAGTTGTGGTCCATACACTGAAGATCTAGACACACTACCTCTATGGTGTCAGGTTCGAGGTGTTCACAAACCACAAGAGTTTGATGTACCTATTCTCTCACAAGGAGTTGAACCTGCGGCAGAGGAGATGGATCGAGTACTTCAAGGACTACGATTTCGAGCTTCAGTACCATCCATGGAAGGCGAATGTCGTGGCAGATGCACTCAGCAAGAAGAGGTCTATACTTCATCAAGATTGGATGATGCTTGGATGCAGCATGTGCTATGACCGAGTTAGAGCCGTAGTTGTGTCAAGCATTCGTGGCACAGTTGTTCATCTGATCCACTGTGTTAGACAAGGTGATAGAGTAGTAGGGAGCAGATTTCAAACTTCAGGAGATGGTAGGCAAGGCAGGCATTGCTCGTGATGAGGACGGCATTATCAGATTTCAACATAGAGTGTGTGCCGGACATTGCAGAGGTTACAGAACAAGTGCTGGCAGAAGCTCACAGATCACAATTCTCCATTCATCTAGGCAACACCAAGATGTACTAGGACTGGAAGCGATCCTTCTGGTGGTCAGGCATGAAGAAGGACGTGGCAGAGTTTGTGTCTCGATGTTTGGTGTGTCAACAGGTTAAGGACGAACGTCAGAGACTATTAGGCCTTATGCAGAAGATGGAGTTACCAGTATGGAAGTGGGAAGCGATCACCATGGACTTTGTGATAGGTTTGCCCAGATCAATTAATGGCAATGACCCGATATGGGTGGTTGTGGACCGATTCTCTAAGACTACTCACTTTTTGCCTATGATGAAGAAGCAGTCTGTGGAGATCTTGGCGAGGCTGTATGTGAACAGCATTGTGAGACTGCATGGAGTGCCAAAGTCCATTATCTCGGACAAAGACCCACAGTTTACATCGAGACTATGGAAGGGTCTCTAGGAGGTGATAGGTTCTCAATTGAAGCTTATTTTTCTTTCCATCCTCAGACAGACGGTCATCTGAGAGGATGGTTTACATGCTAGAGGACATGTTGAGAGCGTGCGTGCTTGACTGGAAGGGCGACTGGGAACGTCACCTACCTCTGGTAGAGTTTGCCTATAACAACAGCTTCCACGCAAGTATAAGCATGGCTCCATTTGAGGCATTGTATGGTCGATCTTGTAGGTCTCCCTTGTGTTGGGAGGAGACTAGAGATAGACAGTTGGTAGGACCTGAGTTTGTTCAAGAAATGTCGGACAAGATCCAGCTCATCAGGCAAAGGTTGACTGCAGCGTAGGATAGGTAGAAGAGCTATGCTGACAATAGAAGGAAAGACTTGGAATTCGAGATTGAAGAGGATGTATTTCTCAGGTATCACCTACTCGAGGCATTGTCAGGATTGGCAGACATGGCAAGCTGAGTTCGAGGTTTATTGGCCCGTTTGAGATTCGCAAGCGGATGGGCAATGTGGCGTACGAGCTAGCATTACCCCCAGCGCTAGAGGGTGTGCACCCCATATTCACGTGTCTATGATCAGAAGATACGTGCGAGATCCGTCACATGTTATTAGCCACGAGCCAGTGGAACTTTAGCCCGATTTGTCATATGTGGAGCGACCAGTGGCCACCTTGGATCGCAAGGTCCAACATCTCAGAACAAGGTTATAGCTTCTGTGAAAGTGCTGTGGAGGAACTTTACATGAGAGGAGGCTACATTGGAGTTCGAGGAGGACATGAAGAAGTAGTATCCGCATCTGTTCGGTTTGTACCATGCTCTAACTTCGGGGACGAAGTTTTCTTTTAAGGGAGAGGGTGTAAGGCCTAGTTTTCTATGCATTTTATGACTTATTATTATGTTTTAAATTGCTGTCCAAATTTTTTCTTAATGTCAACATCCTTTGATGTTAACTGTTGGTTGACGGCATGCTATGTGCCATTTACTATCTAACTTAACGATCTTGATGTCAAAATCGATTGACGTCTACTTCATGTAGACATTAGAAAAATGGACGTCAACTTCTCCGATTGCGTTGGGGTTTCTTTTCTCTGAAACTGTCCCGATTTCTCCAATGGATAAACATGGAACCCCACGTTCGTTAGGATTCTCTTTCTTATGATGCCTACGACCCAACCCCTATAAAACTAAGTCATCTCTGCAAAGAGAGGACTTTTGCTCAGCTAGAGTTATGGGTTTCGGAGTGAGGAAAAGAGATGGTTTTGAGGTGGTAGATTCGGCGAATCAGAGGTTGCACCGACGTGTTTTTGCAAGAGGGAGGTCCTTCAGAACGTGGGGAAGCTCTCTTGTTGCAGGAAGATAGTCTACTAAACCGTGGAGGTCGAATCAAACCCGTGAAGGTCGAATCAAACCCGTGAAGGCTATCTCTTTGGCTTGGCTGAGGAGGGTTTCATCAGCCTAATTTGATCTTCAGGAAGTTTTCTAGAGGCATGTAACTTAGGGGTTTCATCCCTATGCCTATCATCTAGGGTTTTTTTTTTTTTTAAGATTTTTGTCTCGTGTCCTGGACCTCCAAATTCTCTTTCCTTTTGGTTTCGGTCTGCACTTTTTGTAGAAAAGAAGTTGACGGAAACATCCTTGCCATTCAATTCCTATGGTGATGACAATCGATCATGCCGTTAACCACCCTTGACGGCGACTCCCTTGCCGTTATGTTCTTCAGTTTTTCCAAAAATGTGTTTTAGCATATGTGATGTGACTTTTCAGAGATTTTGAATGTATGCATGGGTTTGGGGTTTTTATCCTATCATGTATGTATGGAAGACTGACTCATAAAATTTGGTATTTTTCTGGTCTATATTTGTAATAGTTGGAATTTCTGGTAGAAGCAAATGAGCATACCATATTAGGTTTAAGTCTGGATAAATTAGTTGTGTGATGTATCATTGTCTCAATTTTTTCCATGAACTTAGGGTTCTTGTGAACATGTTTTAGACAGAAAAGAATTGCTAATCCTCTATTATACATGTTTTGGTAAATTATCTTGTTAAATTGCTTGAAATCTATTTAATGTTAAAAATAAGTATACTAATGTGAAAATTCTGGAAATTGACATATGATGTATTCTATGATTATGGTCTGTGGTTAAATTTTGAGCATGATTGATATCCAAAACTACTATTTCCAGTTATAAATCTCTAATGACCATGTAAAGCATAATTAGTTAAGTAATGTTTTATCATGATTAGTGCCATGATTAGGTTCTAATAAGCATATTTAACACTGTTAGATAATCATGATTACTTCTGCAACATAAAATATTGTTTGAATCATGAGCATGTAAAGTAGTCATTAAGTGCATGAAAATTGTGTTAAACATGTGATCAAAGTGGTTCATGTGATTAAGTGATTAATGTGCCAAATTAACACTGCTACCATAGAAGGCTGTGGAGCCATACTGTAGAAAGGTCCCCATGGGAAAGCTCAATGTGTATATGATATCCACGGGCATCAGATGAATCTTAGAGGTGGACAATACCACTGGTTAGGGTGGAGAGTGCTTCTCGCAGTTCTGCGCAGTTACCAAGATTTGTCACTGTATTACCTAGGTGACGGGTATGTGATATGTGTGTGTTGTGTCCTTTATGGTGGTTCGAACTATGTGTCACGGGAAAAGATGTGTAAACATGTGAATTAAGTGTGAATGTGCAAAGTGAATATGTGAAAGTGATGTGTTAATGTGCTTCAATATGTAAGAATGTGAAACCATGTGATTAAGTTACTTTTATGTTAAAACAGTAAGTAAAAGGTGAGAATTTTTGACATATGAGCATGTTGAATGTGGTAGATATCATGCTAGTATCACTAGTAGATATGTGTTTAGTTTCATGATTTAGATACTTGAAAATGTACCAGTTATGTTGGGTACCATGAGTTACATTCAATCCATGTGTAGTTAGCATGTTATTGAATTGTTCATTTAGTACTTGCTTATTGCTACATAGTTCATTTGATAATTGCTCTATATGTTAATCTTGTATAGATTGAATGTGATAATTGTTTGAATGTAACCATTAGGTTGGTTGCCGAGTCTTTTGTGAAGACTCATCCTTGCTTAAAGATACAGGTGAGATAGGTATCCGTGAGATCGAGGAGGAGATAGCGAGGAGCGACTCCGTGCAGGAGGAGTAGCTGGGACTTAGAGAGCTATTCACATAGCTTGTTCTTTTCTTTTACTTAGTACGTGAGATGATGATGTGATATGGACTTGTGGACTTATTCATTTGTGGTTTTGGTGTATCTATTTTGTTACAATATAGACTGTGGGATGTGTGTGATAATGATGGAATAAGAATTATTTACATTTCTGATGTACCTTTCTAATTATTTGTGTACATATTTACCTACGTGTTGTGTTGGGTACATGTCCCACTATGACGAATACTTTATATCGACATGGATTGGCGACATACTATCATTACTCCATTCATGCTCAAAGAAGATCCAATTGGATAACTCTTATCGAATCCTCTATCATCGTCATATGAACCACCTTTTATGTTGACTCTCTAGGTCCAATACCGAGCTAGCCGTGAGTTGCACTCGTCAAAACCCTTCCGACTAAGAAGTCATTCTGACTTAGTGAATTATTATCTCCATAATGATTCACTCAACTCATCGACTATGGATGTACCAAGCCACTACGCCATAGTCCCCAGACAGTATAGGGGAATCAAATCTGTTAGACCTTTCTGCACACAGTTAGAGTGTACCTTTACTCCCTCATCCAATTAATATCTCAAAGACCATATATTAGGCATGGTTCTATCAGGCCTATATGGAATCCATTCGATTCTCCCTCTTATCAGATTCTTCCGAAGAACTCTTTCTCTCTCAATTAGATTGATCGTGGCCAAGGATTTGCCTGAGCAAGAACACATGGGATATTCCTCTAATGATACCGAGATGCATGATCTTCTATTGACACACAATTTCCTTCGTCAAGTTGGCTACCATTTCTAACAACCGGCTATAATAAGTCTGGGACTTCTAGACCTATAAGTCTGGCATCAAAGAAAAGAGTACTCAAATAAAATATCATTGGTGTCTCAAGTCCAAGAACCAGTTACACAATTGGAACCAAAGAATTGTTGTCAGATAATGAGGTATCATCAACCATATTGTATTCCAAAAGCAGATCATTCAGTGAACTCATTCTCCAATAAGCATCTGCACAATACCCCTAGTGTCTCCACACAAGTAGCTATGGACGACTATACACCACACTGATCTATCCAGTTATCTTGATTTCCTTCTCAAGTACCTATGATTAGGATATTTAAGATTTGTGCTTAATTAAAGAGAACTAGTCTCATTATCATGATCTAATCATGATCCAATTCTCAATGTCTTGCCTAGGTCATCCAGCCTATGTGATTGGTGATGACTGACTGTATTGGCCTTCCAATGGTGGTCTGGGCAATGTGTCTGGCTACTATTACTGCTACTGTCCATTGTTACTACTCATTGTTACTGCCTACTGCTTACTGTCTACTGCCTACTGTTTACTGTCATGGTTTACTACATATTGTCTACTACTTACTACCTTTTGTTTACCGCTACGGTTGTCATCTATTGCTTAGTGTCAGTATTTTTGCTTACTGTCTTATAATTGTACATGTTATTATTATTGTTAATGCATTTCATGTTAAATATTGTTCGTTAATGTTAAGAGATTTAAATGCTTTGCATGTTTAAGTGTTAATTTCTATCCATGAGAATTGTGAAGTGTGGGAATAGAGTTTATGTATATGATAGCATGTGAATGTTATAGTTTTATATGCATACCATCTTATTTTAAATTTTACTATATTGTAGATTGTAGAACTAGATTTCTTGTTTGCTTACTGAGTCTGTTGAATAGAGTCACCTAATTTTTCAGGAGGAGGCAAAGAGTTAGTGAGATTCGACGAAGAACTTCAAGAATAGCTCGTTCAAGACTTTAGTTAGCTTTACTTATATTAATTGGTGTTGTACTTGGACATTAGTTATGAGAGTTTATGTTATGTTATGTTCTTTCTATTCTTGGACTATATAAATTGTGATATGTGGATTATAAAGTTGATGGAAAAAGATTTGCTTACTTTCTGTTGCATATACTATCTCTATTGGTTTATATCTCAACCCAACTGTCCACTATAGGGGTCGTTCCCCTGTGATGCCTCACTCTCTCGTCCGATGTGGGTTGGTATAAATATATCAGGTGGAAGTGGGTCGTCACAGAGACACCTAATCTACTAATCTCATAGAATGCTGGTAGAAGATATAGACTAAACCATAAAGGGAACATGAGATTTTTAAGGTGATTCAACAACACAAAGTGTGTGCCTATGTCCCACCCCTCCCACATGTGAGGCCTAAAACTACCTATCATACACACACGTTCTGAATACCACACACACACAATGCAAACAACACACTATACACACACACGTATGTACTGACAACCAGGTACACACCCATACACTACATTGGTGAAGTTCAAAAGAAAGAACAAAAACTAGACAAAGAGAAATAAAATCAACACTTAGAATAGATTTCACCCTATCAGATATCGACTTCTAGATCCGATGCCCAATGTAGAACATTTAGTGAATCTCATTGAAGAACGACCATTGTAAAATCACTCCAAACAAATACCCACAATTTTGAGCTTCTTTCCACGTCTTCCACTGCACACTTAGATGTCAAAAATACTCTGAATAGCCACAACACGAGCTACAAGCTTCATGAAGTCCAAGGCTTCTATCCTTCTGTCTAGGGCAAAAAAACTCATCTCGAATCTCTAGGGTTCAAGTAAATCTATATGGTGACATCTAGGGAGTTGCAAAATGACAAAAACAAGTGGTATTTACAGCCCCATGAAGTTCCATATTGATTTGGAAAGAAGCCATCTTCATTGAAGAGAAAAATCAAAGTCTGTCAATGAACACAATCGTAATCGGTCGATCGAATCTTCCAAATTAGTCGACCAGAATGCAGATCTTGTAACAATCAATATTTCTGTGAAAATTGGTCGATCAGTCTGCGCTGATCAGTTGATCGAAACCTCCATTGTTTTAGTCCTGAAGCTACTAGATAAATCGATTGACTGAAGCTTTAGGGTCGATTGACTGATCTTCTGAAAGTCTTCTTTTTGAACTTTAGTTTTATTAGTCATTGTGACCTCATGGTTTCCAACTTTTATGCCATTGAAACAGACATTACAATGACTGTTAAAACCCATCTTTTTGACACTTAAACAAGACAAATTAGACCATCAATGTATATGACAAAATCAAGTCTATAAGGTCATAAACATTAGTAGCTTCTCATTAGAAATTCACATGTGAAAGTTATCTCTTTCATATAGTGTTTTGTGATCATTAAAATATACAAAGTAAAATATGTATAGTCTAAAGAGTGCTTAGCCCTACAATTCTTAACCTAGCAGAGCCTTAGCTCGATGGAAATGAAGTGGAGGACACTCTTGCCTGATAAGCTAGTTAGCAGATTCTATATGAAAGACAATTACCCAAGGATATTAAAGCCCCAAAGAGGATAAAGATAGGTTGCCCATGATTGACGCAGTTACCACTCAGGGTCTTCACATTAGGCATAAAGCCCATGATGGCCACTATCTTATGGTTATGCTCATGACATTAGCCATAACTACACCCACATGGCATGGGACCATTGGAGAGACTTTTCCACCATAATATATTTCAAAGAAAGCCCTTCAGTTACAGGTATGTAAGATTTTACACTCACTCTACAATGAAGAACCATCTCAAATCACTCACCATCTTACTCTAGCTCTTGGCTAGTTCTGATTTAAGTATTGGAAGATTTTTTCTGAGATCCCCATCCGAAGACCCCTGATCCTTTTTTCTTTCTTGTAGATCTTCTTCTGACATCTATGATCACCATCACTATTTTTCAAATCTCAAGGTCATCCAACGGTCAGTATTAGATTCAAGATTTAGCATTTTCATATATATGTACATATATATATATATATATCATAATATTTACTTAACACACCTTTTCAGATCGAGATATTGTGATGCATCCATTGAGTGTAATCACTAAAATAATTGATTAACGTATAAGTGGAGGAAAAAAAAGAAGCTGTTCAATCTTTGCTCAAAAAGCAGTTCAGTTTTTGTTTGTAAGAAATAGTCCTATTTAAAAGAAATAAACGGAACATATGTTTATAAAGTAACCCCATCTCCACTTAACACATTAAAATTTTGAACCAAAAGATTCAATCTATTAAATTGTAACATAATAGTATAGTGTATACTATGATCCATGCCGTGCACTCAAAGTTTATGATTTATTAACCAAGTCTAGAAATGCATTGTTTCCCAATCAAAATTGACAAACATATCAATGTGCTTACAGTGGTGGAGCCCTCTTCACTCATCACCTAGAGATTTTAAGTTAGAAGATCAATCTAATAATTTTTAACTGCTTAAGACCATAATATGATGATTAGGGCTGCTTGATTGAGGGTTAATTTATAACCTAATTTATTATATCCAAAAAGAAGTGGTTTCAAAAAATGAGTTGCAAATTAAGTGAAATAAAAAACGTGCTAACTTTTGGAACGCTGCATGCGTAAGGCTTCTACTTGTACAACAAGCCCCCACATTCTTTACATTGGCATTGACAAAACCTTTGGATTGCTGTCTTAATCGCCTTCTTAACTTCTCAAGGTACTTCTATTGGAATTCTAATCCACGCTAATCACCAAATCGTACAGTGACAGGCCTGACAAAGTGGCCTGCAAATTGCCATCGGTATGGGAGGACACCAGAAGCAACTAAGTACACCACATGAGTAGTAAATTGCAATAGGCGTGGCTTCCTTTCCGCAGCTACCGATAAGATGCATTTAGAACTGTGGAAGAGAGATAAGATAGTCTATACAGGTAGAGGAGGTTTACGAGTAGAATCCACACTAAAAATCCAAGGTAGGCAGCCACCAACAGGGCATGTGCCAAAGGGAACAAGTGCAAATGGGGGCCTGCTGAGGTGTTCTAAGCCATATTGAATATATATATATAGAGAGAGAGAGAGAGAAACAGAGAGAGAGAGAGAGAGAGTGTGTGTGGAAAAGATGGGCGTCCTGTCCGCAGAAGGGCAACGAGGAGTGCCTTTGTAATCTACCCCAACTCCCCAAGACTTGCCTCCAATTCCCCGTGCTGAAAGACTAGTGGTTGGGGAGTGAACATAGCTCACTTCTCCACATGACCAAAGCTGGATAATGTCTTTTAAATTTCAACCAGCCTTTAAGAAGTATATAATTTCTATTTAACTTTCAACATGGCTATTTAAAGTACACAAACATATCATACACCAGCACACAGAAGAAGGGAAGGGGAGAGAGAGAGAGAGAGAGAGAGAGAGAGAGTGTTGATTTGTGAAAGGGGCATGTCCTACTTGAGAATTACATGGTGCCACTTCCATTATCCAAGACCATTAAGATGCCTTATTCTTCTTTCTCATCTTAATACACCATTTCTGCCAAAACTGAAGCACTCGTTTCTGACGAAGGAAAATTTTTTCTGTAGACCTAATGCATCAAGGTGACCATTTGGTCTTCAGACCTTTAGTCGTAGAAACTCTTTCCCCAGTTGGTCACATTTATTCGCTAAGTGACTAGAGTTCAAATCTCATGGTACCAAATTAAAAGAAGAAATTGTAAAAATATTCGCACATTAGTAATAATTAGATATTTTAAAATGAAAAATAATGGTCTACAGACTTGCAAAGCATTCTATCTTTAACATGCCTTTGCGTCATCCTTTTTTGACATCTACAAAAGACAAGTGTTATACACACTTATTGACAAACTCAAACAAAGCTATAAAAATGGTGATGTATCACTTCTTTTTTATAAAATAGTAAATTAGATGTGAGCCAAAAGGGCAGCACCTTAAGATACATCTTCTCTATTTTCAACTTATAAGTATCATTTGGTCTTTGAAACAGAGATACAGGAGTTAACATAACTATAGCCATTGTCCATAATTATTAATGTCGTATAAAGATGTCCCTCCACGTAAAAGATTCTACTGTTCTCGACCAACTCACACAGGACAACCCTAGTGGCAGATATGTAATTGCACAAATTAAATGATACCGGAGTTGTCAGCCATGTCAAGATATTAGTACACCCATGCATTTGTATGCAACTATATATGTAAGAGTTGTGGATTTCCCTAGATTTATATGTGACAGAGGGGGGCAACTTGGTGGTGGCTGTGTGTGTGTGTGTGTGTGAGTGAGAGTGAGAGAGAGAGAGAGAACTCGTGATCTCAAGCGTGTGTTTGCCGTGTGGGTGAGAGCGACAGAGAGAGAGAGAGGTTGTCATGGATCCAGAGAGGGGCAGGGAGCAGTACAGGGAATGCATGCGCAACCATGCGGCGACTCTGGGGACCTACGCTGTGGACGGCTGTGGCGAGTACACGCCGGACCCGTCGATTCCCGGGCACCTGCACTGCGCCGCCTGCGGCTGCCACAGGAACTTCCACCGCAAGTACGTGGAGTTCGAATCCGAGGGCGGCGGCGGCGGGGGCCCGGGCGGCGACAGCGTAGGGGTGGGGTACTCCCCGCTAATGGCCTCGGAGGAGAGGAGCGATAGCAAAAGGAGGACGAGGACCAAGTTCTCGTCGGAGCAGAAGGAAAAGATGCTGCAGTTCGCGGAGAAGATCGGGTGGAGGTTGCAGCGGAGGGAGGGCGGCGTGGAGGACGACGAGGTCTCGATGTTCTGCCGCGAGATCGGCATCACCAGACAGGTTTTCAAGGTGTGGATGCACAACCACAAGAACTCCGCCGCTTCTTCCTCCACCAACACTGCCACCATGTCCAATAACGACGAGTACAACAACGACAGCAGCAAAGGCGACGCCTTTAGCTGACCCAGTAGCGAGAAGATGATGAGAATCACAGAAAGGTGTCGTTGCGGAGACGTTAGAGAGAAATGCGGCAATTTTTTTTTGCCATTTTTCCCGATTTATCTGGTTTGTCTGGAGGATGTGGACACACTTCATCTTCCTTCCTCTCTCTTTGCTTGAAAGTTTCACTGCTGCAAAACAGGGTATGGATGGAATCCACGTCAAATTCCACCGCCGCGTTTTAATTTGCTGCCTGTTTACTTTACTTGATCTGTTCAATAGCATGCTGGTAGGTTTGCCAAGCTTTATGTTATGTCCCCAAGTTTTCAACACCTCACTGCCTCCTGGTTGTCTGTGTAGAGAGAGAGAGAGAGAGGTCCATGCATCTCATTTGCTTTAGAGAGAAGAAGAGAGAGAGAGAGAGAGAGAGGGAGAGTCACGCATCTCATCTGGATTCTGGACCTTTGCTGGAGAATTTAAGACGTGGGGAGGACTAAGACGGTCTGATAATCCAACGTTTAAAAAGTGACTGATATTGTCCTTATTTAAATCATTAATTTACACACCTACTAATCATGCTGCTCATTTGGCCAGCTACTACTTCCCTTTGCTCGTCCTCTGCATTATTTTTTTTTCCCTCCTTTTCCTAAAAGTTTCTCCTGGAATGGGGATGGTCCTGGGGAAGGTTTGTAGTCGCCCACACTCATCTCAACCTCCAATCTAGCACTTCGCTTGGAAATTAATTAACTAGATTTCACACCCAAAGCTTTGCGCTATGTGCATTAATATGAGTGGGTTCGGACTAACTGATCAAGATAGATCGCCACTTTGATTACAAAAAATATTCTTTTGTCTCTAATATTAATCACGTATAGAACTCACAATATAGAAACAATTGATATTGCTTACCAGCAAGCAAGCTGAGAAATGTCTCAGTAATCGAGATGGAATTAACAAGAAACAAAAATGACACTGTGCTCCAAATCTGAACGCGTAGAACTTTCCCATGAAAAAGCGAACCGGGAACTGATGTTTCTATGGACCAACATCAATACAGACCTCTCAATCTTGCAGGCGCACGTGTTCCTGAAGCCATTTCTATCCTCGTGTGTGGTCTTGCCTGTTGATGGGGGGTATCAGAGACTTGTTTAATTCCCCCATGATGACGAAGATGATGGGATGCAGAGGTGCAGATCGCCCACACAGGATTGGAGAGTGATCCAGAAGGTCCTCCTGAGGGACCATTTAAGGCGTCGGTCGAGGCATTAATTAATCCGTTCAGATGCCAGCCGAGAACTAGGCCTCACCCACAGTTCACATGCAGTTTAGATGGCATGGGGGATTTTATACTTGTGCGGTTAAGCGCAGAGTGGGGGCCGTGGATGATGCTAGATTGTTCATTCATGCATCAAGTCAAGTCAGGGTTCGATGTAATTAACCATGCATGGGTCGTGCAAAGATATATAAGATTAGATTATATGTTCAGAGTAACTAGTTTAATCGTTAAGCTTTTTTAAAATTCTTCTCTCAAACAGTACGCTTTGTTAATGCAAGTTAAATAGACTTGGGTTCCTTTAGACAACACTTGCTTTATGTTTAGTGTCTAAAACATTGAAATTTAGGTCATGCGCGAATGCAGGAACGGGACAAGGAGAAGCTTGACGCTAGTCCACTAAAAACTTAACCCATCATAACATTATATATCTCAGCTATCATCATCTCCTTCTCTTTAGCCCCTAGCGCCGCCCCCCCCCCCCCCACCCCAAAACCCAGAACTGGTCGTCATCCGTCACCGTGATCCTTCTAACTATATATCGTATTCATTCCTGCAAACAAAATTTTAATTAGTTATATTTATTTAGGTTCCAAATTCAGAAATATGATCAAACATGTGTTGTTCCACGGTTCTCACCTTTCATCCTTTGTGCTTTGAGTGATTAACAAAACATTCATGTCGATGAATAATTTAGAGAGAGTCCTAAAATTCCAAAGACTATAAACTCTCTCTAATGTCTCACTAGTCTACACATACATATATATATAGAGTGTCACGCCCGACAATTAGCAGCGGAATAAATATCAGGATGTGTAAACGATACAAATATAAGTATCACAGTTGAGTAATGTAGAGTCACAATTAAATATAACAATGTACTCGAGATAGTAATAATGCCAACTACGATACTCCTTATTTCATTCCATTCAACTAATTAAAAACCTTACATCAAAAGAACCAACTAAAGGGTCCATTATTTAAATAAAACTCCATGAAAATATTTCACTATTAAATAAACTACTCAAACAGCTATTCCTAAACTGTCGAGTCCTCATAAGACAGGTGCTCTTCACTCATGTCCAGCCCCATCGGAGTCTGTTGGATCCTCATCACTATCTGAAAAGGACAGGATGATAGGGTGAGTGAACTAGCTCAATAGAATTTACATCTCAATGTGCGGGCACTAATATACATGATTAACATCTTAAATAAGTAGGATGTGAATATGAATATGAAGACTATGCATGCTTTTCTAAGAAGTCAAATAGTTGAATAAACAAATATCATATCAAATCAATTATTGAATTTCATATACAATGGATAGAAAATTCAAGAGTAGAATCATATGAAAAGGAATTGGTCATATTCACGCAGATATCACATATTCACGTGATTAGACATATAATACCAAACTTATCATATCATGTCAAACGAAGGAACATTCACACAAATCATGCACACAAATCAGTGCCATGCCAAGCACCACAAGTTCATACTCCCGCGGTTATTAGTACGTTGGGGCGCTCCTCCCCAGGACCAGACAGGGCTCCTATTGCACATAGGCATTAGTCAAATGGACTAAAGTCCCACGTTGTGCCGATCAAACATATACATATTATGGCCACGGAATTCCAATAACAAGCTCATTATACTAAGGACATGATCATTTATAGAGCCAAGGTATGACAAAAGCTCAAGAGATCAATTGGACAGCATAACGACGTATCTTATGTTTCATAATTCATTAATGTATTAACAAGGAGATGACTAATGTCAGATCGTATGTAGTACAAGTGCTCTCTATCTCCAGGGTACTTCATGGTACAACCAGCTTGGTCTCTATGAGGGAATCCATAGAGTACGGAGACTTACGGAGGTCTTAGGGAAAATATCGCTAGTCTGCCAATACGGAATGATCGGTAGAGAGCTCCCAATTCCCCAAGAGGGGTGTGCCTAATCGTGCAAACGTGTAAGTGACGTGTCTCGGAACTTTCCTAATCATGTATGCATTTGATGAACAATTAATGGAACATCGCAAAAAATATAAATAAGGAAAACCCACATGCAAATCATGATGGAAAAACTTAACTAACAAGTCCATTCTAACATGTATTCATCCACACATTCATATCATATTCTTATCATGTCAATTTCCCATCAAGCTACATCACAAGATAATAATCAATGAACATAATATCATTCATATTAGAATCATTTCCAAGTCATTATAGATTTCAAATAGGTTGATTGCTTTTAGGCCAATGCACACTATGTAACATGCTTACAGACCAAGAAACTAAACGTGCTGACTGACTAGCTGGAAAGAACAGTCTCGGTCGGTCTTTGAATCGCGTCATACACAATAGACGCATTTAATAACACGATGTACAGTCAAACATGACTAACTGTGAAGAAAAGAAATCGCGACGGCTTACCTGGTCGCCTTTAACTTTGAATCGCGACGGGATACCCCGCCGCGTTCATGAAAAGCATTTAAAGTATTATTATAAAAATTGGCAAAATGTTTGAGCGGGAAAACATAACAAATCGCGACAGGTGTTCCCGTCACGAATCAGACAAGTGCTAAAATCCATGCAGTACGAGGTTCCACGCGGACAGTTGACTGGTCAGACAACGAATCGCGATGGACTTCATGGTTGCTTTTTAGCGAATTGTGACGGCCAAGGCCGATGCGATGCTAGACGCTGGAATCAGGTCGCCTTGTCCAGTCGCGATTCAGACCCTAACCTGAAAATGCTGCGACCTTCATGATAGGCCTATAACTTGAAATATAATGACATTTAGACAAAACTCTCAACATGAGACATGACGAGGACAATAGTAGAAGAACTTTCATGTTTAGGGTCGGATCTAATTCGGTCTCGATTCACATGAAACATATGAAGAATACAAAAAGCCCTAATCATGCGCGACTTAGGGAAAACACTTATAACTCGACGGATAGACCATGCAAATTAGGCAAATAACTTGCATATGAAACTAGACATGCATCAATACAAGATGTTATAGGTTTCGTTTAGTTTTGGCCCGAGATCACCTACCTTTGGACGAATGTAAGAGACGCAATAGCCCAGGTCGATGCACAGCACGGTTGAGGAAGAAGCTCGTTTTCCCTAGCAGTTCTCCTCTCCTTTTGTGCCCTAGCTTGCTCCTCACGACTCCAACTCAATGCCAAACTTACCCTAAAAGTTTTGTGGCACTTTCTTATAGTTTTAGGGTTTAATCTATTATGCCCTGATGGGAGTAGGAAGGGTGGCCTGCGAATTCTGCATGGCACATTAAAAAATTGGGATTTCTCCTCCCAAATGAAGTAGCTACACCATAGGAAGGTGCTAAGCATGGTTCGCCACGATTTGGCTTGCTATGCTTGTCTAATAATATTAGTTTAAGCCCCAATTTGCCCTTCCTAATTACCACATAATTATAGGAACGAATTTTGGGTATCTTCTTGCTCCATTTTTATTCTTGGGACAAAAGTGATCCATTGGCCCAATTTTGATAATAGATCATTAATACATGATGTTGGAAGTCTCTCCAATATATTTATTTAATATATGGTTGTGTTATTTTTCTGCGTTAACGGTTTTCCGACTTAGTTTCCTAATTTGGGTAATTAGTCACACTGTGACGTACACTTGACCGATCTGATTTTTTGTTGTACGAATTTCTTCGTGGAACACTTAGGAATAATGTTTGGGATTGATTTATAATTTTTACAAAATTTTCCATTGTGTTCTCTCACATACGATAGTGGTAGGTAAGTTTTACCATTTCAATAATACATAAATTATTTATTTCAATTTATTTCTAAATTTTAAATTTTCTAAATTTCTGCTGTGTTACATCCTCCCCTACTTAAGAAACTTTGGTCCCCAAATTTATACTTAATGGTATAGTTTCGTACCTGAGAATAGTTCTGGGTGATTTTTCTCCATTCTTTCCTCCATTTCCTAGGTAGCATTTGTAACTCCGTTTCGACTCCATTAGACCTTCACCATAGGTATGGTACGATTCCTGAGTCGTTGAAACTTCTGATCGAATAGCTTGATCGGCTTCTCTTCATAGGTCAAGTCCTCCTGAATCTCCAAGTCCTCATGGTTAATCACGTGGTCGGCATTGAATAAATACTTCCTCAGTATGGATATTGAAATACATTGTGCACATTTGCCAATTGTGGAGGTAGTGCAAGTCTATATGCCACCTGACCAACCCTTTCAAGAATTTCAAAAGGTCCAATAAATCTGGGACTCAACTTTCCCTTGATCCCAAATCTTTGAATTCCCCTTGATGGTGAAACCTTTAAGAAAACATGGTCACCAACTTGGAACTCTAGCTCTCTCCTTCTTTTGTCTGCATAACTCTTTTGTCTAGATTGTGCTATCTTCAGACATTCCCTGATGATCTAAACCTTCCTGACAGTTGCTTCAATTAAGTCGGGTCCAAACCATTGGTTCTCCCCAACCTCTTCCCAGAAAAGGGGTGATCTGCAACTCCTGCCATAGAAGGCTTCAAATGGTGCCATCTTGATACTTGCCTGATAGCTATTGTTGTATGCAAACTCCAACAGGTACAACTGATCATCCCATCATCCTCTAAAATCTAATACAAGAGCACGAAGCATGTCCTCCACAATTTGATTGGTTCTTTCGATCTGTTCGTCAGTCTGAGGATGAAAGGCAGTGCTAAAATTTAGTTTGGTTCTCATTGGTGCTTGTAAACCCTTCCAGAAGTGTGAAGTAAATCTAGAGTCCCGATCAGATATTATAGTGGATGGAACCCCATGTAATCTGACTACTTCCTTAACATAATGTGCAGCCAACACATCTACTGACCAGGTACTTTTAATCGGCAAGAAATGAGCCGACTTAGTCAAATGATCAACTATCACCCATATTGCATCCATACCACCTCTAGTATTGGGTAATCCCATGATCAAGTCCATGCCGATGCTATCCCACTTCCATTTCAGAATTTCTAGTGGTAGCAATCCACCGGCCATTCAAAAATGCTCAGCCTTGACTTTCATGAGTGTTAAACAATATGACACATGGTCTGCCACATCCCTCTTCATATTCAGCCACCAATAAGACCTTTTCAAGTCTTGGTACATCTTTGTTGATCTAGGATGGATCATGTACTTTGACTGGTGAGCTTCATTTAACAACCTTTTCTTGAATTCTTCATGATCAAGAACACGGGTTCTGCCTCGGAATAGTAATCTCCCATCAACTGATAGAGAAAAGTTTGATCTTTGTTCTAGCTTCTCCCTGATCTCAACTAAGAATGGATCCTCTCCTTGTTTCTCCTTGATTCCGGTTAGTAGATCAGACTGTGTTTGGAGATTAGAAATCATCACCTGTTTCTCCTTCTTTCCCATGTCTAAATTCAAACTTACAAATTGCTCCAGTAACTTCCATTCGCCCAGCATCATACTAGCTAGCATAGCTTCTGGTTGTCTACTTAGAGTGTCTGCCACCACATTGGCTTTTCCTGGGTGATATTGAATGGATAAGTCAAAGTCTTTGAGATATTCTAACCACCTTCTTTGTCTCATGTTAAGCTCCTTCTGTGAGAATAAGTATTTCAGACTCTTGTGTTCAGAAAAGATTTTAAATTGCTCAACATAAATGTAATGCCTCCAAATCTTCAGGGCGAACACTACAACTGCTAACTCCAGGTCATGTACAGGGTAGTTTACTTCGTGGATCTTCAATTGTCTTGAGGCATATGCTATTACTTTCCCTTGTTACATTAAGACACATCCAAGACCTGTTCCAGAGGCATCTGAATAAATTTTAAATCTTCCTCTTCAGTGGGCAAGGCGAGGATAGGAGCAGTAGTCAGACACTTCTTCAAGTTGTTTAAGCTCTCTTCACATTCATTGGTCCACACAAATGGATTTTCCTTCTGGGTCAGCTTGGTTAATGGTACTACAACCTTCGAGAAATCCTTTATAAACCTTCGGTAATATCCTGCTAATCCCAGAAAGCTCCTGATTTTCGTGACGCTTCTCAGTCTTTCCCACTTCAAAATAGCCTCATCCTTCGATGGATCAACAGCGATACCATCCTTGGTTACCACATGCCCCAAAAAGGATACCTCCTCAAGCTAGGCTGCTTCGCGCTTTCCCTGGACCTCTTGGTGGTAGGATTCCGGCTGCCGCTGCCGAAGGTGGCGAAGGGCATACTGAACGCGTGGAGGATCACGCCTATCCAGTTGACGCCCAACTCGTAGATGACGATCTGCATCTTCTGCATCATTGTAAGTTGCGAGGAGTGCCAGCCACAGCGGATATCTTTTGGGGGCACTTCAGCCTCGTCTTCACTGCAATCCGGCAATGGTGTGTACTACGCCAAACACTGGCCGAACAAAATGCGAATTCACTTTTCGAGCAAGCACTCCAACAACAAGGGCTGGACGAGCCATGTCTTCTTCATCGGCCGATGCCAAGGAGCCGAAGCGGAAGAGTGGGGGTTCCCTACTCGGATTCGCGACCCTCTAAAGAAGGACTATGTGCCCCTCTTGATTCGAGAGGAGGCAAAGGCCTCGGAGAGTCTCAACACGGTGCTCGTGGAGCACGCAGAGGACTACCTGGCGGAGTTCCAAATCATCGAGGAAGGGCTCAGCCGAGCATGGAGTGAGTGTTTTGACTTTGCTTTTGGCCTTTTGATTCGTTGGAGGACTGTCTTCTGACCCTTCCTTTTTTTTGTGCAGGTGTTGTCGAGCTGGGCGCCGGCTGGGACTAGGAGGACATGGCCCTCTATGCCAAACAGATAACTGTCAACTCATACTTGACGTATCTGGGTGAGGACGCACCCTTGGCTGCATCCGGAGCGAGCCGTCATGCCAGTGGGCATCTTGCCAAGAGGCGACCACTTAAGATAAGCCTTCAGAGTGAGTTTGCCTCTCTGACAATAGCGGGGAGCGCACATCAGGAGGCCGAGGAAGAGGAAGATGTTGTCCCCCAGCTTCAACTCCGTAAGAAGAGGAAGCTGGTGAAGGCGGCCGAGCAGGAGAGGTCACAAGCCTCAATCGAGACGAGGCCCCTGACGGTCGAGGGGGTCATCTCGGAGCTGGGCCTCGAAGGCGAGAATGTGGTCGTTGTTACGACCTGTCAGATGGATGCTCCTCCGAAAAGTAGGTCGGGGCGCTAGTGCCCCTAGGCCACGTTGGGGACCACGAGGAGGAGGCAGATCCAGCGGGAGCGTCAAACACCGCGGCAGCAGGTGAGGAGGCCGCCCCCGCGCAGGTGCCTGCACCTGATTTGACCCCCGAGATGGCGACTACGAGGGGTGCTGAAGAGGGAGCACTGGGGCTTCCAACGTCGACCGACGCCGCGGCTGAAGGCCAGTCGTAGAAGCTCGCACTCGCTTCCATCACCGGGCGGCCGGTCGATCCCAACAAAGTGGGTGTAGACATGAGATTTGGCCCATCCCCGTGTGGTTCATGGTCCAATAAGGCATGTTTGACCGATTGTTGACTTGCCTCGGATCCCATGTTAATGCCAATATTGATTGCCGCTGACTCCTGGTTGAACGCAAAACCTGGACATCGACTCTGGTTGACGTCAACACATGTTGACGTCTGCATGGGGTTGGCGGCAGCATTGTTGGACGTCAACCTGGGTTTACTTGGTCTGCACAACTGTCCGAGATTCTAGCCCACTTGCGCCCTTCTCTCACCCATGCAACGTATGGGGCCGTTCCCAATGGGCGAATGGGCCACCTTGGCATCCACTTGACCCAGTAAAAATCCTACTTGGCCCCCTCTCATTGGTCTAAGCCATTTTACATGGATTGCCACATGTTTAAGTGTGTTTCTTCATACTTGAGCATCCTATGCTCATTAGCTCCGCCCCCACTACCTATATATGTCACTCCTTAGCACTCTGAGTTGGGGGGGGGGGGGGGGGGGGGGATGTTGGACGATCTAGAGCCTTGTCCCCTTGAGAGAAGAGAGAGAAAACTCACTTAAGCCTTGAGAGCTTCTACTCTTGTTTCCTCTCTGTCTCTCAACCTTTGGAGTGTCTAGGAGGCTTCACCATGAGCTGGAGGAGCCCACAAAGCAGCCATCTATGCCTGCAAAAGAGGATCATCTCCCTCTTGTCCTTCTCTTTCCCTTCTTCTTTCTCTCTCTTTCCCTTCTTCTTTTTCTAGTCTTGCATGCTAGTCACTTCACACACACACACACACTCTAGGCATGTAGTGCACTTCCCTATACACCTAAAAGGGGTTTTCCAAACCGAAAACTGAGGGAAGAAGGGTGGTCATAACATTTGGCCACCCCTCTTCTCAAGCCCGCGACCAGTATGCGGCTCGCCTTTTGGGTCACATTTCTTTACTTCTAAACATTTACAACACTTCCTCAAATTCTAATAGAGCTTTCTTGGTTGCAGGAACACTTCAAGCAAGACCGCGGAGCTTCTTCTCTTTGGCCGACCGAAGTGGGGAAAGTCTGAGTCTCGCCATCCACCGCTACGCGAGGCTACGTCAACGGTACGATCATAACACTTCCTTGGGCACAGGTAAGGCCCTGGCGATCACCTCCCACTCATTTACTTTCTGGTTTCTTTGCTCTTTTCTCAGGTCAAGCTGGTTAAATCGGAGTCAAAGAAGCAAGCAAGGGTCAACCAACAACCTCAAACGTTCCACAAGGGAGCTCATAGCAACGTTCGGTAAGCCTTCCGGAGTTAGCACATTTCGGGTGCAGAACGGGACATCCAGAAGCTCCTCTTTTTCGATCACAGTGGGACAACTGCTGCTGCTGCGGTTTCAGCCTGTACACAAGTAGACGTCAAACGATATTGTCGTCTACTTAGGTAAACATCCACTTTTTCTGCCGTTTATTTCCCTTTAACATCCACACCCTGTGTCGTTAACTCTATGTCAGCGTCCATCGATCCTTCCGTTTACTATTTCTAAGGAACTTAACGTCGACTGTGTTGCCGTTTATTTCACATAAACTATATTTTGGTTGGATTTTTTTTTTCTGTTTTCTTTGTTTGCTTTCTCATTGATCACTAATGGTCCTCAGTCACGACGTGGGTCCTTATTCTCTTCTGTTCTAGCCTCCCCACACATTTTAGGATACCCCTTCTTGATTCACAACCTTTTACTCGGGGATTCCCTCTCGGGTAAATCGGGTTGGCTTCAAGGAGAACTCCATAAATCCCCTAAATTCCATGGATTCCCTCACGGTACGGGGAAAGAGGACCTTTTCCCTCCCAGCTAATTAGCCTATTTACTCGGGTTGTGTGTTGTGAGCTCACGAGTCTACATCGTGTTGGCTATACCTTATCTCCCCCTCCTCTTGAGAGAACAATCAAGAAAATCATTCTAATCTTGGCCAAAATGTGTTTAAGAACTATCTCGGATGCAACTCTTGATAAACAATCTATTTTCAGTGCTAGTGCACACTGGTGTGTCATCCATCTTCTCAATGATAGTGTCAATTGTTGTCTGTTGAGTGTTGGGCGTGTGCTGATGCATGAGTTCACTATGTATGCTAACGTGATACATGAGTTTGGATGGAAGTAAGCCATGGAAAACTCATTTTTTTAGCGATCTGCTTCCTCAGCTCCTCTCCTCCCTCAGGATGATGTGGAATTGTCTTATGTCTTTTCACGTTACTCCCCCAGTCAGCTCTTTTAGTTATCCAGGGACAAGACACCTTGTGTTTCTATTCCAATCCCCCTAGCCAAGTCTCAATCTCAACCTAACGTTCCCCCTAGTAGGGTCCCGTCTAACAATCCTACTCAATTCAGAACCCCTGTCCAAGTTGGATCCTGCATACCCCGCAAATCATTGCACTCTACCTCTCCTAAAGCACCTCCACCACAAGACTACATCCGTAGGAGTGAGATAGAGGGGTATGCCAGGATGCTCTTAGCTAAGTATTTGCCAAAGTCTCATTCCTGGAAGAGCTATTGCAAACTCCCACCTGTACATTTTCCACCAGAATTCAAGTTTCCCAAATACAGGAGGTATGATGGGACTACAGATCCTCACTTTCACCTTGCCAAATTTCTTATGGATTCGTATCAATGGTTTCATGATCGGGCCCTACATGTCCATTTATTCTACAAATCACTTGAAGGTGAGGCCCTTCCATGGTTTATATCTCTACCAGCTACAGACCTTGTCAACTTTGACATTCTTTCCGAAAGGTTTATAGCTCATTTTGAACATCTGGCAAGTCCAACCCCTACACTTTCCAATTTGGCGGCGGAGAAAATGAGACCAGATGAATCCTTCCTTCAGTTTGCTATTAGGTGGAGAGACATGGCTTTTAAATCAGGTTTGGGCATCTTTGAGTCTCAAGCTATCCCTTTTCTAATTTATAATTCGACTCCTGAGCTTCGATTCTTACTTGAGCTAAGCCACATTTCCACATTTGCTCAACTCTGTGATCGAGCAAGAATTTTTGAGTCCTACTTGGAGGACCCCTCTCGCCCAGTCCAGTTCAAACCACCTACATGTTGTGACCCTGTTTGGACTGCTGCCACCTCTACTATACAACATTCTCATCCAAACCGGAATCAAAGGCTCCAATTCAACGTCCCTCCTTCTAAAAGTGTTAGATCACAACCAATCATTCCTTCAGTCTCACACTCCATTTACTCTCATTTAATGGGGAAAGAGCCAGTCCATCATGAGAAGGTTGTAGAAGGGACATGGATAAGGGAGAAATCCATCCAACCCATGACGGTATGAGTAGTTTCAACATTTGATTGCCCAAACAAAGAGGTGATAGAGGAGGTAGAGACACCTATTAAGGAGCATGAAGCCAGAGAACCAGCAAGCTAGGGGCATCCAGTCATTTCTCGATTCAACCCATCACCCAAATTTCAAATCCATCCAATTCGGTTGCCAAGCCATTGCAAATCCAGATCATTATGTCACCTATCTTAAGAGAAGCTTTGTAGATCCCCAATCCTCTCCTGCTGGAACCTGAATATTCGAGACCTATGGGATATGGGGCCATTATTCCTTGGCAATCTGCTAAGGCTTTCTTAAGGGTTGTTCTTCCCACTCCACAGGAGACGAAGCCAATTTTTCTCAGGCTGATGTGCCATGTTAGCATACTTGCAAAGCTTGCACCCAGCTCATTCCCTGCATTACTTGGTCCCCTTCCTCTCATCAAGTCAACTCCCTTAACTACTCTCCGAGTCCCTCAATCTCATTCATGTTTGACCCTTTCAACAAGGGCTCGAAGTGATTTGTTCTCCATTCAATTCCTTACAGTTTGCTTATCATCCAAAAATAGGGGCAACCCTTTCATTCCAGCTGGATCCATCTACCCCCTTTTCAAACAAGGCACTTTCAAGGGGCACACTGGCTACTTTGTTATATGTGTTGGCTTTGGATTCAAGAGGCATACCATCCTTTATATGGTCCCTTGTCTATTCTTAAACCAATTTCATATCGGGCCATCTTCAGATGTACTTGAGATGTATGTAATGTGTAATTCAGCTCAGGTTTGTGGCACACCATTTCAGTTCCTTTCTCAAAGGAAATTCACACTGGTCAGGAGAACTTCATCCTTGTCTCTGTCAAGCTCAACTCCTTTCTTTATGCTTGAGGGGGACCCTACTTCACTCACTCCTCCTAAACCTCATGACTTGTTGGAGCTCGCTTCGTCCCAACACTCACCTTATCACAAGGGGCACGCCTTCCTCCCATGGACCATGTTGTTCATTGTGTGCTCCCTCATCTTTCTATTATTGTACATTATCTATCCTTACCTTACTCAATTCACATCTATCGCCATCAAATCCTTTCTTCTTGCCTTTCTATTTCACTCCTTGTTTCACCTCTCATCATTACCATCAAAGGTGGTCGTGCGAGAAAGATAAATATTAGTTTGCAAGTACTCCTTGAAAGCATTTCACTATCTGAGGCCAATTTGCTTTGTAAGGCTCATTTTCGACAATGTCTAGAAGGCACAGGTGAGATCTCTGCCTAGGGGCATTCTGCTCGAGATGTTCCCACTCATTGTAAATACCATTTTCAGAATTGTTCAATTTATTTTACTTTTCTCAATTTTTTACACACAAAAAAACAACAAAAAAATTTATATATCCAAAAAAAAAAAAATTCCCAAAAAATGGTGTATATATTGTGTATATTTTTTCTCTTAAATATCTTTTAGAAAAAAAAAGAGAGTGTCAATAGATTGGCAGCTGTCATGCATCTCAAGTGACATGTTAAGGACTAAGTGGCACTTGAGCGAACCAAGGACCTTGGTCTAGCAAAGTAATGGAGATTTCTATTAGGCATCATAACCAAGCGTTTGGAGAACGAATCAACATACACACACCACACATCTTAAAAATTTGAGTCGTCACTCCAAGACAGTTATTTGTCCCAGACACAATAAAGGCTACAATCCTCCTTCTTCTTCCACTCGACTGATTGAGACACTCAAACACCCTTAAACTGTTGAGCTTAGCAGTCAAGACAACTTCCCCTAAGGTGAGACTAAGACACCAAAGCACGTGAAGAAGGCAGTGTCTCCGCAAGCAAACAAAAGAAGGAACAAAGAAAAAATCAATCAAAAGAAAATAAAAGAAAAAGAGCCTGGTCGTGACCATGCCTGGAGATAAAATCCCTCCATTCAATATAAAATCAAATGCTACAATGCTTGAGTTTTTTCTAGCTGATTGCGGTAGGGCAATACAGTTGCTCGACAAAGTAGGGGTTGCCATGTTCTGACCCTAGGGTCAACGAAACACCTCACCTTGAGCCCGCTAAGCCACACATGGCCAGGTTCTCTCATCTAATCAGCACCTTGCAAAAGTGTAGGGGCAAACAAGTTAAAAATTAGATGGTCTAAAATCACCTGAAGGGGATGTTGTCAAGACTATCTCAGCTCATCCATTTAACAGTTTTGCTGATATTCTCAAGAAGTTTATCCCCTTATTCTTCGTGTCTCCCTTGAGGATTCCAAAGCTCTGAGGTGTCTGAAGGACAAGTTTTTGTTGAGGACAACAACTCCTTAAAAAAAAAACACACATTTCATGTTAATCTGTTCACAAGGGGGCAAGGTTATTGCCATAAAGAATCTCCATATTTCTGCTAGGCCAATTTTCCATTGCTTCATCGGCCTCTCACTCTTTCATTGCCTAAAGATAGTTGTCAAGTGTTAATTAAAAAATAAAATAAAAATGTATGTACATATTTCCCTTTGTGTTCCAAATATCAAGAAAGGTACATGTTTTAGGAAAAGGGGCTAAAGACAGATCTACACTAACATTCTCCCTTTAAGTGCTGTGGATGTAGGAACAAAATTGGCAAATCATTCAAGCACACATTGGATGAACAAAAGCACAAATGTCCTAATGGCCACCCAATAGCTTTTTTTTTTTGGTTTAATCTGCTGGCAGATCAACGTCAACATCGTTTGACGTCAGTTTACTGTTGACGTCAACATATGTGGACGTCTACGCTGGTAGACGCCAGCCTATGTTGATGCCAATTGTGAGTTGGCGGCAATCGATCTGGACGTCAACCTTGGTGAAATTTTCAAGCTCTCTTATTCATATGGCCATTATTTCTCATCTTGTGCTTCAAGTTGATTTGCAGATATTTAAGCACAGATGATGCGTCAAATTCAGGAACACTCATACGACCTTGAGTGTTGTACAGGTATGTCTAACATAGGTTTAGTCACCAGAGACGAATAACTTGGTGACCGTGAACCCAGAGTTCCCCTTTACCAAAAACTATGATGGGTTTGCGATCCTTCAGTTATTTGTATGGCCTTCGAATTTTCCTCTGGTTCTAACTTGCATTTTAGATAGGGAACCCACACCAACATGCATTTAGGATTTCACTGCTAACATTCTCTTACTAACTAAAAAAGAAAAGGAGATTTTCCTCAATCGCTGTGTGCCACCCAGCTCAAGTGGCCAACTAAATATCTAAGCTGATATCGGATCTTTGTGTCTATTATCCCAAATAGTCCCACCAGGCATATCACAAAAGTTAATCACTCTTATTGAGCTCAAGTGAACCGTTCGCCAGTCATGAGCTTAATTATGGACTTCCAGCCTTCCAAACAATGATCCAGTTACAATCTTTTGATAATCCTTTGAGAGTACAATCAATCCCTTTTGTCTTCACAACCCCCTGATTGGACACACATCCTGATTATGTCAGCGGGAATCGAAGGACTTCGGTTGTGAGATTTTCCTGATTCAACCATCATATTACAACTCCTTTGACTCAGACAACACCAGAAACTAGTCAAAGTCCAACTTGGCAATGCCGGGGACCCTACCGTTGGGTTGCAGTTGTAGTTACACGGGTAGATCACCCTCCCTCTTTTCACACTTGTCTCTCAGATGATTCGTCACTTGTTTCTAGCCTAACTCATTCGTATGGCTTGCTAGAATTCCTATCCTTGGAGATGGTCATTACATCAAATCTCTGCGCCCTTTGTTTACCGAGACACCAACCTTTCAGTCTGCTTCGCTCCCTTACAAGATTGGATGTCTCGGAGGGGCATTTTTAGACACGAGATTTGGCCCATCCCCATGTGGTTCATGGCCCAATAAGGCTTGTTTGACCGGTAGTTGACATGCCTTGGATCCCATGTTAATGTCAACATCGATTACCGCTGACTTCTGGTTGATGGCACACAACCTGGACGTCGACTCTGGTTGACGTCAACACATGTTGACGTCTGCATGGGGTTGGCGGCAGCATCGTTGGAGTCAACCTAGGTTTACCTGGTCTGTGCAACTACCCGAGATTCTATCCCACTTTTTCCCTTCTCTCGCCCATGCAACGCATGGGGCCATTCCCAACAGGCAAATGGGCAACCTTGGCACCCCCTTGACCCAGTAAAAATCCTACATGGCCCCCTCTCATTAGTTTAAGCCTTTTTACATGGATTGCCACATGTTTAAGTGTGTTTCTTCACACTTGAGCATCCTATGCTCATTAGCTCCACCCCCACTGCCTATATATGTCACTCCTTAGCCCTCTGAGGGGGGGGGGGGGGGGGGGGGGGGAGATGCTGGACGAGCTAGAGCCTTGTTGCCTTCAGAGAAGAGAGAGAAAACTCACTTGAGCCTTGAGAGCTTCCACTCTTGTTTCCTCTCTGTCCCTCAACCTTCAGAGTGTCTAGGAGGCTTCACCACGAGCTAGAGGAGCCCACAAAGCAACCATCTACGCCTGCAAAAGAGGATTATCTCTCGCTTCTCCTTCTCATTCCCTTCTTCTTTCTCTAGTCTTGCATGCTAGTCACTTCACACGCACACACACTCTAGGAACGTAGTGCACTTCCCCATACACCTAAAAGGGGTTTTCCAAACCAAAAATGGAGGGAAGAAGGGTGGTCATAACATTTGGTCACCCCTCTTCTCAAGCCCGCAACCAGTACGGGGCTCACCTTTTGGGTCACATTTCTTTACTTCTGGAGGTTTACCACACTTCTTCAAAGTCTAATAGAGCTTTCTTGGTTGCTGGAATAGTTCAAGCAAGACTGCGGAGCTTCTTCTCTTTGGCCGGCCGAAGAGGGGAAAGTCGGAGTCCCGCCATGCACCGCAGCACGAGGCTATGTCAACGGCGCAATCATAAAACTTTCTTGGGCACAGGTAAGGCCCTGGCGATCACCTCCCACACATTTACTTGCTGGTTTCTTTGCTCTTTTCTCAGGTCAAACTGGTCAAACCACAGTGAAAGAAGCAAGCAAGGGTCAACCAGCAACCTCCAACATTCCACGAGGGAACTCACAGCAACGTTCGGTACACCTTCCAGAGTTTCGGGAGCAGAATGGGACGTCCACAGTGGGGTCTTCTCAAAGGGCGCCCGCTAGTGGGGCCGAAGACCAGGAGGTGGCGGCTGCTATAGTGGCCACCAAACGGGTAGTCGAGGATCCTGGCCTCACCTCTGAGCAACCTAACGGCGTGCCAGAGACCCGGGCTGGGTCGGAGGAGGACCGTGCACCCTTATCGAGGGTGCTGAAAGTACCGTCTCCGACCCAACCAACGAAGACGAACTTGGAGGTAGTGCTTTGCCCCCCCTGCCCCACCACCGAGCAGCTCGAGGTGCTGATTGTTGAGCAACTATCCCTATGAAAATTGTTTAAGACTTTAAACGATTTTTAACACGGTGATTTTGCTATGACGAAACCTTTTAAAGACCTTTCTACAAACAAACCTACTAGAATATATCACAGAGAACATATCTTGTATAATACTATATCAACACTATCTTGAAAATTTTCTAAATCCGCAGAATACACTATGTATCATACTAACTCCGACTGTGGACTCCGACTCCAGGAAAGTCGAAGTCTTGACTCCGACTCCTTAGGAGTCGAAGTAAGGTATCGATTGATGAACATTTTAGAAAAGTTGAAGTCATCACTCTGACTCCTGAGAAGTCGAAGTCTCTATTTTCTATGTCAACTCCCTGAAAGTCGAAGTATTCAATTCGACTTCTTCACAAGTCGAAGTACGACCGATTGATGCTTTTCACTCCAACTTTCAAGAAGTCAAATTTTATGATCAGTCTCACTCCGACTTTTGTAGAGTCGAATCTCTTGTTTCTGACTCCGACTCCAAGAGAGTCGAAGTACATATCATTCTCACTCTGACTTCTCTGACAACTTATGTACTTCATTTTTACTGTGTAAAATATTATTTCTATAAATCATGATTGTTTAATATTTTATTTGCTTAATGAGACCTTTTACAGAACAAATAATAATTGTTTATCTTACAGAATAATGCTTTGTCCTGTTACCATTTCTTAATGTGTTATGACAGGTAGGATATATTATATTCAAAATAACCACAAAAAATTATCTTTGAAAATATCTAAATTATTTATACAAATTGGTCTCTTGCTTTATGTCAGAAGTTTAGATCTTATTTTCTCAGCAGTTGTCTTGCAGTTAATGCCATCAGGCGCATGGGATATCTGACAGAGGCTCACCTACCGTTGCTAGAACCTTACCTTACTGTCTGATGCAACTGTCTATCTGTCTTTTGTTGCACTAAACTTCTATCTATCTGAGGTTTCTATACTTTACACATATTTCTGACCCACCTACCTCAGAAAGTATGGAGGTACCTTTTGTAACGACCCACTTCTACCCAGTATGGTTATACCGACCCACATTGGATGAGAGCAAGTCGCTACAGGGGAGAAAACCCCAATGATAGTCACATGGGCTGAGATATACACAAATAGAAGGGAATATTGTAGCAGAAAATAAATAACTCTTATTCCATCAACTTTATAATCCACATAGCACAGTCTATATAGTCCAAGAAAAGAAATAACATAACATAACATTCACTAAACATAGCAAGTTGCCAAGTACAAATAACCAAAGTCCAAATTACAAATACATCACATACTAAGAAATAACTTTAATCTTCAATCTACTCTTCGCACTTCACGTCAGATCTTGCTAACTCCTCGGCTTCTAAATCTCCCGAAATGTTTAGCAAGGGTGAGTCTACACAATAGACTCAGCAAGCAACTTAAAATTTCAAACCATGTACTTACCACACATGCTTTCTAACAATTTAACATTTTACTAACTATCACATTGTCATTAACTAATTGCAATTTAACAATTAAACCAACACATGCTCATATTATAACATGGAAAATAGAAACATGGAATCTAATCTATTAAACAAAACTATACTAACACATGTATAACAAAATTCTAAACATGGTTACTTATAGCATGGTATCACTAACATGAGAGCATTCACATGCTTGCAATTCTTACTAACACATGGCTTATATTCAAATTTATAACATGATACTAAACACATGCTTATCAAGCAATTTCTAACTCATGGACATAATTAACACCATTCTACACATGGTACTAAACATGATATCACAATTTTATAAATCATATTAACACATGCATTATTTTCTCATGACATGAACATATGCACTTTTACCTTGGCTTTCACATGCACTTATTCTCACATTATCATTCACTTTCACTTACAAATGATTTCACATAGTTTTCACTTTGCACATTCACGTATCACATGTCACATCACTTGCACTTACCACGTGCCACATTCACATATCACTTTACACTTTATTCACATATCCGCTTTTACACAATGCCAAGACACAGCCCAAACCACAACTAGAAAGACCACATAACACATACACATACTTAATCACCAGGCAAAGTGACCAAGTCTTGGTTACTGCGCAGAACCGGGGGAAGCCCTCCCCACCATTACCAGTGGAACTTGTCCACCTCTAGGATTTCACATGACCCGTTGCCCCGGGTATCACGTAACACATTTGAGCTTTCCCGTAGGGGCACTACTACAGTGCAGCTCCACGCAATCTATGGTGGCAGTATCTTATTGGCACAAGTTTTATCTTTGCACATTAACACATTTGACACACACATGTCACATGTTCTCTCACATCCCATGCACATGCACACACACACACACCCACACACACACACACACACACATATATATATATATATATATATCATGAAACAATTTCTAATTACTTATGGATACTCAATTTAATCAATAACAGTAAATAACAAAACCTAATCATGATGCTAATCTCATTTTTAAACATATTTGAGATCTATCTTTAAAACATGGTACAAAAAGTTTCAGAATTTAATAACTAATTTCACAGTACTCAAAATAATATCAATTTTTAACCACGGGGTGGATATAGCACATGGAGCATATCTGTAATTTTTCAGAATTTTTGGAATAGTACAACTATTTTTAATATTTAATAGAGATTTCATGCTATTTCAATGAAATATTCACTTAACAAGGTAGACAGTAAAGTAGTCAGTTCTAACATGCCCAAAACATGTGAATGGTCTATCTAAGATCATGATAATTTTCTGAATCTACAACATGCAACAAAACTATTTATTTAGAATTAAACATAGTCAAAACATGCTTATTTCACCAATACAAAATTTATATTAAATACAGTCATGCTCAGAAATTCAACAGAACCTCAGGATATGACCTAAAGACCATACTTGACCAACCACAATTTTCACAGCATGCACATACTTCCAAACATTTGAAAATCACAATACAGAAATTAAACATGTATTTTTACAAAAGTAAATGAACTTGACGGCAAGTGGCTTGCCTTCAAGAAGAGTTAATGGTAGGATCGACCGCCATCGACCCAAGAACTTGGCGGAAACATTGTTGCCATCAACCTCTTGTCGGCACACAATGCAGACCAAACACAGAAAAATAGAGATTTTGGGAGGTCTAGGCATGAAATAAAAATTTGTAAAATTGTAAAACCCTAAAGGACAAGTCTATGGAGAGAAACCCTAAGTTACTTGCTTGAAATAAAATCTACAAAGATCAAATCTGTCAAAGAAGCCCTCCTCGGCCAAGCCAAGGAGGTGAGATTTGCAACCCCAAATCTGATCTTCACGCCTACACAGAAAGTCCTCTGGAGTCGGGGATGATTCTTCAACACTTGTAGTATCTCCCAGTCGAAGAAGATCGCTGGAAGAAGCTCTCAATCGCCGGATCAAGCCTTGTGAAGTTCTGGTTTTCTCACAACAAAACCCTAGTTTTTTCCTCTCAATCAAAAGGTCTTAATCTGGCCGAAAACACTAGGCTTTATAGGACTAAGGGTCAGGGTAAGCTTAGGATTAGGTTTCCTACCGTTGGGGTGTGTTTCTTAATCAAGATCTCGGAGAAAATGCTTCCATTTCAGATCTGGAATCCCAGACATAAATGGAGAAGTAAACGGCCAATATATTGCCGTTAACCAGAAGTCAACGTCAATCGATGCTGACGTTAAGATCTTCTGGCCAGACAGTAAACGACACAAAGCTTGCCATCTACTCACCCTTAACGTCAAAGGATGTTGACGTTAAGCAGAATTTCGACCAAACCACAGAAATCATCAAACAACATATATGCACGGCAATGAATAAATACTATATGCACTAAATTTAATAAATATAATATACACAGAATTAAATAAATATATTATATGCATAGGAATAAACAATACTATATGTACAAAATTTGAGGGCCTTACACCCTCTCCCCCTTAAAAAGATCTTAGTCCTCGAAGATCGAATCAAGTACCTGTGGTGACGTCGTCGGCGTCGTCTCTGGCCAACACATACACCCTGGCCGGTGCTTGTGATCTTGCTGCTGGCTTCGTTGTTGTTGCTACTGGAACACCTGGTGGAACGAACGTCTTCAACTTTGGACACTATCTAATCAGATGATCTGAGCTACCACACTTGAGACATCTTCCTGCCTTTGTCCAACACAAGTCTCCGCCATGACGCTTGCTGCAGTGTACACACTCGGGCTTCTCGCTACCTATAGAAACTACTGACAGGGATGCTGACTTCGCTGGTACTATAGCTGGCTGCTGATCTTCCAAAAGCCTCATCATCTTCTTGTCTTGCCGTTGGAATGGTTCTGGTAACCTCTTCATTTGAGCCTTCTTCTCTTCCTGGTACAATTCCATCTCACTCTCCTACCTGCATGCTGCGCTAAAAGCCACATCCATAGTCTATGGTCAAACGCTACAAGTTTAGCCCTCAACGACGGTCTGAGCCCCATCACGAACTTCTTTACCTTACGCCTCTCATTAGCAACTATGTGCGGTGCAAACCTCGACAACTCTACAAATCTGGCCTCATACTCCAGAACTGACATGGAACCTTGAGTCAATGCCAAGAACTCCTACTCCATCTTGTCATGAATGTGCTCAGGAACAAACTTAGCCTCGAACAACCTCACGAACTCTCCCCAAGTCACCTCTATCTCCAAACCCTCAAACTGCGTGGGAAGAACGGAAGACCACCACACATCTACTCACTCCTGAAGCATGTACGTCGCCAAGCTGACGTTGTCATCCTCTGCACACCTGATAGCTCTAAATATCTTCTGGATATCTCTAAGACAACTCTTTACAACCAATGGCTGACTCTCCCCCTTAAAAGAAGGTGGAGCCATCCGCTTAAACCTCTCCATGACCGACACTCCTCCCACACCACGGTCCTGCTGAGCTGGTGGCGAAACCTGAGCCTGAAGCTACGTCTGAAGAGTTGCCTGCATCTGCGCTTGAGTCCGCATTACTTGTACAAGTCCTTGCATGGATGTGCCAGAGTCGACCAATGGTGGCGGGGGTGGCGCAGGTGGTCCTTGAGGTGCTTGTACTCTCTGCTGCTCACTTGTAGTCCTCCTTGGCTCCTCATCTTAAATGGACATACTCGAATGACGAGTTCTTCCAGCCATAGCCTACAAAATAAATACCATGTGAAGCTCCATTTATTATTACACCTAGTATATTCTCATGCATTCATCTTATCACTTTTCTAGTCCTATCTTAATTATTCCATGGATCATGCTATATATTACAAAGACTTTGAGATGTGAATTAGTTGATGGCTATCCATGTATAATCTCAACCATGTTGTGTAGCGACCCTAGATATTTATGCCTAATAAGGCTCCAAATCCAACTCCGCCTCCTGCCATCGAACCAGAGTCTCACAAGGTATATCACACACAAGTGCCCAGTAAGAATATAAAAGACAACCATGAGAGTATAATATACAAGAAAGTACAAGTAATTATACTCATTTCCACAAATTACATTGTCCCAATACATTATTACATGTCCAAGAGAAAAGTACAACTACCTGGGGCATACCCCAAGGGAGCAAAGCTCACACTAAACATGACTACAACTTATCTACTGGTGGTACAAGTCTGCCACAACGCCGCTGCAAGCCAAACACATGGCAAGCCCTGAAAAGAACTGTAGGGGAGCGAGCCTCAACAAGTCAGAGGCTCAGTAGGAACCTCCCAAAACAACCACAACCAACAACTATCGAAAGGAACCAAGTCCTCAACCCCTAAAAGTGTCACTGGCAATGGTAATTGAAGCACTACAGAAGTAAAACATAACATCAATAAATATAACGAAACTGCATTAAATAAGAACACACCAGTTGTCATGGTTTATAGGAAATAAAAGAAGCAATAGGACTAGTGTAGACACACCAGTCCACCACGGCAGCTGAAAGAACTACGCCACAAACCATATAGACCAACCACTAACCGACAGCAATGAGACTAACAACTAAGAGCCAGTCCTCCACAAAACGAATGAGTGAAGCAAGGCCACGCAGGCCAACAACCAACGAAAGGTAACGGGGCTAACCACAAAGGTTATTGTACCATAATATCCACAATAGCAAACACATCAGAGGACTTCCCACATAGGGGTACAACACCACAAATGGAAGGTCACACAACGTGACTTCCATAGAAACCGAACCACCTCAACACTTGAAAAGGCTAGCACACTACGTGCCACAACAGCCAACAACCCACACAAGGTATAGGTACCTAAAGCCACGAGGTACCATGACAAACCACCACCACACACAAAACCATAACACAACTGTGCCTCCTACAAGGCACATCACAGTGAGTCAAACCACCACCGGTGAGTCATCACTCATAAGCCACAACCTCTGGCAAAGCACGAGTCAGAGAGAACGATGCCACCATATGGGAATAGACTACTGGTTCATGATGCCAGTATCCAACCCAGACAACATAGCACAAGAACTACCTCTCAGTCTCGCAGTCACGGATGAAAGTTCCAACTGCCGCTCCACCACCACACAGTAAAGCCAAAGAACAGTGGATACCAACCAACACCACACCTGCATACCACACACAACCGCAGGCCCATGCCTGGCACCTTTATGGACTCTAGCCTAAGCTCCCTAAAGTGAGGCACTGGAAAACCGAACTAGCTGGGGCCCAGTACGTCTACTGGTGTCCGTACCCCCAACCACCACCGCGATACAAGCGACTGTATACCCACAAACACAAGTAGCTGCCCTCTGTTGTCTTTCCCTCAGCCGGACATACAAATCAAACACAACACAAGAGTGAGGGTGTCCAAGAAGATGACACAGACCTCGATGGTACACACAGTACCGGGACAAACCCCGAGCACTAACGTGCTTGGCTCACATAAAACCTACTAGAGAGGCATTCCGGAATAGGCAACGGACCACCAAGCTTGGCAAGAACACAAACCATATCAATTACTTAATACCGATTACTTAACACAACCATAAAACTTATACCACGATACACAAACCATAATCAGCCCGTCACTGGGCACCATGTGACCTCCAAGCAATTACACACAATCAAACATATGATCTGCTTTATAACCTTGCCCGTCATCGGCGATCTCATGGCCTTCACGGCAACGCATCACAATGCTCATGAACCACACATATGAATCACATAAGCTTTATAATATAATTAACATAACAAACATAACCATTAACATTACTCACTCATTAACCACCAACTATTCCATTAACGTAATCATGCTTTACTAATCATTAATCTACTTAGAACAACTTAAAATATCTTAAAACGACCTGAGCTAGGTCCACACACAGCACCCTCATTGCCCAAGGCTCACCCACTCATTTCAGACAGAAGAACGCGAAAAGGGCCACTGTCGCGATAAGAACGCGGCAGCCCGACAAACTGCAATCGCACACCAGAACGCGACAGCATCTACCGTCGCGTTAAGAACGCGACGTCTCTGCAGGCCGTGTTCACAAACCAAAACACGACATAGCATCGTGTTGCTTTCAGAACGCGATGCACCTAACCATCACCTTCGAAAAACTTTCCATGCCACGCGTCACAAAGGCGGTGCAGAGAATGCGACGCAGGAGACCGTCGCGTTCAAAACGTGACGCCTCACCCTGTCGCGTTCACAACCAGTAAACCTGTGGGTTGTTTGGGGTAAAACCTCCGACCCACAACACCCACACAATGCATGGGGAGCATGACCAAGGCTCAACGACCCCACATTGGTCATGAGCACCACACCAGAACCAATAAACACAGATCCGAACGGCCACAACGTTACATTACTATCACCTAAAAAGGAATGTCGTCCTCGACATTCAAAACGAACCACGATAAGCCGGACTATCACCTAAAAAAATAATAAAACCATATACAGAAGAAGTAGGATACATTTGATCTACATTTGCCTTTCAAACCATCTTGCACTAAGTAACTCAATCTGTTCAATTCCGTACCGATTCTGCTGTTCCTTTCTCTTTACTCATTTCATAGCTGCTCTGCTCGATTACTGCAATCTGCTCTTCCTTTGTCTTTCAACTTTAGGCGATTCTACCTTGTTGTTGATGCTTTATCTCCTTGGACTCAACCTACTTCCACATTTTCCTGGCTGTGTTTGCAACCTTTCTTTCTGGGCTGCTTCACTCGCTTAAAATCCTTTACTGTATACTGCCATTCTGAGGTGCTCTGCTATATAAAACCATCGTTAATTTCACAAATTCTCTAGTGCCATTATATTATCTGCCGTCACTGCCAACTGTTACTCTGCCTCAACTTTATTCACATTCTCAACTGCCAGCTTCTTAAAGAAAATCACATTACCATAACTGAATTCTTTGCTTCTTTATACCATTCTGCCCATAGTATCTTAACTCATATCTGGCCATAAACCACTGTCTCTTTGCCCAATTATACAAAAATCTTAAACTTCTCTTTAATCATTCAAATCTCGAATAACCTCCGAATATTAGATCTTCCATGCTTCCACTGTGCCACTCTCATTACACTGGATACTCGGTAAAATATTCCATAAACTATGTTCCCACTATTACTTATATTTACTTTCTTCTCAAATCGCTTTACTCCATTAATTATCACTGGGAAACAAACCAAAATTTCTGAATTGTTTTCTTTAATGCTTCAACTCTATCCGTGCCACACTGAGTTCTAGCATACTACTACTGATATACTTTACTCCTTACATACTTACCTTTCTTCAAATAATATTCTTTGACTATCTCAACAACTGAACTCATAACTCTTGACAATTTCCATTTTCATTACTGTGACACTGTACTCTCTAATCAGGAAACATAAGTGCTCAACTAATTCTGCACATATTTCATCTTCAACTTTACCCAACTCTCTCTCTCAACCAGGTGCCATCTAACCCAAAATACTTTGCTGCTTAACTAATCACATTTTTCCTTTCTATATTTTACAATCTACTGACTTTAACAATTTCAATTTCCATACATTCCTGTTCTTTCGGCTCTATTCTACCATACTTTAATCTACTTACTATTCTTTAGCTGACCTGTTGTAGCTTTCACATCAAACTCTGGAAATACCTTTAAAATAAAACTTCTATGGCCATCTAAATCACTTTCTGCATGCTGCCACATAAACTTTCTCTGAACATTTCTTAAATCATCTAACTATTATCACTCTATAATCTGCCACATTCTGTGTTCCATTAATTAATAACACTGAGCTTAAACTGTACTGACAATCATATCGAATATAACACCATCTCTGCAAAAAGACTTTGCCCTAATCATTCTACTATCTGACTAATCTCACTGCACCACTTACACTGTGACCTTTCTTAACACTGAATTACCTTTCACTGTAACATTGCTAAAACCAGAATCTGAATAGCCTTTTTCTTAGACACGATAACCTGCTCTACCTGATTCCTTTGTTCTACACTGCTACTTTACAATCTCAGTATCTGCCTTTCCAATTACCTTACTATAACTACTTTATTCTTAAGAACTGGAAATACCCTTGTTACAACTTACTCATTAATATTCCTTTCACAATCCATCTTACTGTTCCACTCAGCCTGATATTCCTTAACTGCTTCTCACTTGATTCATCTCTTCCTGTTCCGACTTACATCGTTCTACCTTATTCCAAACATTCTTAACCATAACCTCAACCTTTTTCTGACACAAATTTTACCTCTCTTCTTCACAAACTATACCCAAATGCTAAACATTATTAACCTTATCTTTAACACTGTATTCTTTAACAAACCATTCTGAGCAATCCTCACGAACTGCCACTTGCCAAATGAATATCTTTCTTATGAAATTCTCAGAAAAATCTAACTGTGCCCTGATCTTCCTTTACTCTCTCTTTATCCAACTGATCACCTTTGCACATACTTACATGGATCTCTATATCAAATTTCCCATTATCATCGTTAGTCACAACACCACTACTCCCAAGCTCTTTACTGCAATCATCTCTAATCACCAAAACACAGTTATCCTTATCTAACTGCCACAAATCCTTGCTCCTCTATTTACCAGTATCTCATCTGAAACTGATCTGCCTCAATTAATTATTCCAATCATTCCATAACACTAATCACATTATCACCCAAGCTACTTCTTAATACTTACTAACACAAATCTTAAACACAACAATACCTCTACCAAGGTTCTCAACTGCAATCCTTAACACACATATTTCTCATTAATAACACTGTTCCACTGCTTCTCTATCACACCATTACCTTATACCTGTCTCTGCCAACTCTGTACCTCGTTAATACACATCAGACATATCCATCTTAAAACACTACTCTCCCCTTTCTGATTATCATAACCAAGTTCACTAATCCCTTTAATTTCTATAACCAAAAACCTTTAGACAACTACTATGGTCCAGGGAATAGTATGATCGCAGAAATGAGAGCTCTTTGTGATGGCCTCCGAGTGGCAGATTTCCTTAGTCTTCAAATATCAATGGTTAATTCAGATACCTTAGCCTTGGTTAATTCGTTCAAATCTAGAAGATGCCCCTCGTGGCAGACGCTATGATACAAATTAATAATTATTGTTCAGTCATGTATATCAAAAGTCTAACCAGGTGGTTGATGCTTTAGCTAATTATGGTTGTCTGTCTAAGAAGAATAAGGTGTTTTGTGGGTTGGCAGCATTCCTCATCTGTGTAAAGGCCCTATAGTCTTGGACAAAATCGGTCTCTTTCATGTTAGATTACTGTGACCGGTTTGTCCACTTGTACTTTATCTCCATATTATATATATTCCTGGCCCAGGTTCTTCTATGGTGGAGTGGGGACATTCTCCCTCTCTGGGGGAGGGTGTACTTTCCTAGACTAAGATCCTGAGGACCATTTTTATTATAAAAAAATAAGGAACCTTTAGACAGCTACACTTTAACAGCAATTGGCACACTGGTATAACCACTCAAACTACACTACTAGCCATACCATTTCCCTGCCACTACCAGCAATTGCCAAGCTACCCAACTATACATACAATTCACATACTAGAAAACTCACGTGAAAACCACACTAAAAATCACATAAAACCGCAGACTTACTACCAGCAGTGGACATTAAACCATGTCTTGGGGCATTGTAACTTCAATGTTTTCATATTCTAACTGGACCATGCTCTGATACCAACTGTAGCGACCTTGGATATTTATGCCTAATAAGGCTCCATATCCAAGTCCACCTCCCGCGATTAGACCGGAGTCTCGCAAGAGATATCACATACAAGTGCCCAGTAAGAATATAAAAGACAACCACGAGAGTATAATATATAAGAAAGTACAAGTAATTATACTCATTTCCACAAATTACATTGTCCCAATACATTATTACATGTCCAAGAGAAAAGTACAACTACTTGGGGCATACCCCGAGGGAGCAAAGCTCATACTGAACACGACTACAACTCATTTTCTGGTGGTACAAGACTGCCACAACGCTACTACAAGCCAAACACACAGCAATCCCTATAAAGAACTTTAGGGGAGTGAGCCTCAACAAGTCACAGGCTCAGTAGGAACCTCCCAAAAACAACCACAACCAACAACTGAAGGAAGGAACCAAGTCCTCAACTCCTAAGGGTCCCACTGGCAATGCTAATTGAAACACTACAGAAGTAAAACGTACCATCAATAAATATAACGAAATACATTAAATAAGAACATACCAGTTGTCACGGTTTACAGGAAATAAAAGAAGCAACTGGACTAGTGTAGACACACTAGTCCACCACGACAGCTGAAAGAACCACACCACAAACCATATAGACCAACCATTGACCGATGGTAACGAGACTGACAACAAAGAGCGAGTCCCCCACAAAACGAACGAGTGAAGGAAGGCCACATAGGCCAACAATCAATGAAAGGTAACGAGCCTAACCACAAAGGTTAGTCTACCATAATATCCACAATAGCAAACACATCAGAGGACTTCAAATACAGGGGTACAACACTACAAATGGAAGGCCACACAATGCGGCTTCCACAGAAACCAAACCACCTCAACACTTGAAAAGATTAGCACACTACGTGTGACAACAGCCAACAACCCACACAGGGTACAAGTACCTAAAGCCACAAGGTACCACGACAAACCACCACCACACACAAAACCACGACACAATTGTGCCTCATACAAGGCACATCATAGTGAGTCAAACCACCACTAGTGAGTCACCACTCACAAGCCACAACCACTGGCAAAGCATGAGTCGGAGAGAACGATGCCACAATACAGAAACATGTTACTGGTTCATGACGTCAGTATTCAACCTGAACAACACAACACAAGAACTACCTTTCAGTCTCGCCATCACATACGAAAGGTCAAACTGCCGCTCCACAACCACACAGTAATGTCAAAGAACAATGAAGACCAACCAATACCACACCTGCAGACCACACACAACTGCAGGCCTATGCCTGGCACCTTTAGGGACTCCAGCCTAAGCTCCCTAAAGCGAGGCACTAGAAAACCGGACTAGCTGGGGCCTAGTACATCTACTGGTGTCCGTACCCCCAAATTACGAGTGCGCTACAAGTGACTGCACACCCACAAACACAAGTCGCAGCCCTCTGTCGTCTTCCCCTCAGCCGGACGTACAACTCAAACACAACACGAGAGTGAAATTGACCAGGAAGATGACACAGACCATGACGGTACACACAGTACCAGGACAAACCTCCAGCACTAACGTGCCTGGCTCACACAAAACCTGGGGTGCCTTTAGCAACCTGAATTTTTTGAAAAATAAAAATTTAATAATATTAAAAATTTAGTCAATTATAAAATTAAAGAAAAGAGAATTAATTCAAACCCACTAAATGAAAAGAAGTGGTGGGCTTTATTAAATGGATCACATAAAAGTTATTATGCCAAAATAGAGATTTTTAAAAAAGGAATAATAGGAAAATACCCTAAATTCGTATCTTAAAATTACCTAAATATAAAAAGGCTATTAAATTATTAAAATAGAGAATATGGGTTGGAATTGGACTCCTAACCCTACCCTAATTAGTTGGCCACGAAATTACATCTCAACCTAACCTAAATAGGAGGTGGAAAGCTTGGAAGGTTGAGAGAAATAAGAAAATCTTGAAATTAAAGGGTAATTAGAGTCCTATTAAGAAGAGAAATAAGAAAATCTTGAAACTAAAGGGTAATTAGAGTCCTATTAAGAAATAGAAACCCAAGGAGCTTAAATACTCTCTAATCCCTCCATGGCCGGCCCTAACTGTTGCTGGGGCTTGCTGGACGTGGAGAGGAGGCCAAGGAGAAGAAGAACTCATGGGGAGAAGGCTTGACCAAGCTCCAACCTCTGCACTTCGAGTTCTAAACCCTAGAATACAAAATGACTCAAAGGTAGGCATTCTCACAAGCTAAACACAATTAATTTTGTCTGTAGATAGTTCCAAACATCAAGAAAAAAAGCCTTCTTATCTCATTATTGTTCATTGAGCCAATCTTTTGTTCTATAATTTTGAAGTTCTGCAACCATCATGACCCCGAACCCTCATGATAAATCTAGATCTCTATGCATACTTGATTCCATGCCATGATATTTTAACTGGAGATACTGATGGTTGTTTGGCATCATTTGCCCCTGAAAGCCCTAATTTTCATCCATCATATTGCTCGAATTAAATCTTTTATCTCTACTGTGCACTGATCCATGTTGTACGTGAATGAACTTGATCTAAACCTGTCGAGACTATGTCTATTTTCAAATTCCTATTTACTGTAAGTACCCTCACATGTCTAGATCAGTTTGTAAGTGACTTCATAATTTTTCATCGACTGTGCATTTAGTTCTTAATTTTTGAACGACCCTGTGTCAAAATTCAGAAACCTGGACCGCAATCCAATGCAAGGTCCTTTTCCCCCTTGGACTTAGGCGCAGGACCTGAGAACGTGACAGCCCGATAGGCCGTGTTATCAGGGCAGATTGCGACAAAGCCACCCGTCGCGTTCTGAAGGCGACAAGCCCTGCCGTCGTGATCGGGCAACCTGTTCTGACCTACCTTTCGTGAACCTTGAATGACCCTATCGCGTTCTGTACAGACCCTATCATGATCCTTACAGGGGTACGTCGCGTTCTGACCCTTTTCATAAAAAACCTTGTACTTTTGCAAGACTTGATGTTCTACAGTAACCATATACATTATTAACTGTCTTAAACATAGTAATGAAGCTGTAAATGTGGTTATGTAATGTGTTAATTTAAAAGACATTCACATGATATTTCCATATCTACGATTGCTTTATAACATGCACACACTTTAATCCTCCGTTATGACTTAATTTGCATGAAAATATCTCATAATATATCAGGTAATTTATTTCAATAATGTATTTGAATTGCCTTATTTTAATTGGATTTGTCTTCATTTCTCGCGATGTTTTGGGATTACTATTACCGACGCTCCACTATTCTAGAATTTCTCTAGAACGTCGAGCACTTGTTTCTATATACACACTTTTCTCTTGACTTGGACAAACTCTCCGTCGGATATTCCTTCTGCCAGACTAGTGAATCCTTATTCAATGCCTCCGTAAGACTCCTCTGTCCATAAATTCCCACATGGCCGACGAGCTGGTTGTACCCTAACACCTATGATACCCTTTAGGGATCAATATGATCCAAACAACTATTAGAAGTTCTCTCTTATCCTGTATCACGCCGGACCTCTGGACCTGTGCATAACATGGCCAGTGGAAGGGTAGTGAATTCCACCTAACTGCCAACACCAATTGCGCGTGTTGGGCAACTGTTACTATCGCTCGTTTACTCGGCATTTTATGTGCAATGTCCCTTACTTCCCATCTATACTCTACTCGCTCGTCTATTCACACTCTCTCGACTATCTCGTCTATTCATCTAGTACTCTCATCTATTTCTTGGTACTCTCTATTGGCCATTAACTGATTGTCTAAAGATAAACAATATAACTAATGTGTGGTAATATATAAAGGGCCCGGTCTTGTCCTGGGATATGCGCCAAAAAGTGCTATTTGCCCGCGGGAGTTAAATAACCAGAGTGTTTGGCATTACACTCAAGTGCTATCTATCTCGACTATCTAAACGACAATCAAAGTGCTATACTATACTCATTGTGCTATTGCTATACTTTATGCTATTTGTGCTATGGCCATCCTGCTCTTTGTGCTATACTCGATGCTTGTGCTATATTTGGAAACTTGTGCTATTTCAATCTCATTTTACTGTGCTATCTCTTACGTTACTTGACTCTCTCGCGCCATCTTTAGTTACTCTACCATTTAATACTTTAATCATTTAAAGCATGTTTGATCCTGCGATTTAGGTCCTACTCGGGGTTATCGCTCACCCTGCGTTATTAGTTATGTGTTCTCAGGTGAAATCGAGGAAGATACCTACACTCAAGAGGACGAGAATGACCAAGAGTGAAGTCAAGAGTACTCTAGTGTCTTAGCATCTTAGTTTAGTCTTTTACTTTTATGCGATGTAATTGGGTCCTATAGATCGGCTCTGATATTAGTGGTTGTAATAGACATTTGAGGAGTTATTACTGAAATGCATTTGCTTTAGTATTTATACTTGTCCAATGGTTTGATGTCTATTATATGCTCTGTACCCGTTTACTTGCAACCGCCTCACGTTCCGATATTCCGCATCGGGGCGTGACAGTTTTGTGGTATCAGAGCCTAGGTTGTTCTTAAGCATAGGATGATCTAGGTTGACCAGCCTTGACTAGAGTTAGTTACCCTACGTATGTGAGATGTGGTTAGAACCATGGGTAACTAGTTAAAATAAACCCACACACACACAAATTAAATTTTATATCAATATCATAACAACAAGTTATCTTTGTAGGAACTTAAGCAACTAAGATGATTGATGAACATGCTCAGATGAGGGGCATGCAACAAACCATCCAAGAACTCACCCGTGCACTTCTGCAAGCTGCACAAGGTGGAGGGAATTGCGGCGGTGCAGGGGAGCTGCATCGTAACTTCAGGAGCTTGAACCCACCTAGGTTAAGTGGTTTCATGGATCTAGACGAGGCCGAGCACTGGCTGAAGGAGACGGAAAGAATTTTTTATTTTATGCAATGCGTAGCTGGGGACAAGCTGCTACTAGCTACATTCCAATTAGAGAAGGACGCCCGCTCTTGCTGGGAGTCAGTGGAAGTGACCAGAACTAATGGTCAATTTACTTGGGCTGAATTCAAGGAGGCATTCAACTCCAAGTACTTCTCGGAGTGCGTGTATGAAAGGAAAGCCACATAATTTGCTACTCTCAAACAGAGGAGCCTGTCCATGGCTGAATATGAGGAACAATTTTTAAGACTGGCCCGATATGTTGACCATCTGGTAAACATAGAGAAAATGAGGGGTAGGCATTTCCACAATGGCCTTAAGCCTCAGTACATTACTTAACTGGCCCCTCTCGGCATCCAGACCTACGCCGAGATGGTGAAGAAAGCTCAACTACTGGAAGATGCTACAAACTTCACTAATCGTATCAAGGGGAAGTTCGTGAAGAAAGAACTAACATCTGTCATGACATCTGCTAAGCCGAACATCGGCAAGAAGCGTCCTTTCAACATCACGGAAGGACCTAGTGAAGAGAAAAAACCCAAGGTCTTCGTTCCCAACACTCCGGCGAAAAGCAACTGCATGCACTGTGACAAGCTTGGTCACACAGCTGATGAATGCTGGAGGAAAGTCGGTGCATGTCTGCGCTATAGAAGCCGCGAGCACCGTATCCTCGAGTGCTCGCTACTGAAGGAGAATGGGAGGCGCACTAATGTGCCTAAGAAACAGGGAAGACTGCAAGCCCTACATGATGAAGAGCTTGCTGAGGAAGGTAGCGTGGTAGAAGGTACCCTACAAGTCTTCTCTTTATCAACATTTTTTTTATTTGATACTGGAGCAACCCATTCATTTATATCTCAAAACTTTGCTGATACTCTGAATGCTAAACCTATATCTATGGGATGTGAATTTTTTCTCACAACACCACTAGGAGAAAAGGAGAAATTGAACAAATATTTTCCATCTGCTAATGTAATGATCGGAGAACACAACCTAAAATCCAACTTCGTGTGTATGCCAATGGAAGGCTATGATGTGATTTTGGGAGCCGACTTGTTGTCCACTTATGGGGCAAGTGTCGACTATAAGAAAGGGAAAGCTACATTTAGTGATATCCCTAAGTTGTCATTCACTAGGATCAGACATAAGAGATGGATGTCTCTAGTCTCTGCCATAAAGGCCCATAATATAATAAGGAAAGGTTGCTTTGCTTTCCTTGCTGCCATTATAGTTGAAAAGAAGGGTTCTTAGATAGAAGACATACACATAGTCCAGGACTACCCCGATGTGTTCCCCGAAGATCTACTAGGGATTCCTCCAGAACGTGATGTCAACTTTGCTATCAAGTTGATCCCTAGAGCTGCACCGATGTCGTGTCGACCATATCGGATGTCACCTGCTGAGTTAAAGGAACTGAAGGCACAACTGATGGAGCTGTTAGAGAAGGGGTTCATCAGACCAAGTACTTCCCCATGGGGAGCACCCGTGCTGTTCGTCAAAAAGAAAGATGGATCGATGACGTTATGTATCGATTATCGATAACTCAATCAGCTAACTATCAAGAACAAGTACCCATTGCCCCGGGTTGATGAAAGTTTCAACTAGATATTGGAGCTCAATATTTCTCCATGATTGACCTTCGATCTGGCTATCATCAGATGAGGATCAAGGATGATGATATTTTCAAAACGGCTTTAAGGAGCAGGTATGGACAATATGAATTCATCGTTATGCCTTTTTGTCTAACCAATACTCCCACAGCCTTTATACAACTCATTAACAACATCTACCGACCATATCATGACAAGTTCGTGGTCGTCTTCATCGATGATATCCTCATATATTCCAAGACCAAAGATGAACATGAAGAACATCTGAGGATCGCACTGCAAGTCTTACGAGACAACAAACTATATGCAAAGCTAAGCAAGTATAAATTATAGCTTGAAGAAGTGTCCTTCTTGGGCCATGTCATCTCCAAGGAAGGCATCTCCGTTGATCCCTCCAAAGTCGAAGCTATAATCAAATGGGAGAGACCAACGAATGTCACAGAAATCAGAAGCTTCTTAGGACTGGCTGGTTACTACAGACGGTTCATAAAGGACTTCTTGAAGGTCGTCGTTCCTCTCACGCGTCTAACACGAAAGGAGAATCCCTACTTCTGGAGTAAAGAGTGTGAGAAGAGTTTCCAAACTATAATAGAATGTCAAACCTCAGCACCTATTCTCACTCCACCTATAGAGGGAGAAGGTTTCTCTGTCTACACCGATGCCTCAAGAATTGGGCTAGGCTGTGTATTGATGCAAAAACAGAAAGTCATTGCCTATTCTTCAAGACAACTGAAGACGCATGAAGTCAACTACCGTGTGCATGATCTAGAGTTGGCTGTCATGGTCTTCGCCTTAAAAATCTGGAGGCATTATCTATATAGTGAGCAATTCACGGTCTATTCAGACCATAAAAGCCTGAAGTATTTATTCTCACAGAAGGAGCTTAACATGAGGCAGAGGAGATGGCTTGAATACTTAAAAGATTTTGATTTCAACATCTAATACCATCCAGGCAAGGGAAATCCCGTGGCTGATGCTCTTAGTAGGAAGCCGATGGCATCTTTATCAAGTCTAGTTCTTGGCGAGATGCAACTACTAGAACAATTCGCAAGATTAAACTTGAACATTGAACATAGGGATGATCGAGTCTTGGCTGCCAATATCAAGATTCAATCTAACATGCTAGAAGAGATCAAAGCACAACAAGACATCGATCCATTCTTGGTTCGTGTCAAGGAAACATTAGCTAATAAACCAGACTTTGCTATGACTGAGGATGGAAGGCTTGTATTCCAAGGAAGGACATGTGTCCCAGACAATGAAGAACTGAAGAAAATGTTAATGGACGAAGCACACCAGATGAAGTATACAATTCATCCTGGAGCTACCAAAATGTATCAAGACATGAAAATAACATTTCGGTGGCCGAATATGAAGAGAGAAGTAGCCAAGCATGCAGCTCACTACCTTACTTGCCAACAGGTAAAGGTTGAACACATGCGCCCTGCAAGTGTACATAGACCATTAGATATTCTAGAATGGAAATGGGAAAGCATTGGCATGGACTTCATCATGGGTTTACCCAAGACTCGTGGTGGACTCGACGCCATATGGGTCATTGTCGGCCGACTCACCAAATCCACACACTTTCTACCTATAAAGAGTAAGTGGTCTGTGGAGGTATTAGCCGCCCTATATGCCAAAGAGATTGTGAGACTGCATTGGATTCCATCATCTATTGTCTCGGATCGAGATCCAAGATTCACCTCTCATTTTTGGAAGGGACTACAGACTGCACTTGGTACTAAGCTCAACTTTAGTACCACATTTCACCCACAAATTGATGGGCAGACTGAGAGAACCAACCAAATTGTTGAAGACATGCTAAGAGTCTACACTATCGACTTCCAAGGTTACTGGAATGAGCACCCACCCCTAATTGAGTTCACCTATAACAACAGTTACCATGTGAGTATTAAGATGGCACCGTTCGAAGCACTCTATGGAAGAAACTGTAGATCTTCTACATGCTGGAATGAAGTTGGAGAGCAACAATGGCTAGGCCCGGACATGTTACAAAACACAACCAGGGATATACAGATGATCCGAGATCGGCTCAAGATTGCTCAGTCCAGACAAAAGTGTTATGTTGACAAGAGAAGGAGAGATCTGGAATTTCAAGTAGGTGACCATGTACTCTTAAAGGTATCACCTACCCGTGGCATCCAAAGATTTGGTGTAAAAGGGAAGCTCAGTCCTAGATTCATCGGCCCTTTTGAAGTGCTCGAAAGGGTTGGTGAAGTTGCTTACCGGTTGGCATTGCCACCGAATTTGGCATGTGTACACAATGTGTTCCATGTCTCTATGCTTAGGAAATATGTGTACGACCCTACGCATATTATTCACCATGAGAAATTGGTGCTGAACAAGGGCATGACATATGAAGAGAAGCCAGTCAAGATACTAGAATGGAAGGTGCAACAACTCAGGAACCATCCCATCCATGTAGTTAAAGTTCTGTGGAATAACCGTGAAGTAGAAAAAGCCACATGGGAACCTGAAGGGATCATCAGGCGAAATTATCCCGATCTTTTCGGTAAGACATTATCTCCATTATGGTCATATGAATTTGGGAACAAATTCTTTTAAGAGGGGGAGGATGTAGCAACTTGAATTTTTTAAAAAATAAAAATTTAATAATATTAACAAATTAGTCAATTAGAAAATCAAATGCTCATGAATCACAAATTCTTTTAAGAGGGGGAGGATGTAGCTACTTGAATTTACTTTTATGCGATATAATAGAGCCCTATAGATCGACTCTGATATTAGTGGTTGTAATAGACATTTGAGGAGTTATTAATGAAATACATTTTCTTTAGTATTTATACTTATCCAATGGTTTGATATCTATTATATGCTCTGTACACGTTTACTTGCAACTACCTCACGTTCTGATATTCTGCGTGGGGGCATGACAGTACCCGACTGGAGAGGCATTTCGGAATAGGCACCGGACCACCAAACTCGGCAAACACACAAACCATACCGATTACTTAACACAACCATAAAACTTATACCATGATACACAAACCATAATCAGCCCGTCACTGGTCACTATGTGCCCTCCAAGCAATTACACACCGTCAAACGCAAGATCCGCTTTATAACCATGCTCGTCATCGGCCATCTCATGGCCTTCAGGGCAACACATCACAATGCTCATGAACCATACATATGAATCACATAAGATTTATAATACAATTAACATAACTAACATCACCATTAACATTATTCACTCATTAACCACCAATTATTCCATTAACCTAATCATGCTTTACTAATCATTAATCCACTTAGAACAAGTTAAAATATCTTAAAATGACCTGAGGTAGGTCCACACACAGGACCCTCAATGCCCATGGCTCACCCACTCATTTTAGACAGAAGAGCATGACAAGGGCCACTATCACAATAAGAACGCGACAGCCCGACAAACCACAATCGCACACAAGAATGAGACAACATCTACCGTTGTGTTAAGAACACGGTGGCTCTACAGGCCGCGTTCACAAACCAAAACGCGACGTAGCATCCTCTCGCCTTCAGAACATGACGCACCTAACCGTCGCCTTCTGAAAACTTTCCATGCCAAGCGTCACAAAGGCAGTGCGGAGAATGCGACGCATGAGACCGTCGCGTTCAGAACACGACGCCTCACCCAGTCGCGTTCACAACCAGTGAACCTGTGGGTTGTTTAAGGTAAAACCTCCAGCCCACAACACCCACACAATGCACGAAGACCACGACCAAGGCTCAACGACCCCACATTGGTCATGAGCAACACACCAGAACTAATAAACAAAAATCCGAATGGCCACAACGTTACATGTTGTCTCTAATACCATCTCTGTAATGACCCACTTCTATCCGGTATGGTTATACCAACCCACATCGGATGAGAGCAAGTCGCTACATGGGAGAAAACCCCAACGATAGTTACATGGGCTGAGATATACACAAATAGAAAGGAATATTGCAGTGGAAAATAAATAACTCTTATTCCATCAACTTTATAATCCACATACCACAGTGTATATAGTCCAAGAAAAGAAATAACATAACATAACATTCATTAAACATAGCCAGTTTCCAAGTACAAATAACCAAAGTCTAAATTACAAATACATCACATACTAAGAAATAACTTTAATCTTCAATCTACTCTTCACACTCCACATCGGATCTTGCTAACTCCTCGGCTTCTAAATCTCCTAAAATGTGTAGCAAGGGTGCGTCTACACAATAGACTCAGCAAGCAACTTAAAATTTCAAACCATGTAATTACCACACAGGCTTTCTAACAATTTAACATTTTACTAACTATCACATAGTCATTAACTAATTGCAATTTAACAATTAAACCAACACATGGTCATATTATAACATAGAAAATAGAAACATGGAATCTAATCTATTAAACAAAACTATACTAACACATGTATAACAAAATTCTAAACTTGGTTACTTATAGCATGGTATCACTAACATGAGAGCATTCACATGCTTGCAATTCTTACTAACACATGGCTTATATTCAAATTTATAACATGATACTAAACACATGCTTATCAAGTAATTTCTAACTCATGGACATAATTAACACCATTCGACACATGGTAGTAAACATGATGTCACAATTTTATAAATCACATTAACACATGCATTATTTTCTCATGACATGAACATATGCACTTTTACCTTGGCTTTCACATGCAGTTATTCTCACATTATCATTCACTTTCACTTACACATGATTTCACATAGTTTTCACTTTGCACATTCACGTATCACATGTCACATCACTTGCACTTTCCACGTGCCACGTTCACATATCACTTTACACTTTACTCACATATCCACTTTTACACATTGCCAAGACACAGCCCAAACCACCACTAGAAAGATCACATAACATATACACATACTTAATCACCAGGCAAAGTGACCAAGTCTTGGTTACTGCGCAGAACCGGGGGAAGCCCTCCCCACCATTACCAGTGGAACTTGTCCACCTCCAGAATTTCACACGACCCATTGCCCCGGGTATCACGTAACACATTTGAGCTTTCCCATAGGGGCACTACAACAGTACAACTCCACGCAATCTATGGTGGCAGTATCTTATTGGCACAAGTTTTATCTTTGCACATTAACACATTTCACACACACATGCCACATGTTCTCTCACTTCCCATGCACATGCACATATATATAAACAATTTCTAATCACTTCTGGATACTCAATTTAATCAATAACAGTAAATAACAAAACCTAATCATGATGCTAATCTCGTTTTTAAACGTATTTGGGATCTATCTTTAAAATATGGTACAAAAAGTTCAGAATTTAATAACTAATTGTAAAATACTCAGAATAATATCAAATTTTAACCACAGTGTGGATATAGCACATGGAGCATATCTTTAATTTTTCAGAATTTTTGGAATAGCACAACTATTTTTAATATTTAACAGAGATTTCATGTAATTTTAGTAAAATATTCACTTAACATGGTAGACAGTAAAGAAGTCATTTCTAATAGGTGCAAAGCATGTCAACAGTCTCTCTAAGATCATGATAATTTTCTGAATCCATAACATGCAACAAAACTATTTATTCATAATTAAACATAGTTAAAACATGCTTATTTCACCAATACAAAATTTATATTAAATACAGTCATGCTCAGAAATTCGACATAACCTCATCATATGACCTAAAGACCATACTTGACCAACCACAATTTTCATAGCATGTACAGACTTCCAAACATTCAAAAATCACAATATAGAAATTAAACATGTATTTCTGCAGAACTAGATGAACTTGACGACAAGGGGCTTGCCGTCGGGAAGAGTTAATGGCACGATCAACCGCTGTCGACCCGAGAACTTGGCGGCAACACTGTTGCCGTCAACCTCCTGTCTGCCCACAGTGCAGACCGAACACAAAAAAATAGAGATTTTGGGAGGTCCAGGCATGAAATAAAAATCCATAAAATTGTAAAACCCAAAAGGACAAGTATATGGAGAGAAATGCTAAGTTACTTGCCTGAAATAAAATCTATGAAGATCAAATCTTTCAAAGAAGCCCTCCTTGGACAAGCCAAGAAGGTGAGATTTGCAACCCCAAATCTGATCTTCATGCCTGCACAGAAAGTCCTCTAGAGTCGGGGATGATTCTTCAACACTTAGAGTATCGCCCAATCAAAGAAGATCGTCGGAAGAAGCTCTCAATCACCGGATCAAGCCTTGTGAAGTTCTGGTTTTCTCACAACAAAACCCTAGTTTTTTCCTCTCAATCAAAAGGTCATAATCTGTCCGAAAACACTAGGTTTTGTTGGGCTAAGGGTCGGGGTACGCTTAGGATTAGGTTTCCTACTGTTGGGGTGGGTTTCCTAATCAAGATCCCAGAGAAAATGCTTCCGTTTCAAATCTGGAATCCCAGGTATAAATGGAGAACTAAACGGCCAATATACTGCCGTTAACCAGAACTGAACGTCAATCGATGTTGACGTTAAGATCTTCTAGCTAGACAGTAAACAAGACAAAGCTTGCCGTCTACTCACCCTTAACGTCAAAGGATGTTGACGTTAAGCAAAATTTCGGCCAAAACACAGAAATCATCAAACAACATATATGCACAGCAATGAATAAATACTATATGCATAAAATTTAATAAATATAATATACATAGAATTAAATAAATATTATATATGCACAGGAATAAACAATACTATATGTACAAAATTTGAGGGCCTTACATCTTTTCTTTTGTCTAGTCCTCGTTGCAGAATATTTATTAGGCACGTTTTCAGCATGGACCTTTCACAGAACATTAATTGAAGACTGTCTTCCAAGCTGTGAAGCTACAAACATGGTCTGAAGCCATTGGAAAGCTAAAAAACTGAAGGACTGTTGGATAACAAAATCTCAACAGCATCTACATCCAAAGGATCAAAGGTCACTCCTCAAATAGCTAGATCTCCAACGGATAGTTTCAAACGGAAACATCTTCTGAAGCATATACAGAAGCCAAAGCTTGAACAAGGAACTACACTTAGAGTGTGAAACCGGTTAGCAACACATTCAAACTCACACCTGCATTCTGCTAGCAAGAGCCTTCACAAGCCTTCTACTAAGCTGCAACATCGAGAGCTTCCACAGTCCAAAAAATTCCAAGCTCTCCATTTCACAGAAGTCTTGTTTCTGTTGGGAGGCATCTGTGTAACTAGATCATTTCTCTAGTCCACCCTCCTTGATTCAAAAAGATTAGAGCTGTAATTTTTATTTGTATTCCTTTTTGAATTTCCTGTGTTTGCTCATCCTTCAGAGCAAACACACAAGTGTTTTTCAATTCTATTTGTACAACCCGTAGGAGGTTTGTTCCTGCAGTGCCCCTCTTGTGAAGGGAAGACCTTGTTGAAGGTAGTCTTTGTACACCTGTTGAGGGAAGACTTGCTTGGGAGCAAGTGGGCTTGTAATACCTCTCAAGGGTGAGAGAAGGCCAAGTATTCTTGGCAGTTAGTGAAATCTCAAGTGGTTTGCTTGAGGACTGGACGTAGGACTTCCATGTGGGAAGGGCTGAACCAGGATAAAATTTCTTGTGCATTTGTGTGATTGTTTCCGCCAACTTATACTTGTTTCACACACTACACTAAACACTGACAATTCTATTTAGTGTTGTCTAATTTCTGATAAGAATTTTAAAAAACAAGAAGTCTTATTCACTAGCCCTCTAGGACATCATTTGTGCCATCTCGATCCAACAAGTGGTATCAGAGCGATGTCTTCTCAAAAGAATCGAAAGATTTGAGAAGAGATGGCAGCTGAAGGACACAACTATGAAGGTCAGTCTGTTACAAGGTCACCATTCTTTGATGGTGAGGACTATGAGTACTGGAAAATGTGGATGGAATGCTTCATCAGAGGCATAGATTTTGATCTGTGGTAGGTAATAGAACAAGGTGATAAAAGAAATATGTCTCTAAAATACAAAGCTAAAAATTACCAATGTTGTGCTCTATCTAAAAGAGAATTAAATAGACTATCTTCTTGTAGAACTACTAAAGAAATGTGGGATAAACTACAAGTTACATATGAAGGAACTGATAGAGTAAAACAAACTAGGATAGATATTCTTGTCTCCGAGTATGAACAATTTAAAATGTTTCCTAATGAAAACATAACTGAAATGTACAATCGTTTTTCAAATATAATAGTAGGATTGAGTTCACTAGGAAAACTTCTTACAAATGAAGAAACTGTAAGAAAAATCTTAAGGTCATTAACAAATGTTTGGACCCCCAAGGTCACTGCCATTGAGGAAGCACATGATCTAACTCAACTTTCCATTAACAAATTAATTGGATCCTTAATGGCTCATGAAATTAACATGGAAAGGTTTTCTGAAAGTTCATCAAAAAAGAAAATGTCAAATGCTTTGAAAGTTGTAGATTCTTCTTCCTCTGAAGACTCAAAGGAGAAATCAGATGACAACGATGATGAAGCTATGATGTCAAGGAAACTGCAAAGGATCCTTGCGATGAAAAAGAAGTTTGGTTCAAAGATATTCTTCAAGAAGGACAAGAAGAAGGAATCAACCTGCTACGAGTGCAATCAACTAGGACATTACAAATCTGAATGTCCTAAGCTGAAAAAGAAGGATCAAGCAGAAAGATCTGAGAAGAAGAAAGGCAAAGAAAATAAATTTAGAAGGTATAAGAAAAAGGCAATGGCAGCAGCATGGGATAATGAAGAAGCTACCATTTCAGACTCTTCAAGCTCAGAATCTGAAGAAGAAGAAAAGGCAAATCTAGCCAACATGGTAGGACTGGATCAGATAAATTTTGAAACCTCTTTTACATCATGTTCTGAATCAGATTCTAATCGTCTTGAAGATGCCTTCAAACAATTATATGAAAAATATCAAAAAGTAGTCAAGCAAATGAAAATAGTTATATTAAATTTGCTTGCACAAGAAAAATCAAATACTTTCCTGAAAAATGAAGTAGAAAGATTAGGAAAAAACCTAAATGAAACTAAAAGAGCAAATGAACTACTGTGTGAAAATTTAAAAAATAAAAATAGTAAAATCATGGAAATAGAATCAAATTTGAAAGAATTAAAGGATGAAGAAAAATTAAGAGAAGAAAATAACTATTTAAGAGCTACCATAGAGAAAATCTCTAATTGTAAAACATCTCTGTTTGTAAGACTGAAAGGTTCTAGGATAGGTAAAAAGAAATATGGAGAAGGATATACACCTCCACATAATGAAGAAGATATTGTGTATCCTAAAAATTATCCAACTCCACAATTAAAAAAAAAAAGGAATTAAAAATCCTAGAAAAGTTAACCACTATGTTTACAAAAAAAAAAGAAATATAACAATACTACACACATGAAAAAAGTATTTGATCAATGTTGCAGTCACTGTAACCAGCTAGGACAAACTTGTAGACATGCCATTTTGGCGACATACTGAGCAAATTTCATGTTACACCTTAATGCCTCAAAGTGACTCTCTTCAATTAACCTCTTGAGTGATTTTACTATTTTTAGGGAATTTTCTAAGAGGTCCAAAGGGGTCTGTTGAGCTTCAATGATTCGCGTCTGACACAGTGGACGCCTTTTAAGAAGATTGATCCACGGCGGGTTAAGCCAATGTGCATCACACTTCCTTTTTTGGTGCTTACCCTCTTTAGATTCACATTCGACAAAGCCGACATTATTTAGAGTTTCCATTTTCAAATTATCATAATTTCCAAAGTCATTTATTGGGAAAGATTTTGTTGCTAATTAGAATTGCATCCACTTATCCCGACGCAGTTCTAACCTTCCTCTAAAGAAAGATCGATTGCCTCAGAAGAACGATTCTTTTCAAATACGCGGCGGCGTTAGTCGACACGATTTGTTGCTTCCATTTTCACTATTTGGCAAAGAATCGATTCAAATCGGAATGTTTATAAACACTGCGGACTTAGCCGACGCGATTATGAAGGTAGCCATAATCGTTGTTTGGAAGGGCTTAATCGAAGCAAGTGAATCTTTGAAATCACGGTGCTTTTGTCGGACGTGATTCATTAGATAGGCGTCTACTGTACCCGATGCGATTTAAGGAATTTTCCCCTATAAATAGACCCCTGAGGCCACTGTTTTGATCATCACCCACACAGTACGACGAAGCCCTACCGAATTGAAAGCTCAACTCCGAACCAAGGAAGGCTCACATCTCAAGCTTTTCAAGTCTCTCGCCCTTGGAGTTCGGAGCGGTCTTTGTCATGCGCATTAGAGTGGAGCGGGAGGAGCTTCCACCTTTTCTTTTACTTCATCCATTGCGGCAGCGGGCTCACATTGTTGCCCAGCTAGCAAGCCCAGAGGGGGGGGGGTGAATGGGATTCTTTAAAATTTGATTATCTAAAACCTGTCCACAAAAATGTTCACACAACAAGCACTTCGATGATTGTTAGTGTTAGCGAGAAGAAAAAAATAAACACAAAGCAATCAAACACACTACACAAGATTTTATCCTGGTTCGGACTTCCTCTCCATAGGAGTCCTACGTCCAGTCCCTGAGCAACAACTTAGGATACCACTACCCAAGGGTATAGTCCCCCTCAAGGACACTTACAACACCCTGGATCCCACCAAGTCTTCCTTCAACACGAAGGGAAATGAACACCCTGGAACCCCCAGGTCTTCCTTTACACGAAGGGAATTAACACACAAAAGTGTTAAAGGGATGTGACACCCCTAGACCAAGCTAATAGCACAATGCTTGATCCGAAGCGAATACTGAGAGGAATAGATGAACAACAATGAACTCTCTCAGTACACAAAAACGCTCTCTCTAAGATCTACACAAGATGCAAAGAGCTAAGAGCTACAACAAAGTGATGGAATGAGACTTGAGCTCTTCTATGGTGCTTGCAGATTTTGAATTCTCGAGAGATCTACCTCTTCACGTCGGCACCAGTCATCTATTTATATCTTCTTTGAAATATGTAGCCGTTTGAAGTACCTGTTGTCTCTATGTTCTGAGAATGTTAAACTGCATGGATCTTCTTTTTAATCAACGGTCCTTTACGTTCCATGCACGTAAGAAGAAAATCCTTCTTGATATCCTCTTGCTTCTACTTTATCCAACGTTGTATGGAGTTGTCCTGTCAAAGACATGCACACATTAAATGCTAAAACGTAGACAGCTAAGTTGTCTCTTCTTGTCAGTCAACGTTAGAGTGAGAATACTTTAAGATAGAAATTTCCATTCTGTCTTTCCAACAAGATATTACATGCCGGAGCATAAGAATAGAAGATATCTGGACATGCATCGTGCAGAGAAATGTACGGTTGTATTTAATACATGGATAATAGTGAAATATGCGGGATGACTTTGACTTGTCAAGATATTTGAATATCAAGTCGTTATAGCTCATGAAATCGATATGAACATGACTTATAGAATCGTTGTGTGAATGAGTCATTATTCATGTGAATCGTTGCTCATTCGTAAACAAATCGTTGTACGCATAAATCCTTATGCATTGATATCCAAGTCATTCTGGATAACAAATCGTTATGACACAATGAGCAAATCATTATAACCAAATCGATATAAGCAAATCGTTATGACCAAATCGTTATAACCAAATCGTTATGACCAAATCGTTATATCCAAATCATTATAACCAAATCGTTATAAGCAAATCGTTATGACCAAATCGTTATAACCAAATCATTATAACCAAATTGTTATAACCAAATCGTTATGAGCAAATCGTTATAACCAAATCGTTATGAGCAAATTGTTATAACCAAATTGTTGTAAGCAAATCGTTATGCTCACTTACGAAATCGTTGTGAGATTGAAATCGTTATACTCACTTATCGAATCGTTATGAGAGCAAATCGTTATGCTCACTTATGAAATCGTTGTGAGATTGAAATCGTTATGAGAGCAAATCGTTATGCTCACTTACGAAATCATTGTGAGATTAAAATCGTTATACTCACTTATGGAATCCTTATGAGAGCAAATCGTTATACTCACTTACGAAATTGTTGTGAGATTGAAATCGTTATAATCATCAAATCGTTAAGGCACAGAGTTTCTCTGTTGACTTATTGAATCGTTATGATGTCGAAGTCGTTATGCTCACTTAACGAATTGTTATGAGAGCAAATCGTTATGATATAGACTTCAATAGAATAGCGATGACTTATAAAATCGTTATAGAACCAAAAATTGATGAGGAAGAGGAAATTGTTATGATTCAAAGGAAATCGTTGCAATAACTAGAAAGTCGTGTACTTAGAATATTTCATACTTTGAACTGTAAATGCTACAAGATGATAAATACTTACTGATTTTGCTTGTGTTTCCTTGATTTATTTGCTGTGCTCAATTCTCATAGAAGTAATCTTTATCACAGTTTTGTTAATCACCAAAATAGATATGTAATTTATTTAAATTACATTGGGGATAACCTGATCATCAATCTCCCCCTTTTTGGTGATGACAAAACATAGCATTAACCAAAGATGTTCTGAAATAAATCTAAATAAATTGCGGAATAAAATATCATGAGAGATGTATTTCAGAAGTACTGTATTTCTCCACCTTTTTGTCATTAAGCAAAAAAATATCATACTGAGACAAAGAATTTAAGGAGAAAAGAGAAGTAAGATCAAAGAACTTTGCTATTTATGTTGATGGGTTACATGGAGGTAGAAAGCAAGAGATAGAAGGGAGGCATGTCGCTGAATAATGCGCAAAGCCTTGCATTCCTGCTCCTCAAGATAGGTCTGAAAAACCCCAAAAGCAATAGAATAAGATGACCCCATGTCAGGAAGCATTCTTTTGATGTGAAGTTGGCGCTGATCTTCTAGAAAGGTAGCATATTCATCTTTGCCAAGAGAGGCCTTGAAGGAAATGAAAGATCCAAAGTTGGCAAACCGAAGAAATTGGTTGATCTTGATAGTGTAGTGTATCTGATGCTGCAGAAGATCTTTCTTCAAAGCCATAAAAATCTTGTACCGCTCGACCCACTGATCATAAGGCTCATTAACCAGATTGATGGAGTTCAAGTCCAAAAAGGCTTCAGCTGTGAGAGTAGGCTTGCCGGCCTTAAACAAGGAGCTGTTCAAGGCTTCCAACTGAAGGGCTGACTGGTTGTAATGCTTTTTTCAGTAAGTGGGAGAAAGCCTTTCACAATCTGAAAGCAAAGGGGCAAGAACTTCAGAGGAGATATGGCCCAGATGAAATTCTCTGAAGAGGAATCTTTGGAAGGAGGGGAGACGACCCTGCTGAGCTGAGATCCTACCCATGACATGAGAAAATCTTTCAAAAATTACAGGACCAACTGAGAAGTCCACGACCAAAGAATGCAGTTTGGGGACAAACACAGTGTCTGAAATTTGCAGGGTAGTGAAATCCACTTTGAAGGAGCAATTGACTGAATTTTCAATTTTTAACGAAGCAATGGCTCCCTGGAACTGACCCAACTGCACTTCAGGTACCTTGTGAAGATACCGATAGTCATTGAATAGCTGGAAGTACCTGATGAGCTTAACTTCCTTTTGAATAAAAGGTGCCCAGGTGGTCTTGTGATGAATGACAAACCACTCAGAGAGAGTGAGTGGGTGATCCCGAGGTGGAAACTGATCTGATTTTGCAAGCAGAAATTTCCTGTAGAGAGCCTTGTGCCCTTTAGCCCACTGATCATCATACTTGCATTCAGCCATTTGGAAAATTTTTGATTGATCAGCTTTGGAGAAGTGGTTATAGGGAAAGATAACATTGAGGTGATCAGTTATATTAAGAAAAGGAACACCAAAAATGGTGGCAAAGATACAATTTTGGAGATATTCACAATAGATTGGTTTCCTTTGATTGTCGACAGTGAGGGAAAACCAAAGAGGAGGAAATTTGGGTTCGGAGGGAAGAGCAAGAATGTTGGAGAGTTTCCTCTTTTTAGAAGAAAGACTAGAAGAAGGGGAGTTTAGTTTTGTGGACATGAGAACCAACTTCCAGGACTGAGCGGATTGTGGAAATTTTTTAGCGGATTGTGGAAATTTCCAAATCATCCTCGAATATCTTGAGAAATGGACCTTCAAGTTGTGCACCTTCAGGTATAAAGGTAACAAAGGAGGGAGGAGTAGGAGGATGAAGAAAGGATTGATGGGTAGGAGGAGATATGATGGATGGTCCAGCAGAAGAAGGACCAGAGGAAGATGAGGCTGGAGGGTCTTCAAAGACAGGAGGAGGTGGAGGAATGGATGTAGAGATGGCAGGAGATGAGGAGGACTCAGAAAGAAATGGTGTTGGAGATGAAATGGAGCGAGGCATGGGTTGTTTGAAAGGGATAGGTGCTGGAGGTGCTATGGAGGAAGATGGTAGTGAAGGAGGGGTTGGAGTTGCAAGAGATGAAGAATCAGGGGCTTCTGGAGCTATAGCTGGCTCTTCAACTCTTGGAAGCACACCCTCGGAAACCACATCCTCTGATGGCCCTGATGGCCCAGCCTTCATGGCTTCAACCTGATCCTGCACTGCAGTTGCTACCTCTTCAACAACCTGTGGCCCGGATGGCCCTGCTGGATCTTCTGAAATTGGCCCTGATGGCCCAACATCTTGTTGCCTGGCCTCTGAAGGCCCAGAACTTCAGACTGGTTTTGCAGGAGAAGGAGCAGGAGGGGCATTTGAGGACTGTGCCCTGACCAAATCTCCATGTGCGGCTATAGACTCCTTGATGCTAATGATCTCACTTCACACCCATCTCACTATATTTCTTTTTTTTTTAAATATTGCCGAACCAAAAGGAGAAGGTAGGGGCTTCCTCACGTGTGAGGGGGCCACTACCCGCACCAAGCGGCTATGATTTTCTATTATATTCAAGAACAAAGGAAAGGAAAGAGAGGGAGGGAGGAGGGGGGGGGGAGAGGTACATAAGGTAGTCTAGATCCTAAGAGTAGGGTACCCCACCTTATCAAGTCGGTAGGGACCCTTTACAATGTGGGGTAGGATAGCCTCAAGTTCCCAGAAGCAGGTCTGGTCTGTAGAACATCCATAGCAAGCAAGGTGGTGGGCGGTTTGGTTGGCTTCATGAGGTATATGCTGAATTTGAGTTGTGAGCTTGTGATTTATCTCAGCCATCTCCTGAAAAATGCATGTAAGAACCCATGGGCGTTGTGATTGGCCAGTGACAGATTGAGTAAGCATCAATGAATCGGTTTCCACCATGATGTCAAGAAACCCCTTACTGGAGCACATTGCAAGGCCGTCCCGGAGGGCCCTGGCTTATGCATCAAGAGCAGAGATAGTCCCTTGATAATTTTTAGCTAAGGCACATATGCATCTTCCATTATGGTCGGGCAATATGCCTCCCCCTCCCGCACTTCCTGTGGCACTTTTGAAGGCACCATCCACATTTAGTTTGAGCCTTCCTACAGGTGGATGCATCCATTTGATAACCATTGGAGCTGTGATTTTCTTCTGTAGCCGGTTATCACCATTCTTCTTGAGTGCTTTAGACCAAGCTTGGGGAAGCTGCTGGGTTTTGAAATTTGAGCTCACTACATGGACTGAGAGCATTGTCCTGTTCACTATGTGCTTTGCTGACATACCTTGTTCTTGAAATCTAGCACGGGTTCGGCTGCACCAAATCTCCCATATGGCAGACATGAAGGTGAATTGCATGAGTTTTCCAACTGTACTAGAAGATTCCTGATTCGAGAGGAAGGAGAACAATCCATCATAAATGTTGGTGGCCACCTGATTATGGAATTGCAGGAGGTGGAAGAAATCGGCCCACACTTTGCAAGCTGTTTCACTTCTGAAAAATAAGTGGATGGCAGTCTCTTCTTGAGGATTGGAATAGCAGGAGCACTTGGAGCATAAGGGAATCCCTTTGGCTTTCACTGTCTCATCCACTGGGCACATAGTTTGATATCAGCTTCCAAATATGCACAGACCACTTGATTGGTATATGGGACTTCCATATGTTGTTCCATTTCTGATCAGCAGAACATAGAAGGAGATGGCGCATAGATCTGGTAGAGAAGATGCCACTGGTGGTAGGACACCATATCTAGGTGTCTTTAGGTTGATTAGAATACAAGTAGCTAGCCAGGATGTGGTGGGGGCAGAACTGGTTAGCAATCTGCAGGTGTATATTAGCGGGTTCATTGAGGACTTGTTGGACTATGCAAATTTTGTCATTTATGTTATGCCAAGTTTCCTCCGGGAGATAGGTCATAAGGGGAGCTGCTCCTGTCCAAATGTCAAACCAGAATGAAGCTTCTAAATGTTCCTTGGAGAGGATGACCCTATGATTGTTTGGAATGAGCTTGGCGGCCTCCTACCATAGTTTCCTGTCCATGGCTGTCATATGTTGTTTCCTGTCCATTGGGACTGTCACGTCACGACATTTAATATGCCCATAAATGTCGGAACATGAACGAACGAGAAATCAAGAGTAAAAATTTACACTATTTGAGCAGCAAATTGCTCAGAAGCTCTACTAAATAAAAAAATTTGATAATTGTCATTCTATGAATGATTGCAAGATTTCAAATTTACAATCTCATAAGTAAAATGTCATCATGGTTGGTCTCTCCACACACATATCCCGAAGTTCCCTCCTTCAAGAACGGTAGATACCTGAAAAATAGGATTTGGTGAGCTAACTAGCCCAGTAGGATTCAAATTCTCAAATCAAAGGATTAACTATATGATGATCAAGGAAAAGGCTTAAGTGATATCATAGATGGACCAATAAGCATCTGAACATGACAATGAATGTGAAATAGTAGAATTGATACACAGGGTATGCTCAGGAATTCACATTGAAACTCAAGTTCTAGTTCATGTGGACACAAGAAAAGACTTAACTGATATCAAAGATGAACGAACAAGTATCTTATCAGGATAATGAAATTGGAACAATGGTACTGAATTACAAAATGTGCTCAGGAATTCACAGTAAATCTCATAAATCTGGTTCATAGATATATTCTCATAGGACAGGTATCATGATGACTATAATCAAACAGGTATTGATGTAATGCCAAACATCTGGGTGTCCTCAATGCCCCCGCACGACCACTGACAAATTTGCCCCCGTGCGGCCACTGACAATCAGACACATTTTCACACACACAATTATGATATGATGACTAATCAAACACGAACTAATGTATGCCAACATCCAGGTGTCCTTATCACCCCCGCGCAGCCACTGATGAATTCGGGCGCTCCCCCCAGGACTGAACCAGCCCTTATTTGCCAGGCATAATAATCATGCGGGGTCCAAGGACCCAATAAATGTCATCATCATCAATTTATCACTTCTCACAAGATATGCAAGCCTTTAAACTCTCAATATATCAACTAATATGAACTTAGTTGCTGAATACAGGAGAATGGACTCAACGGAGTACCATTCGGAGTTGACGATTTCAAGGATAATTCAATAATGAGTAAGGTATCCAAAGTGGGTGATCTTTAAAGTAGAATAACAGTAAATATCAAAGTAAATATGAGGGTAACTTGGTTGGCTAATAGGGTGAAGTTTAAGCAAGGATTTGCACATGAAAAAGTGTTGAAATTCGAATCAGGGTCATAGCTGTCGACAGGTGAGAAGGGGCTGTCGACAGATGGCTACAGACTGAACTCAGGTTTCCTGGACTGTGTGTATCTGTCGACAGCAACCAGGGGCCTGTCGACAGCTACACACAGTCCCAGTTATCTGGGTTCTGGATAGCATGCGTCTGTCGACAGCTTTGGGCCGGCTGTCGACAGGTAGCTGCAGAACTTCTAGAAGTGCTTTGTAAATCTGTTCTAAAGGCCCTAATTATAAAACTTATAACCCAAGACATGTTTAATATCAAATGGAAGAGTCTAATTGAAGTTCTCACAGTAGTTTATAAGCTAAACAATCAGGATGAAACAAGAGATTGATAATTCGAACTTGGCCAGCTATAAGCTAATGTAGTGTAGTATTGGAAGCATGAACTTGATATCAATGGTTTATTGGGAAATCCTACAATATGAACACTAAATTACATTGTTTTTAATAGTTCTAAATCAAGACTAGAAGTATATAAAAACTAAATAGAAGTCCGTACATGTTTTTAAAGATGTTAAGACTTCTACACAACTCCATAACATGAACAAGTATCAAAAGTGGAAGAAAGATCTTGATCTCCCAGTGGGACAAGGATCTTATCCTTTCTAATATGAATGTCTTTATCATAATTGATGTAGGAACAGGGGAGTTACTGGTATATAACTTGTTCCTTTATCAAGACCTCCTTACCATGTATGAAGGATAGAACAGAATTATAGGAAGATGAATCCTACACATGGATAGCTAGGAACCTGCTACCACATGATACTGGAAGAATATCCTTTCCAAAACAGAGATTATGTGAACTTAAAGAGTAGCTTCTATAGAAAAACAAGACACACATGTAGTGCTAGAGGGTTCATGGCACTAGAACATAAACTGGAACATTCAAACAGTAGGTTCTAAAGCATGTTCAAGAACATGAGTTAGAAGAAAAGGGAAAGAGAATTGAATCCTACAACCACACAACTAAAACAAGACTATAAGGGATGGATACACTGTTGCAAATGAGAATTCACAAGTTTAAAGCAAGTAAGTGGTGATCATGACCTTTTAAACAACGGTAGTGGTCAAGAAATTAGATAAGAGTGAGAAAGGAAGAGAATCCTACTTAATTTGAATAACACGAATCCTTTCCTGGCGTTGAAATCCCTCAAGAACACAATTTGTAGTAGATGAAGAAGTAGCCACAAGCAGGGAAAGAAACAGGTGAAGCTTGTTGTCATTGCTGCAACCACCTCCAAAGTTTGCTTCACCACCACACCTTGCAGCAGCTCAAGCAACAACTCGAATAAGTACCCAAGGTGCACAAGAGTAGAACTAACACTCACCCACTACACTCACAGTATGAGGTCTTGCAAACACAGTTGCAGAAGGAGCAGACTTAGAAGGTTTGCAAGCTAGGTATTGGGGGGGTTTTTATAACCCTCAATGCCAGCCATGCATGATGGCACGATAGCCATCAAGGTGTCAAGGTTTTAATCCCCTTAAACCATGTCTGGACACGTTTGCCATGCATAGCTCCCATAACTTACACCTAAAGGGTTAACGTGTTCATCCCACTTCCATGTGCGTTGGCCTTCCCAGGGCCACCCACGTAAACACCCAGAAATCCTAGAAAATCCCTTCCGTAATTAGTCCAAAACTCAGCTAGCCCACTAAACTTTATGTAAACATATTCAAATGGTATCCATTTGTATTGAAATTTCTACCATAAGCTAATGTGATGGTTCTACAAATTATGGTGATTTTAGTTTGATTTTTAGATTTTATTTTACACTAGGTGAAAAATCACCCGAAAAATAGTTGCGTCGACTTATCCTCGAAGTCCGAACGCCGAAAAATTCGGATATTTACATTTCTGAGATCTCCACATTTTTCTGGAAATTATGGTGTTCTCATATTTTTATTTCATTGTCGTTTTCTGGTGTCGCCCTGTGGAAGCACTCACCTTTGTGTACGACACTGGATAAACGTTAACTAATACTAAATATTCCCTAATATCAATTAATTCAATTTAAGAATAATGGTTAAGTCTAATAACCTTATTTTTCAAGTTTTTCATCAATTAAAAATTTCCGGAGTGTTATAGGGACTTCCATATGTTGTTCCATTTCTCACTGTATTTCTGATCATTCCCATCTCCTTAGCTGGGGTACTTTGGCTTATGAAAATTGACTAAATATCTGATTGCACAGAGCACAGAATCTTCCCTTGTTCATCCATTCTAGAAACTAAGGGCTTCATATTGACCTTCAATTTCTTCTTTTTCTGCCTTTGATGAGGCCTCCTGGTCAAGAGAGGAATCCCAGGCGCTGCCTCTTTCCCTTAGTTGCTTGCCCTTGCAATGGGCTCTACATTATCATCATTTGCACCATCTGAGTCACTCTCCACAATGCCTTCTATGAACTGCTCATCAATGGAGACATTAGCAGTGTGCTCCCCCTGAGATGCTGCTTCCTTTTCAACAGATTGCTCCCCCTGACTAGGAGCATCTTCTATTTGCACATCTTCAGATACAATTTCCTACCCCCCCTGAATGGGAGCTTCCTCCATCACAACATTTGCAATGTGGCCTGATGCCACAGCTTCTTCAACATTAACAACCTCTTGCACACTTTGAGTGATTGGAATGGAGTCTAGCACTCTTCTAAGGACTGACCCTACCATAGAAGTTGGAGGGGTAATTACTTGCAATTGCTCTACAGGCTCGAGGTGCTCAAGAGGAATATCCTCTATCCTTCTTTCACTAGAGCTGATATCCTCAACAATTTTTTGAATAATTCCTGCTGCTTGCTCTTCCTGAATGTCTGACACACATTCCCTGATATCGGTTGCTGCTACATGCACTGTAGGTGCTGCTACTGCTACTGCAGCTGGTTCCTCTTGAACTCCTGGTCCTGCTGGTACTTCTGCTACTACTACTGCTTGTTGAACTTTTTGGGCTTCGCCAATAATGGCCTCACCTTCTACTACTGAAGTTTTAGTCCATACTCTAGCCACCAACGAGAAGCCACTCTTCTTCAGGTTTCTGCTTCGAATTGCCTGCTCCATTTTCTCTAACACTGCTGCAGATAAGTTGATGCCAAAATGTTGGAATACCTTGGTGAGCAGATGTTCATATGGTAGGGAGACATTTAGCTTGCTTTTCTTGTCCCAAACCCGAGCGGATGAAAACTTCATCCTTTCTATAATAACCTCTACCATATTTATTCTCTGGTTAAGGATAGCCCAGAACATCATATCCGAGTCCGCCTTTGTGCAAGTCGAAAATTTGGCACTCCTTGGGACCAAAATTTGACAAATAATAAAGTGCAAAATACAGTTGAAAGCATCCAGCTGGTTGATGTCAATCTTCGCATCCTTTAGTCTGAATTCGGGACCAACAATCCCTAGCCCTTTCGCCTAGATGTCCACAGTGTGAACCCCACTGTGATCGATGGTGCCAACACCAAATAGTGATTCCAATAGCCCATAGGTGATCTTAATCTGGGTTCCTTTGATGGTGGATGTCAAGGACCCGTCCTCCTCAATCTTCAAACAAACGCAAAAAGCCTTCACCAGGTCTAGATAACTTACTTCTGACAGAGTTGCCATCTTCTACTATTTCATCCTCTCCATTGCTGCAATGATGCTGCCCATTCCATTATTCTGTAAATCTGCAACATCCACTACATTATTACCACAGACCTTGATCTTCACAGAGGTGAACCTTTCTTGCTGCTCAGTGGTGAGAAACTCAGCTCCACAGCCCCCGACGCTACCGGAAACACCAGACGCGATAATGGATTTGAATGGGGAAAGTTTCTGGATGATTAGAATGAGGAAAGGAGCAGAAGCCCTCAAGAAATTTCTAGCGGGAAGGAGTTGGACGCTTTGAAATTCTAGAGAGTCGATGTTGGAGTCGATAGGGCATCTTTAGGATCGAATAGGTGGATGGATCAGATCTAGAAGGGGGGGTTGAATAGATCTAATCATCAATTAATGCAGAAGCTTAAGCAATTCAAAAATACTTTGAATCAGAGATCAATTCAAACAAACAATTTACTGATCTGAAGTGCGGGTGTGTGTAGATGATGTGTGAAGCAATTAAACACTTAGTGTGAAATCGAAATCCTATGCAAGCATCTAGGGCAGACAAGCAGATCAAACCATTGCACAAAGGATTTTTAGGTGGTTTGAAAATCACACCAGTCATTCCTATATCCACCCCTCACACAGTGAGGCTCCACTACTTAAAAGAGTACAACTCACACCAGAGCATGACGATTCCAAACACCCTTGAGCACGACGGCTCAACACACGACCTTGAGTTCAACGACTCACAAACTGAGCACGACGGCTCAAACAACAACTGGATCACGACGACTCCAAATTGAGCACGACGGCTCAAACCACACAGTGAGTGCGACGACTCACAAACCAGAGCTCGACGGCTCACAGTACAAAAGCTAGATCAAACACGAAAGAAATCAGATCCTCTAGCAATGATCTAATTCACAGACTCAATAAACTCAGAAATCTGTACAGAACTTCATGTACAGATCTCACAAGAAGAAATAAGATGAACACTCCAAGAATTAGGTGAAAGAAGTATGAATTGGATGTTCTTCGGTGAAGAGGCCTTGCAGATGCTTGAATTGAAGAGCCTTGATGGAATTTGGTGGAGATTCTCCTCAATTAGCGATACTCTGCTTTGATGGCATTAGAAATTCCAGAAATCCCTCTTCTACTACTGCTCTTCAGTTGGATCTGCTCCCTTTCCTAGCACAGCAACCTTCTCTCCAGAGATTCCCCTTAATTCCCACGTCTTTCTTCTTGAAAGGATGGCCTGCAGCTTCTGGAGATGGAGCCAGATATGGAAAACCTCTTTTCGCCACCAAAAAGCATTTTCTAGAAGTGTATGAGCTCTCTTGACTTTGGGGTAGGAGAATCATGGGTATTTATATCCCCATATGTCCATAAAGTGCCTTGGGATGCATGGGCAAAGAAATCTAGGTCAAATCCCTTGATTCCCAAGCAGCCACGTGTCTAGAAAAATTCACGTTTTTGAGCTTTAGTCGAAGTGTGTCGACACACAGGCAGACTGTGTCGACACCACTGGCTACTGCTTCAGAACAGGCTTCTGGGACAGTGAACTAGTGTCGACACCACAGGTAGACTGTGTCGACACACTGGCAGACTGTGTCGACACTACTGGCTACTGCTTTAGAACAGGCTTCTAGGACAGTGAACTAGTGTCGACACACAGGTGGACTATGTCGACACAACTGGCAAACTGTGTCGACACCACTGTGACAAATTTGTGTAAACCTGAAAATATAAAGTGTAAACCATTAATACAAGGTATTATCATTAAAATGTGAGATATTAAACATCAAAAACATGTTGTTTAAGCATTGTTGTGATATGTATAAAATGTATAACATGTTCAATCAGTCATCATTTTAATATGTACAAAATGTCATCATCAAAATAAAATTATGAATGATGTCAATTAGTCATGATTAAAGTCATCATTAAAAGGTTTCAAATACACACTCAACCCAACATTCTCCCCCTTTTTGATGATGACAAAATATATGCACAATCTCCCAATAGCCTGACTCCCTTGACTGCAATAACTCCCCTTGACCAACTTTCTCCGATAAGAAACTTTCTCCCATTTAAAGAATTTTCTCCCCCTTTTTGACAGCATCAAAAAGATAGATAAGAGAGAAAACAAAAATGGTAGGAGATCAAGAAATGAAATGTAGGAGATGAAGGTTTCGGAATGATTAAAATAAATGAGGCAAAGTGATATTGTCAAATGAGAGAAATTATTTTGTTTTGGTTATTGTGCAACAAAGTTTAATCACAAGGACACACTCAACACAAAGTATAGCAAAATATAATGATCTGAATGTAATTAAAATAATGATGCAAATGTGAAGTAAAGTGACCTATATGAGTGAGCAGAAATATTTAACAAGGATGTTAGGAGCTTTAATTGTAACACAATGTAGAATAATTGGTCCAAACTCAGTAAACATGAATTTTATTAAAGTCTTAAGCTTTTCTATCCTGTCTTTTTTATTTTCTTTCAATTTTAGTTGGGAAACAATACAAGAATAAATTAGTTAAATCTCACTTTTCAGTGCAAGAGATCACATTGATCAGATGCAAGACCTCCTGATTACTCAGTGGTTTAACTTTCATTATCTTATACAGAGTTGAAATTTTTGATTTCCACTTTTTGATGCGAAACAAATCACTTTTTAAGTGAAATGGCCCGGTTACTTAGTTGTTCAAGAATTTGCATTGCTTTGTTTGTATCTTTCCAGATTGTTGATCATTTTCTTTTGATGTTTTGCAGGAATATGTTTGCTTTGACTAGAAAAGTCATGACTACAAATTTAGAAAAAATATTCTTAACATGTGGTAAAAAAGAAGCTTAAACATGCACTTGTTAAATAATAAAGCCACTCATGTGCCTACAAGTGTTTTGCAAGTCATTTTAAAGACATTCAGTTTTAAGATTGTTTAACCTTGAAATGATAATGAATCTTTGAAATTAAACTAAATGCATAATGAGTTTAGTTTCAATGTCTTAATTCTCTCATAAGAAAGTAGCACAATGACTCAATAATTCTGATAAGTTTGGGGTTCAAGATAGACAAGTAAGGTCAAGGAATGTGACAATGACTCCCCCTTTCATGTATCTCCCCCTCACAAGGTGAACATGAGGATTATTGAAGAAATAGGAATGGAATCAAGTGAAAATAGAATGAACAAGAATATTTTATTGAAAGACAGAGACTCCCCCTCAACAATTGCATATAAGACTCTTGATACTTGGCAGAGACATATACTTACGCATAGTGAAAGTGTCCAGACAAGCCTGACTTGTCCTTCTTCAAATCACCATTTGATATACCAAATGTGAGAGTGAGGAATTTATTTGCAAGAACATGAAGACTTTTATTTTACAAAAAGAGATAGAAGATATCAAGAATGTGAAAATTTGCACAAACCAAGCTCTCTTCTTAAAGATGAGAATTTGTTTTTTGGAAGAGGCTTAGTGAAAATATCTGCAATTTGTTTTTTAGTTTCAATGAAGTGAAATTCAAAAGATTTCTTAGCGACCTCATCCCTTAGAAAATGGTGTCTTATTTCAATATGCTTTGTTCGTGAATGCTGAATTGGGTTTTTAGACAAATTAATAGCACTAGTGTTATCACACAAAATAGGAATACACTCCAATTTGTGATTATAGTCTAGGAGCTGATGTTTCAACCAAAGAACATGAGTGCCACAACAACCAGCCGCAACATATTCAGCCTCTGCAGTGGATAGAGCTACTGAATGTTGCTTTTTAGAAGCCTATAATATTAGACATCCACCTAGATATAAACACAAGCCACTAGTACTTTTTCTATCAAGCTTACAACCAGCATAATCAGCATCACAGTAAGCAATTACATCTAGCTTGCAACCAGTAGGATACCAAATTCCAAGTTCACATGTTCCAACAAGATATTTAAAAATCCTTTTGACAGCTGACATGTGACTTTCTTTAGGATTGGCTTGAAACCTAGCACACATGCACACACTATACTGAATATCTGGTATAGAGGTGGTGAGATAAAGTAGAGAACCAATCATACCTCTGTAGGTCATTGGATCTACTGACTTACCAAATGAATCTTCCTCTTGTATTACATTTATTTCCATTGGTGTGCTTGAATGCTTAAGGTGCTGAAAGTCAAACCGTATTAGAAGTTTTTTCACATATTTTGTTTGACTTATAAAAATCCCTTCACTGGTTTGATGTACCTGCAATCCCAAAAAGAATTGTAAGTCTCCTATCAAACTCATTTCAAATTCATTTTTCATATGATCAGCAAATTCAGTACACAGTTCTTTATTTGTAGACCCAAAAATTATATCATCAACATAGATTTGGACAGCAATGATTTGATTATTGACAATTCTTGTAAACAATGTTTGGTCTACAGTACCTTTTGTGTAACTTTATTCAACAAAAAGGAGCTCAAACGGTCATACCAAGCTTTTGAAGCTTGCTTAAGACCATAAAGAGCCTTATTGAGTTTGAAAACATGATCAGGAAATTTTTGATTTTCAAAACCAGAAGGTTGTTCTACAAAAATTATTTCTTTAATGTATCCATTCAAGAAAGCACTTTTCACATCCATTTCATAAACTTTAAATTTCAGGGAAGATGCAAAAGTAAGAAATATTCTCACAGCTTCTAGTCTAGCTACAGGGGCATATGATTCTTCAAAATCAATTCCAAACTCCGGATTGTACCCCTTGGCAACTAGTCTAGCTTTATTCCTAACAACCTGTCAATTTTCATTTAATTTATTTCTAAACACCCATCTAGTACCATAACAGATTGGTCACTAGGTCTAGGTACTAATTCCCACACTTGATTTCTGTCAAATTGATGAAGTACATCATGCATTGCATTGATCCAATCCTCACTAGTTAGAGCTTCATCAATTGACTTGGGTTCAATTTGGGAAATTAGTGCTAGTGGGTCTTCATTTATTACATTTAGAAAAGATGATCTAGTTCTAACTCTATCATGCACATTACCAACTACATTCTCAATTGGATGATCTCTTAAAATTTTTTCAAGAATTACCTCTTGGGATGCATTCAGTTATGAAACAATATTACCTGAACCACTTGTGGTAGGTGATTGATTGTCCAAATTTTCAAATGGATCTTCATCCTCTTCAACAGTTGGTGAAGATTCAAAAATGAAGTCATCCTCCTTATTATTTTGAGGAACCCTGCAAGATGTAGAGTCATCAGTTTGATATAAGTTTTCATCGAAAACTACATGTGGAGATTCTTCCACAATTTTATTCTTCAGAATGTAAACTCTATAAGCTCTAGAAATTTTTGAATAGCCAAGAAAAATGGCTTTATGGGTTTTGACATCAAATTTATCAATATTTTCTTTATTGTTGTTATGTACAAAACACTTGCAACCAAAGATTTTAAATAAGACAGAGTTGGCTTTTTGTTTTTCAAAAGTTCATAGGGGGTTTTTCTGATTTTTTGTTGACCAATGCTCTGTTCAAGATGTGATTTGCTGTGTTCACAGCTTCAGCCCAGAAGGATTTGGGCAATTTACTTTCCAAGAGCATAGATCTAGCCATTTCCACCAGAGTTCTATTCTTCCTTTCCACAACTCCATTTTGTTCTGGAATTCTTAGAGAAGAGAATCTGTGAAAAATGTTCAGTTCAGCACATAAATCAGAAAAAAGTGTTGTTCTCAAATTCTCCCCCATGATCAGTCAAAATGGATTTGATTTTATGTGAAAAACCTATTAAGGCAGTGGTGCAGAAATTCCTAAATTCTAAACAAGCATCACTTTTGTGAGATAGAAAGATGACCCACGTGTATCTAGTAAAATCATCAATGATGACAAATCCATATCTTTTACCACTAAGAATAAGAATTGTTGTTGCCCCAAAAAGGTCCATATGAAGTAATTCTAGTGGCTTAGAAGTGAGTACATCATTGAAAATTTTAAAAGATTTTCTGGTTTGTTTTCATTGAGCACATATCCCACAAAGTTGATTCTCTACATTGGGAAGAGATTCAGGAAGTCCTTTAACCAGATTTAGCCTTAAGAGTTTATTTATTGTGTTGAAACTTGCATGACCAAGTCTTTTGTGCCATGTCCATGGAATTTCATTTTTATTTGCCACCAAATAAATGTTTTCAGAAAAGTTTTTATCAAGATTGATCATATAGACATTGTTTTCTCTTTTGCCAAAGAATTTTATTTTTTCAGTTGAAGAATCAATTATTTTACAAAAATCAGATTCAAAAACAACCTTGTGACTTTTGCCACATAATTGACTTATACTCAAATGATTATAATCCAAACCATCAACTAACAAAACATTTTCAATTGAGTTTGAGGAGGATTTACCAACCTTTCCAGATCCAATGATTTTCCCATTATTTTTACCTCCAAAAGTAACATATCCTCCTTCCTTTTCAATCAGAAATTAAAACTTTGTTCTGTCTCCAGTCATGTGTCTTGAACACTCACTGTCAAGGAACCACACATTGGAGTTGGGTGCACGACTTTCCTGCATAAATCAGATCAGAGAAGAAAAGATTTTGGTACCTAAACATTGTTGGGACCATCAGTTTGTTTGAGTAAAAACAATAAGTCTTTTTTGATCCAAATTTGAGTTGTTTTTGGCTTTTGTTTTATTTCAGAAATGATTTCCCTTTTTGGCATTTTAACATTATGATTTGGAATGAAAACACCATTGTTTTTCCTTTCATAAACATGGAAATTATGTATTTTTGCATGATTGTTCATGTATGGAAATCCAAACCAGAATTCTGTTGATATCTTGGAACTTTTGGATAAAAAGATTGTGAATAGTATCAATAAGGATTATGATACCAATGATTCCAAGAATTGATCCAATTAGATTGACATGATGTCCTAGATCTCCAATAACGATCATTAAAGTTTGTTTTTCTGTTTTTACAATTTTCAGATTTTTATTTGAATTTCTGTTCAACTAGTTGTTGTTTTTTAGAATTGGACAGGTCGACTTGTGTTGGACTGGTGTCGACTCAGCAGCCATAGTTTTCAACTTGTGGTTGACTGATGTCGACCTATCAGCAATGTGTGTCGACTTGTTTTGTTTCTTTTGGTTAGAAACATTCTTTTTGTTCTGATTCTTGGGTATTTCATATGTGTTCTTTGACACTTGTTTATTTTTGTTTTCTGGACTAGTGCTTTTGACAAATTTTATCAAAGGATTTTTTGAAGGTTTTTCTTTCTTTTCACCAGATTTATTCTTCAAAGATTTTTCTGTGGTGAATCCTAGTCCATGTTTTGAATGCCTATTTTGTAGCATTCATTTTTGTTGGGTTGAGTGTGAATTTAATACATTTTCCCTCATAATTTTGATGATGACAACTTGTGATTTTAATGCACAATGAATGGAACATGTTAGATACATCACACATGTTATAACAATATTCAAAAAGCATGTTTCCAAAGACATTTTGTCATATATTCATGATAATACATTGGACTAATGATTTATGTGTTTATTTCTCAGAGACATACATTTCTTGCAAGGGTAGTGTCGACACACCCACTACTGGTGTCGACACAGGGTATCAAACCCTAAGGTAAAGCCATGAAGAAATGGTCAAGTGTGTCGACACAGTCCCAGGCAGTGTCGACACTAGACCCAGCTCCCAAGAACCCAGTTGACAGAAATGGGACAATGTGTCGACACAGTCCAGGCAGTGTCGACACTAGTGACCTCTCCCAGAGGGCCAATTTTTCAGAAATGGGACAGTGTGTCGACACACTCCATGGTCAGGTCGACACACTCCGAAAACATTCACTTTAAGTCCCACCTGGACACGTGGCACTCTAGGGATCTTGTGGATCGGCCTTGGATCATGTGCCCACGCACCCCAAGGGTATTTTTGGACACATTGGTCTATAAATACCCTCCTATTAGCCATCCAACCCAAGAGAACCTTCTAGAGCCTTCCAGAAATCCTTTTGGCGGCAAGCAGAGTTCTCCTCCCCATTCTTGCTCCTCTTGTGCTGCTGCAACCAAATTCTCATCTCTCCAAACACAAGAAGTGAAGATTGATCCATGAAGATGCAGTGAGATCACTTCCAAGGGAGCAGATCAAGTAGAAGCAGTCAATTGAGAAGACTTCAATGAAGATTTAGTGGCACAAGTTGCAGAGCATTGACCAGGGACTTCAAGCATTCAGATCTTCTCAATTCAGTCTTCTACAAGGGAGTACATCTAAAGAACAAGGATTCTACATACAATTCTTCAATTCCCCTTAGTTCTTCTGAGTCATTCTTGAGATTGTGCATGAATTGTTGTACCAGTCTCCTTGAATGAATCTCTATAGATCAGATCATCGCTAGAGGATCTAGATCTTGTTGTTTTTTGATCTAGCAAGTTCGTTGTGAGCCTTTGTGCTCAGTGTGTTGAGTCGTCGCACTCAAGTTGTGGTTGAGCAGTTGTGCTCAGGTTTCTAGAGCAGTCTTGCTCTAGAGGTTGTGTGTGAGTTGTTGAACTCAGTGTGTGGAGTTTTCAAGCTCCAGTGTGTGGTGTATTCAAGTTGAATAGTGGAGCCTCACTATGTGAGGGGTGGATGTAGGAATCACATGGTGTGATTTCCGAACCACCTAAAAATCTCTATGCAGTGGTTTGTTTTGTGATCTATCTTCACTTTGCGCTAGATGTATGCATAGGATTTTCGCTCACTTCTAATCAACTTAATCACTCACTCAAATCACTTAATTCACACACTCTCTCATCAGATCTATGTATTTCATTTTCTAAGTTGTCTCTGATTCAAAGCAATTTTTAAATTGGCTAAGCTTCCGCAGTATTTGGCCTAAATCTATTAACCCCCCCCCTCTAGATCTGGTCCATCCCTTTTTCGATCCTACAATTGGTATCAGAGCGGGTTCATATCATATTGATCATATCTGAGTGTTTTGTTTGCTCTATGTGTTTCACTTGCTTGTTTGTTATGTGTTTCCTTCACTGTACCTCATTTTGATTCAATGGATTCTAGAGGATTCATTGCTGAAGGCCATTCCATAAATAGGCCACCATTCTTCAATGAGACTGACTATTCCTATTGGAAGAATAGAATGCAAGTCTTCCTTAGAGCCCAGAACTATGAGATTTGGAGGGTAGTTGAGGTAGGTCCCTATGAAAACCAGGGAGAAGAGGAAACCTAGACCAGGGAGCAAATTAGGAGGGCCACCTTGAATTACAGTGCCATGAACATGGTTCAATGTGCAGTCCACCCAAAGGAGTACTCAAGAATCTCCATGTGCAAATCTGCCAAGGAGATGTGGGATAAGCTTGAGTTACTCTATGAGGGAACATCCCAAGTAAAAGAAACCAAAGCAAATATTCTTGTTTCTGAGTATGAATTATTCATGATAAAATCTGATGAAACAATTTTTGAAATGTTTGCTAGGTTCATGATCATTGTGAATGGACTGAAGGCTCTAGGTAAGGACTATACAGATGCTGATTTGGTAAGAAAAATCTTGCGCTCTCTTTCATCAATTTGGCACACTAAGGCCACAGTTATTGAAGATTCTAAAGATTTATCCAAAATCTCTTTAGATGAACTCATAGGATCTTTGATGACTTATGAAATAAATTTGAAGAGAAATGAAGAGCACATAATCAAAACAAAACTTGTAGCACTTAAAGCTTCATCTAGTAACAAGGATAAAAATCAAGAGAATACCAGTTCTGATGAGTCTGAGTCCAATGAGGATGAGATTGTGCTCATGACTAGACATTTCAGACAAATTCTAAAATCTAGAAAAGGAAAATTCACTGGGAAAAAGAAATTCTCATCTGGGAAAAGAAATACTTCCTTTTCAAATGCCAATTCAAATAGGAATCAGAAAACTGATGAAGTTGTTATTTATTACAGGTGCAACAAACCAGGACACATGAAGGGAGAATGTCCTGAGAACAAGAAGGAAAGGTACAAGAAGATCAACAAATTCAAGAAGCCTAAAGCAATGGTTGCCACTTGGTCTGATGAAGACTCAAGTGAGAAAGATGAAGAAAGATCCTCAAGCTCTGAAAGGGAGGAAATCTGCTTTATGGCAAACAGTTTTGATGGAAAGGTAAACACATCCTTTGAAGATTATACAATTGATGATTGGCAAGATGCCTATGCTGAACTTGTTGAAAATTATTCTGAAACAAGGAAAGAAAATAAGCACCTAAAGAAAAAAATTGAAAACATTCTGCATAACCAATCCTTAAACAAAAGAATCTGTGAATTGGAAAATGAAGTAGCTGAGCTCAATGAAGAAAAAGAAAATCATCTAAATGTAATTGATGAGCTCAAGCTTGCATCCCAAAAGGCCAACCATGACTTTAAGGAATTGTATGAGAAGCTGGAATTGCAACAAAAAGAAAAACAACAAAGTGCTGATGAAATCAAAATCTTAGAAAACCAGCTAAAAGAAAAAGAACAAGTCATTGAAACCTTCACCAAAGGTAAAGACAATTTGGAGGCCTTGCTAGGAGCGAGAATGAAATCTGTGTCACATGGACAAGGATTCAACAAAAAAATCCAACAAAGACAAATCTGGTGAAATAAGGAAAAAGCACCCTTGATAAATTTTGTCAAAGGTCCTAGTCTTGAAAACACTAAAACAAGCAAGTGTCAAACAACACAAAAAACCTTGAAAAACCAGAACAAAGAGAAATCAAACAAGTCGACACACTCACCTGACAGGTCGACACTAGTCAATAAAAAGATGAAATCTGTGACTGTTGAGTCGACACCAATCAAAGACAGGTTGACCTGCTCAACCTTAAAAACCACCAACAAGTCAACCAAAAAATCAAATAAAAACTTGAAAAATATGAAAAACACAAAAGAAAACATTCATGATAAACCTTGGATTTCCAAGATAGCACATCAAACTGATTGGACCAATTCTTGGAACCAATGGTATCACAATCCTTTTTGGTACCATCCTCAATTCTTCTATCCAAACTTTTCAATGTACCAACAAAACCCTTGGTTTGGACCTCCACAAATGAACAATCATGTCTAAATGCAAAACTCCCATCCTAATGAGAAAAAGAACACTGGTGTTTTTATTCCAAAAGGGAAGGATAAATTGAAAAAGGCAAAAAACACCACTAAAATAAAACAAAAGCAGAAAACAAGTCAGATTTGGATTAGAAAAGATTTGTTGTCATTGTTCAAACAATCTGATGGTCCCAACAATATTTGGGTACCAAAATCTTCTCTCCACTGATTAATTTTGCAGGAAGGTCGTGCACCCAACTCAAATGTGTAGTTTCTTGATAGTGGGTGCTCACGACACATGACAGGAGATAAAGCGAAATTTTCATTCCTGATTGAAAAGGAGGGAGGTTCTGTCACTTTTGGAGGTAAAAATAAAGGAAAAATTATTGGATCTGAAAGGTTGGCCAATCTTCCTCAAACTCAGTTGATAATGTTTTATTAGTTGATGGTCTGAATTATAATTTGCTGAGCATTAGCCAACTATGTGACAAAGGTCACAAAGTTGTGTTTGAATCGGATTTTTGTAGAATAATTGACTCTTCAACTGATAAAATAAATTTCTTTGGAAAAAGAGAAAACAATGTTTACATGATCAACCTTGATAAAAACTTTTCTGAAAACATTTGTCTTGTTGCAAATAAAAATGAAATTGCATGGACTTGGCACAACAGACTTGGTCATGCATGTTTCAGAATAATAAATAAACTGTTAAGGCTGAACTTGGTTAAAGGTCTTCCTGAATCTTTTTCAAATGTAGAAAATCAAGTTTGTGGGATTTGTGCCCAAGGAAAACAAACCAGAAAATCTTTTAAAACCTTCAATGATGTACTTACATCTAAGCCACTAGAATTGCTTTATATGGACCTTTTTGGCCCAACAAGAATTCTAAGTCTTAGTGGCAAAAGATATGGCTTTGTCATTATTGATGATTTTACTAGATTCACATGGGTTATCTTTTTATCCCACAAAAGTGATGCTTGCCTTGAATTCAGGAATTTCTGTACCACTGTCTTAACTAGTTTCCTCATAAAATCAAAAATATTTTGACTGATCATGGGGGTGAATTTGAAAACAAATCTTTCTCTGATTTATGTGCTGAACTTCACATTTTTCACAAGTTTTCTTCACCATGAACTCTAAAACAAAATGAAGTTGTGGAAAGAAAGAATAGAACACTTGTGGAAATGGCAAGATCCATGCTCTTGGAAAGCAAATTGCCCAAATCCTTCTGGGCTGAAGCTGTAAATACAGCAAATCATATTCTCAATAGAGCATTGGTCAGACCAAAAATCAAAAACCCCTTATGAGTTGTTGAAAAACAAAAAGTCAACCTTGTCTTATTTCAAAGTCTTTGGGTGTAAATGTTTTGTGCATAACAACAATAAGAAAGCCTTGACAAGTTTGATGCTAAAAGTCATGAAGCTATTTTCATTGGTTATTCTGAAATTTCAAGAGCTTTTAGAGTTTACTCTCTCAAAAACAAAACTGTTGAAGAATCTCCACATGTTACTTTTGATGAAAATTCTTTTTCAACTCACTATTCTAAATCTTGCAGGGACTGTCAAGATAATGAAGAGGATGACTTCATTGTTGACTCTTCACCAACTGTTGAGGAGAATGAAGACATTGGTGAAAATTTAACAATCACTCACCTACTCCAAGTGGATCAGGTAATGTTGTTCCAAATTTAGATTCACCTGTTGTTCCAAATTTAGATTCACCTCAACAGGTAACTCCTGAACACAGATTTTTGAGAGATCACCTAATAGAAAATGTTGTTGGCAATGTACATGACAGGGTAAGAACTAGATCATCATTCTTGAATGCAATTCATGAAGACCCACTAGAACTAATTTCCCAAATTGAACCAAAGTCAATTGATGAAGCTCTAATGAATTCAGACTGGATAAATGCAATGCATGATGAACTTCATCAATTTGAAAGAAATCAAGTGTGGGAATTAGTACCTAGACCTAGTGACCAATCTGTCATTGGCACTAGATTGGTATTCAGAAATAAATTGAATGAAAATGGTCAAGTCATAAGGAATAAAGCTAGACTAGTTGAAAAGGGGTACAACCAAGAATTTGGAATTGATTTTTAAGAGTCATATGCCCCTGTAGCTAGACTAGAAGCTGTAAGAATTTTCCTTACTTTTGCATCTTCATTGAAATTTAAAGTTTATCAAATGGATGTCAAAAGTGCATTTTTAATGGATACATAAAAGAAAATATTTTTGTTGAACAACCTCCAGGCTTTGAAAATGAAAAATATCCTAATCAAGTTTTTAAGCTTCATAAGGCTCTGTATGGTCTTAAGCAAGCTCCAAGAGCTTGGTATGACCGTTTGAGCTCTTTTCTGCTTGAAAAAGGATACTCTAGAGGTAATGTTGATCAAACTTTGTTCACAAAAACTGTAAATAAACAAATAATTGCAGTCCAAATTTATGTTGATGACATAATTTTTGGATCCACCAATAAGAGCCTGTGCACTGAATTTGCAAATCAAATGAAAACTGAATTTGAAATGAGCTTGATGGGAGACATACAATTTTTCTTGAGATTTCAGGTTAACCAAACCAGTGAGGGAATCTTCATAAGTCAAACCAAATATGTCAAAGAACTTCTGAAAAGGTTTGACTTCCAGAACCTCAAGCACTCAAGCACACCCATTGCAATTAATGTGAAACTAGAAGAAGATTCACTTGGTAAGTCAGTAGACCCAAAGACATACAGAGGTATGATTGGTTCTCTACTCTATCTCACCACTTCTAGACCTGATATTCAATTCAGTGTATGCTTGTGTGCTAGATTTCAAGCAAATCCTAAAGAAAGTCACATGTTAGCTGTTAAAAGAATTTTCAAATATCTTGTTGGAATATGTGATCTTGGTATTTGGTATCCTGCTGGTTGTAAATTAGATTTGATTACCTATTGTGATGCTGATTATGCTGGGTGTAAACTTGATAGAAAAAGCACAAGTGGCTTGTGTTTGTACTTAGGTGGCTGCCTAATCTCTTGGGCTTCCAAAAAACAACACTCAGTTGCTCTATCAACTGCAGAGGCTGAGTATGTTGCAGCTGGTCGATGTGGCACTCAAATTCTTTGGGTGAAATATCAACTTCTTGATTATAACCAAGAGTTAAGTTGTGTTCCCATTCTTTGTGATAACACAAGTGTCATAAATCTATCTAAAAACCCAATTCAGCATTTTAGAACAAAACACATTGAAATTAGGCATCATTTCTTGAGAGATGAGGTAGCAAAGAAATCTTTTGAACTCCTCTTTATTGAAACTAAAAAACAAATTGCTGATATCTTCACTAAACCTCTTCCTAATAGCAGATTTTCATCCTTGAGAAGAGAGCTTGGTCTTTGCAAATGTCCATCTTCTTGATAACTTTCATTGGGTTGAGTGTTTAGGCATGTTCTGAGGGGGAGTCACTGTTCCATCATTTCTATTTTCTTCTTTGATTCATGTTGTTCACAACTCTCTCAAATCAACTTCCATTTCTTTTTGTTAATAAATTCTTCAACTCACATTGTGTTTAAATTCTTGGTATATCAAATGGTGATTTGAAGAAGGACAAGTTCTGCTTGTCTGGACAGTTTCACTATGCGAGAGTATATGTCTCCACCAAGTATCAAGAATTAAATATGCAATTGTTGAGGGGGAGCTTTTGTTCTTCAAAAAGGAACATTTCAGTTTTCCCAATTCTTACTTATCTTTATCCTGATGAAAATTTTTGGAATCATCATTTCAGGGGGAGCTAATGAATTCACTAATCATTCATTTACAAAATTCAAGATTCCTCTTGAGTTATATCAACTTCCACTCATGATGTTCTCATTAAGTTTGTCTAGAACCTCAAAGTGATTTTTTGATTGATCTACTACATTGTTGCAGTCAACTTTCAACTATACTCTTCAAGACTACAGAAATTTAAATGTCTTTCAAAGACTGAAAAATCATGTGTGCTTTGAATTTAAACACCTTCTTTGCAACTGATGTGAGATATAAATGATCTAAATTTTATAAAATTCTCCTTCCATTTATTATTCAACAGAGCAATGACGCAAATGCTGAGAAACTACAAACCTTCACAATGAATGAAGTGCCATGTATGTCATGAGGTATTTTTGCTATCTTTGTTCAAAGGGGTTCAAAAATCCAAAAAAAAAAAATTGATCAATACATTTTGATGATGACTGAGTAACTGGAAATATTGACGTCTGATAATTTTCATGTTAAAAGGTTGTCATTTACCCCTTGAAACTAGATAATGGGTGAATCTTTAGTAACTAGGGACTATGGTGTATGAAAAGCATTAGTTCTTGAGTGAAAAAGATTTACTACATTTGATAGTTTGATTAAGATTAAAAAAAAAATGTGTCCAAGGAGAATTACTTAAAATCAACATCTTTGTCTTCCATCAGTGTGCTTAAAGTTGTTTAACTTCATCACAAGTGATTTCAATCTAAAAGACATTTCTATTTCTTTAGATTTGGAGAATATGGTAGTTTGTCATTGGCTATTGAATGTTCTATATCAATCAAACTATCATTTTAATGGCTCAAGTCAATTAATGAAAATATCGTGTAGGTTGTTGTGTAAAACTTGAAGTTTGTTGGATTTTTGTAAAAATATGACAAATGATTTTTTTATCTCTTAAAAATTCTTGTCATGTTGATTCCATCCATATTTCATCATGTTAAAGATTTCCCAAAATTTTCAAATTTTCCTCCTGCTCAAAACTTCAAAAATTCTTCAGGCCAGGTCGACACATCCACACTCTTGTGTCGACACAGTCCAAGCCCAGGATGACACACCCATGTCTTGTGTCGACACAGTGGCAGTTCCAGGCGGGTCTTTCTCATGGGCGCTGGTTAAGGAATCCCTGTACCCGCGGGTTATGTTGGAAATCGACTTGGGGCATCACATGCGCAGCGGAAGTAAAACAAAAAATTGATTTCCGTCTATGTACTTGATCGGGCTATGATGTACGGTGCATCTAAACATACATACAAATAAGGCGTGAGACAATCTCACCTAGGGGAGATCGTATATCCCCTGAAGCGCAGAACTAGTACTTGTTGGAAGGAGCCCTCGCGAGACTCCCTCTAGTGGTATCCACAGTGGATGATCGGCGATGACGATGACCCCTCCGACACCGGTGATGCCACTCCTCCTAGTCGTGCAACACCACACAACAGCTAACAGCAGCAAGTAGCAACAATAAGAGGGCTCGGCCCTCCTAGTTCTCCTCTTGCTTAGGGAGAGCACAGTAGGGAGAGTTGGGAAGGGGGGATGAAGAAGGTGGTTTCTCTTCACAAGCTCTAGACTTTAAACTTCAAAGAGAACCCCTTCTATTTATAGAATGCCTAAAGGACACCTCATCAGGGACACCTCATCATGTCATGATGACAAGGGGCACCTCACCATGTCATGATGACAAGAGGGACACCTTGCAAGGACACCTCGTCATGTAATCATGACAAGGAACACCTCGCAGGGACACCTAACTATGTCATGATGACAAGAGGGACACCTTGCAAGGACACCTCGTCATGTAATCATGACAAGGGACACCTCGTAGGACACCTCACCATGTCATGATGACAAGAGGGACACCTTGCAAGGACACCTCATCATGTAATCATGACAAGGGACACCTCGCAGGGACACCTCATCATGTCATGATGACAAGGGACACCTCACAGGGACACCTCACCATGTCATGATGACAAGAGGGACACCTTGTCATGTAATCATGACAAGGGACACCTCGCAGGGACACCTCATCATGTCATAATGGGTAATGATGAAGTGTCCTCTTTCTAGAAGGGGTGAGGTGGCATGATCCTGGTAAGCTCCCTTAATGGATCCTTATCAAGGCTTATTGGGTCTTACGCAATAGGTCCATAATGGGTTAAATAAGGCTTATTGGATAACGTTTATCCAATCCTCTATTTATCGCGTTATCCACCTTATATGTGTGACCCTCTAGGCTAAATATCGAGTTGGCCGTGAGTTGTACTCGTCAGAACTCCTACTGTCTTAGTGAATTATTATCTCCATAATAATTTACTCAACTCATCGATTATGAACATACTAGGCCACTATGCCATAATCCCCAGACGATACGAGTGATCAAATCCATTAGACCTGTCTGCCCACAGTTACTGTGTACCTGTAGTCCCTCATCCATCTATTATCCCAAAGACCATATATTAGGCATGGTGTTGTCAGGTCTATATGGAATCTGCTAAAGTCAAACTCTTATCGGATTCTCCCGGAGAACTCCTTCTCACTAAATCCAATTGACCCTGGCCAGGGATTTGCCTGAGTAAGACAATATGGTATATTCCTCTCACGATACCGAGAGTGGATGATCCTTTATTGACACATAATTGTCTTCGTAAGGTTGGCTACCATTCCCAATGACTGGCTATACTAGACCTGGAACATCCAGACCTATTAATCCAGTATCAAAGAATGGAGTACTAAAACAAGACATCTTTGGTGGCTCAAGCTTAAGGACCAGTTACACAACTGAGACTACGGAATCGCTAGCTGACAATTAGGTATCATTAACCATATAGCATTCCGAGAACGGATCATTCAGTGAACTCATTCTCCAATAAGCACCTACACCATATCCCTAGTGTCTCCACACAAGCAGCTATAAGACCAGCTGCTTCCATCATATGGACAGGTATATGTCACACCGGTCTTTCCGGTCATCTCAATGTCCTTCTTGAGTAACCTACGACTAGGAATATTTAGGATCTATGTTTAAAGAGAATCGGCCTCATTATCATGATCTCATCATGATCCAATTCCCATTGCACAGACCCATGGACATCACAGTATACAAACACATGGAATATACAGTGAGAAAATACCATTATAATATTACCAAAAGATATTGTACATAATTACAAGTGCCATCACTCACGTGAATTGCCTTGTAGGGCACCTATAACTAGCAATCTCCCACTTGACCTAAAACCAATCTGTCACGTCCCGAGAATTACGCAGCGGATATTATTAATTAATTCGAGTCGATATTTCGAGACGTGGACAGTCGGCAAATAAGCCTCTAGCTAGCACGCACTAAATGTGTATCAACACAACATCATAATAGGGCCCAAATGTGAGCTCAATTATAAATTGTATTCAAATCTCATATTTGTCTCAGATAAACTAATACAGGACTAAGACTCAATAAAAGCAAAAGTACATACTACCTCACTTCCTACTACATTGTTCTAACACTCAAAATAAACTAACTATAGATAGACTCATGTTTGGAACGCTCTTCACTCGGACGCATTCCCATCCTCGATTGCTCTTCCTCTTGCACTTCATGGTCACCTAGATTGGGTAAAAGTAGGGAATGAGCAAACTAGCCCAGTATGATTTATATCTCAATGTGCGGGCAATGATATAAGTGATTAACATTTTAGAACTAGGCAAGTACGATGAATGATATGCAAGTACGAATAAAACACGTTAAAACATGATATATAAAACAAGCTAGAGAGAGAGATCATGATAGAACAAGATTGATGAACAAGATGACAAAGAGAGAACTAGAAATAGATCACTTTGTACAAGCATGCAAGATATCATGTAAATTGCAATAAATGCGGATGGCCATATCACGCAAGCAAGCAAGCAAGCAAGCACGCACGAGCACGATCAAGTAACACTAATCAGGCACGTAGACACTAATTTACACCGAGAAAAGATCCATCAAGAATGTACACTAGGTCACGTGTATGTGGTATTGTATCTATCATTCAACACGCACGCACGATTTTCCCAGCACAGATGCAACGCCAGTAATCATTATACCCCATGGTTAACAGTATATCTATGACTCGCCGTCATTGGGGCTAGATTGGAGCCCTTGGACACACGCCGTGCCCTGTCAGCATCTCACTTAAATTTTTAAATGTAGATACCCACAGTCATTTATAATGGCCAATGAGGGTTTCAATAAGTAAGCATGTGTAATGTCATGTTCATGATGATGAGGAGAACAAGTAATAAGTAATGGAACATGATTTCACGAGTACAATGGTCAAGAGATAAATTCGGCAGCATAACGGTACGATTTATACTTTCGTTCAATCTTTACATTAATGGCTTTAGTCCAGTTTGTAAGTCTCACTCACGAGAACAAGAAGAGAAAGGAAGTGCGTGCTATCTCCAGAGAACTTCAATGGTACAACCAATCGTCGGCCATGTGGGAATCCATGGTCAGAGGAGATTTACAGAGGCCTTGGTGAAAAGGTCACTAGTCTATCGATTCGGAATGACCGGTAGAGAGTTTCCAATTTCCCAAGAAAGGCTGCCTAATAGTGCTAGTGTGTAATGCGGTACGCGTGTCTCAATTCTCAAACCATCGGTCTCAAACTCGCAGGAAGCACTTGACAGTATAACATGGAATAAAATATGCACTTTAACTCATCATGGTTTGCAAGATTTTATGATAACTCTTATCATTTAAACATGGTAGAACAGTAGGAAGATTTAATCACAAGAAACATGAATGGATCATAACATTTAAGGAGTACTTAGAATAGCATCCATGTAATTAAAGCTTTTTAAATGGGTTAATCGCTTTTAAGCCATTAAGCAACAATCATGTAATGATCAGACCCAAGACATGTAACTTACACAGCAAATATCACATTTATACAGACCTCGGGTATATGTGGAAAACTTTGTAAGAAAACACGTGGTTTCCGGTAAAAATCCTGAGATCGCGACATAGCCATATAAGGAAGGCGACAGGTCGGGCCCAGAAGGCGACACAGGGGTGTGAGCATCGCGACAGGGTCGTCAGATCAGGTAGCCGGAAAGCGACGGAACGCATGTCGCCTTGAGAAGGCGACAAGGGGTATGTCGCAATAAACCATCTGAAAGCGACAAATCGGGCCGTCACGTTCACAGGGTCCGTGCCTGGTTCGGACAGAGCAAGGACAGTGCCTTGGATTGCGGACCTATCTTTCCTTCTTTTGACATAGGGTTGTTCTAAATTAGAGAACAAATTGCACGGTGCATGAAAAATAACGAAACCAGTTTTAAAATAACCTAGACATACTAGGGTACTTCCAGTAAATCGGAATTGAACAATAAAGATGGTTTCGATAGGCTTTGATCACGGGGAACAGAAGGTTAGACCAAGGGTAACTTGTAGACGTAGTTTTATGCAGCAACCCTATTTCCACGCTTATAACTCTCTAACTAATGAGATTTAGACAAAACTTTCAACATGAAACCGGAGGCGGACAACTAGTAGAATAACTTTCATGTTATGAGTTTTCTCTAATTCAGTCTTGAAACACATGCACAATATTAAGAACCGGAAAAGCTCTAACAGTGCGCGACTTTGGAAAAACGCTTATAAATCAAGATCTACTAAATGAAATTCGATGAAACTAGTGGGAAATGAAAGTTAACTTGATGCTCTACACATTGATATAGGATATGTTAAGGTTTGGCCCGAGAAAACCTACCTTTTGGGTTGAAGAAGTCCCGTTATTCCAGAAAACCAGTGTTCAGACCACTTGGAGGAAAACGCTTACTACTCCGTGTATACTGCATGGAATTTGGGCATTCCACTTGGGTTAGAACGTAGACGTGACCCTCTTTTCAGGGGTATAGGCCTTACAGGGTTTGGTTTAGGTTTGACTCACCTTTGGTCGACTTCAAGAGGGTGGTTTGTGCAGGTCGCAGCAGACGAGAAGGGGAAGAAGAACGACTTCTTGTGGTCGTTCCACAGCTCCTCAGCTACCAAGAGCTCCTCCACACGACCCTAGCAAGTTCTAAATTCGTTCCTAGGGTTTGGGTGAAGAGTATTTAAGTAACCATGGTGTTTAGGAGTCCTATTATAACTTGGAAAGGAGGGTTTCGGGATTGGCATGTTTGGTTTCCTATTTTTGATGATTTCCTCCTCCCTTTGAGTGTGTGAGGCATTAGGAAACCTCCCCTCATAGTTAGGCACGAATTTGGGGTTGCCATGAATGCATGATTGCATCCCAATTCAACTCTAATTGCCTCTTTTTAATTTCAACTTATTTATGGTTACGAATTTCTATGTATTTTCTAGCTTTATTTGATTTTTGGGCCAAATGTTGCCCATTGGCCCAATTATGATAATGGGTCATCAATATATAATGTTGGAAGTCTCCCCAACACTTTTATTTAATTTTTGATTGCGTCGTATTTCCGTGTTAACGGTTTTCCGACTTGTTTCCTTATTTAGATAATCGGTCGCAATCACTCTTAAACCTATCCAAATGATTTTTAGTGAACCAAATTTCTTGATGGGTCATTATAGGATATTATTTGAAGTCCATATATGATTTTTATTAATTTTCTGACTCAGCTGAGTACGTGTGATAATAGTTTTACGACTTATTCATGAATTACGATAATAAGTCGCGAAACACTTTAAACTTGGCTAATATGATTTTTCTTGGCACAAATTTCTTTGTGAAACATTTAGTAATAATAATTTGGGTTGATTATAATTTTATGGAATTTTCCGATGTGTTTTAGCACACACGATAATGGTACGTATGTTTTAAATACTCCGATATTATGGAAATTATTTATTTCTATTTATTTAATTTTTTATGTAGTTAAAATTTTCGGGGTGCTACAAATCACCTAGGCTTTGTCAGTGGATCTGCAATGTTAACATCGGATGAAATTCTTTTCACTGCTACATCCCCACGGGCCACAATCTCTCTTATCAAGTGGAACCTCCTTAGAACGTGCTTAGACTTCTGATGAGACCTAGGTTCCTTTGCTTGAGCAATTGCCCCATTGTTGTCGCATAATAATGAAATTGGCTCTTCATGGCCAGACACCACTCCTAAATCTGTGATGAACTTCTTCATCCAGACAGCTTCTTTTGCTGCTTCTAAAGTGGCAATATACTCTGCCTCGGTAGTCGAGTCAGCAATAGTCTCTTGCTTGGAACTCTTCCAGCTTACTGCTGCTCCATTTAGGGTAAAAAGATACCTTGAGTTAGACTTACTATCATCGATATCAGACTGGAAACTTGAGTCCGTGTAGCCTTCAACCTTGAGGCTACCTCCTCCATATACTAGTAAAAGATCCTTAGTCTATCTTAAGTACTTAAGGATACACTTTACTGCCTTCCAGTGTTCCAAACGTGGATCTACCTGATACCTGCTCGTAACACTTAGAGCATGCGCTATATCAGGTCTAGTACATAACATTGCATACATGATAGATCCTATAGCAGAACATAGGGTATTCTATCCATGTATGCCCTTTCTTCTAGAGTCTTTGGAGACGTACTCTTAGAAAAGAAATTCCATGTCTCAGTGGTATGAGACCACTTTTGGAATTTTCCACGCCAAATCTTTTGACTATGGTGTCTATGTACATGGACTGGGACAAGCCAAGCATCCTCTTAGATCTATCTCTATAGATCCGAATCCCTAAAATGTAGGATGCTTCCCCTATGTCCTTCATGGAGAAGTTCTTTGATAACCAAGTCTTAACTGTGGATAGCATTCCAATATCATTTCCAATGATGAGAATGTCATCCACATACAACAGCAAGAAAATGATAACACTCCCACTTACCTTCCTATATACACAAGGCTCATCTTCGTTCTTAACAAAGTCATAAGATCTGAATACCTCATCAAACCTTATGTTCCAACTTCGGGAAGCTTGCTTCAGTCCATAAATAGACTTAAGCAACTTGCACACCTTATCTAGACTTTTCTCGAAAATGAATCCATCAGGCTGTATCATATACACCTCTTCCTCGAGGTTGCCATTAAGGAATGCAGTTTTTACATCCATCTGCCAGATCTCATAATCATGTTATGCTGCAATAGCCAATAAAATTCTGATAGATTTTAGCATGGCAATGGGCGAAAAGGTTTCGTCATAGTCAATACCTTGCCTTTGACAATATCCTTTTGCCACAAGCCTTGCCTTAAAGGTCTCTACCTTTCCATCTACTCCAATCTTCTTCTTGAAGATCCATTTGCACCCAATGGGTACAATACCCTCAGGTGCATCAACTAGGTTCCAAACCTGGTTGGAGTACATGGAATCCATCTTAGAATTCATGGCCTCTTGCCATTTCCTGGAGTCTATGCTCATAACATCATCCTCGTAGGTTTAAGGATCAATATCCTCGTAGTCTTGTCCCTTGATATGTCCCACATATCTTTCAGGAGGGATAGGAACTCTACTTGACCTACGCAAATTTGGAATTTGTGTGATAGGTACTTGAACAAACTCTTCTTGTAGAATAGTGCTTGAGCCAGGTTCCCCAACCTCACTCAATTCTATCACACTCCCATTGTTTCCACCAAGAATGTGTTCCTTCTCAAGAAACACTGCTCTCTTGGCAACAAAGACCTTTTGGTCCTCAGGGTGATAGAAATAATACCCACAAGTTTCCTTGGGGTATCCCACGAATATGCACCGTTCTGACCTTGATTCCATTTATTAGGATTGTGTCTCTTAACGTGGGTAGGGCAGCCCAAATCTTAATAGCTTTAAGATCGGGCTTCTTCCCTTTCATATTTCATATGGAGGTGACACTATCGCCTTAGTTGGAACTCTGTTCAGAAGGTAAGCTGCGGTTTGTAGGGCATATCCCCAGAATGACATGGGTAGGTTGGCAAAACTCATCATGGATCACACCATATCCAACAGTGTGCGATTCCTCCTTTCCGATACACCATTGAGCTGAGGTGTATGAGGAGGAGTCCATTGGGATAAAATCCCATGGTCCTTTAGAAATTGGGTGAACTCTATACTCAAGTACTCTCCTCCTCGATCTGAACGAAGAATCTTAATACTCTTTCCAGTCTGATTTTCTACTTCATTCTTATATTCTTTGAATTTTTCAAAGGCCTCAGACTTGTACTTCATTAAGGACACATGTCCATACCTTGAGAAGTCATCAGGAATGTAATGAAGTAAGAATATCCTCCTTTGGCTTGTATGGACATAGGTCCACATACATCAGTATGTATGAGTTCTAGTAACTCAAAAGCTCTCTCTCCAGTTCCACTAAATGAAGAGATGGTCAACTTTCCTTGAAGGCAAGATTCACAGGTTGCATATGATTCATAATCAAATGGGTCTAAATATCCATCCTTTAACAACCTTTGAATTCTACCCTCATGGATATGACCTAGTCTACAATGCCATAGGTAAGCCTCGTTCACCTCATCTCTCTTTCTTTTAGACGTACTAACATTCATGACATGTGAAGCAACATCTAATGTAAACAAACTATTGAACAATGTTCCTTTACTAATGATCTCATCATCCAAAATCAGTGAACAACCATTGTTCTCAAAAACAAGCTTATATCCATTTTTAGTCAAACATGAAATGGAAATGATGTTTTTGATGATAGAGGGAACAAAGTAACATTTATCCAACACAAGTGCGGCTCTACGAGGTAGTAGTAGGTTGACTTCGCCGACAGCAACAACAACAACTTTTGCACCATTCCCCATTCTTAAATCAACCTCACCCTTTGACAGTCTCCTACACTTTGTCAGAACCTGCAACGAATTGCAAATATGAGATGCACATGCGGTATCTAATACCCATGCATTATCATAATTTTCTGACAAATGGAGATCAATCATGAATATACCTGAAGCTTCTCCAAGCTTCTGCTTTGCCTTTTCTGCTAGGTATTCCTTGCAGTTCCTCTTCCAATGCCCATCCTTGCCATAGTGGAAGCACATTCCTTTATCCTTGGCTGGGTCTTTCTTGGCAACCTTTGCCTTGCCCTTTTTATTGCCTTTGTTTTTGCCCTTCTTAAGGGTCTTCTGTGCCTTCCTCTTCTTGTTGATCTCATCAACGTGGAGAACTGGCTTCTCCTTCTTAATGGAACCCTCAGTTTCCCTCAACATATTAAGGAGCTCAGGCAGGGTTGCCACTATCTTGTTCATATTGAAATTCATAATGAACTGTGAAAAGGAATCTGGAAGGGATTGAAGTATTAGATTCACACACAGGTCATCCTCAAGGACAAGTCCTAGACTTGTGAGCTTCTCGATCCACTCAATCATCTTCAGGACATGGTTCTGAACCGATGCCCCTTCTGTCATCCTCATCCTGAATAGACTCTTTGATATCTCGTATCTTTGAGTCCGTCATTACTCCTTAAACAAGGTGTGAAGATGCAGCATGATGGATTCAGCATCCATCTTTTCATGTGTCTTTGCAGCTCGGGAGTCATAGAGGCTAACATATAACATTGAGCAAGAACTGAGTCTTCCTTATACTTCTTATAGTGAGAAATAACTTCCTCACTAGTCCCTTCCACTGGCTCGGCCACGATCTCATCGAGGACATACACAATTTTCTCCGCCGTAAGAACAATTCTCAGGTTCCGAAGCCAATCAGCGTAGTTAGGACCAGTGAGACGATTGATATCTAATATGCTACGGAGTGGGTTTGCAAGTGACATTATTCTGAAAAATAAAGATGTAACAGAAATAAACAACATGCAGACTTTTGGATTTGTAAAAAATTAAGACATGGATTTTTATCTCAATTTTATCCCACTATTTTCTCGCAAGACACATGACACCCTCCAGCATGTGAATTGGAAGTTTCCGGAAAACTCCTAGTGGGGTTCAGGATCCAATTTGGCATCTTGGCATGACCTCGAGGGACTCGACCAATCATACCAAGCCCAAATGGTAGGCAACTCTTGTCAATCACAACTCTTGTGATTCCCGTCATAATTTGGCCTCCAAATCACCATGGCCCAAAGGGACTCCACCAACCATGATTTTGGTTATGTCAACACCATCATTACTAGATGAGTTTGATTCAGTGATATGTTCCCGAGGGACTCGGCCAAACATACCCTGTCCTCAAGTCACTGGTAACATCTCCATGTCATAGGCCAGATATCAAATTCCAATATAGGTGAGCCCAGAGTCACTCCGCCAACCCACTCTATATCAAGAAAAGACGTCTGCCCTATAATGATGGAAGGCCACGTGAGCTAATCTTATTTCTACATGCTTGCCGACTTAATATATTAAAAGTAGAGGGGTTTTTATTTTATTTGAGTGGTCTCATAGCTAAATAATACATGTCCCACACATATATTTAGCATATACTTACATCGCATGCAAATATGTACCTAGTAGGTGCGGAAATGATTATAAATCATACATATAAATAACCACACCAGATGATCATGGACCAAATTCTAGTGTGATCAAGCCTGAGCCAAAAGACTTGATCACTAAGCCCTATGTGTGTTCCCAATGCATCCCATGCACGGTGTTCATCCTCCTCTTCGTCATTAACTCCATCGGTGATTCCACGCTTACGCCGTGCCTCTGAGAGTGATTTCAAATAATTACAATAATTATAAATGACAATAGGCACGCAGACCCAAAAATGTACATTTAATTAATTAAGAAACCTTGATCATATCAAGGGGAATTACACCATTGGGAGAGGTTGAAATCCACAACGATTTTAATGAGAAAGAGAAGGGGGCTCACAGACCCCAATGAATCACCATCCACACATAGGTCCTTGATCATCCGCCCACAATATACACATCACATGGATATATATAAGCTACTAGAAATTAATTAAACACTTTAACTAATAAAACTATTAGATTAACTCTTAATCTAATACATGGATTAACTCTTAATCAATCTGAATCGATCAAAATATCAACACCCGAACATCATAGCCTAACCTTGGCTCTGATACCACTGTTGGAAATCGACTTGGGGCATCACATGCGCAGCAGAAGTAAAAAAAAAAATCAATTTCCATCTATGTACTTGATCGGGCTATGATGTACGGTGCATGTAAACATACATACAAATAAGCCGTGAGACAATCTCACCTAGGGGAGATCGTATATCCCCTGATGCGCAGAACTAGTCCTTATTTGAAGGAGCTCTCGCGAGACTCCCTCTAGCGGTATCCACACAGTGGATGATCAGCGATGACGATGACCCCTCCGACACCGGTGGTGCCACTCCTCCTAGTCATGCAATGCCACACAACAGCTAACAGCAGCAAGTAGCAACAACAAGAGGGCTCGGCCCTCCTAGTTCTCCTCTTGCTTAGGGAGAGCACATCAGGGAGAGTTGGGAAGGGGGATGAAGAAGGTGGTTCTCTTCACAAGCTCTAGCCTCTAAACTTCAAAGAGAACCCCTTCTATTTATAGAAAGCCTAAAGGACACCTTATCAGGGACACCTCATCATGTCATGATGACAAGGGACACCTCACCATGTCATGATGACAAGAGGGACACCATGCAAGGACACCTCGTCATGTAATCACGACAAGGGACACCTTGCAGGGACACCTAACCATGTCATGATGACAAGAGGGACACCTTGAAAGGACATCTCGTCATGTAATCATGACAAGGGATACCTCGCAGGGACACCTCACCATGACATGATGACAAGAGGGACACCTTGGAAGGACACCTCATCATGTATGACAAGGGACACCTCGCAGGGACATCTCGTCATGTCATGATGACAAGGGACACCTCACAGGGACACCTCACCATGTCATGATGTCAAGAGGGACACCTTGCAAGGACACCTCGTCATGTAATCATGACAAGGGACACCTCGCAGGGACACCTCATCATGTCATGATGGCTAATGATGAAGTGTCCTCCTTCTAGAAGGGGTGAGGTGGCATGATCCTGGTAAGCTCCCTTAATGGATCCTTATTAAGGCTTATTGGGTCTTACCCAATAGGTCCATAATGGGTTAAATAAGGCTTATTATATAACGTTTATCCAATCCTTTATTCATCGCGTTATCCACCTTATGTGTGTGACCCTCTAGGCCCAATATCGAGCTGGCCGTGAGTTGTACTCGTCAGAACTCCTTCTGTCTTAGTGAATTATTATCTCCATAATAATTCACTGAACTCATCGATTATGAACATACTAGGCCACTATGCCATAATCCCCAGACGATATGAGTGATCAAATCCATTGGACCTGTCTGCCCACAGTTACCGTGTACCTGTAGTCCCTCATCCATCTATTATCCTAGAGGCCATATATTAGGCATGGTGTTGTCAGGTCTATATGGAATCTGTTAAAGTCAAACTCTTATCGGATTCTCCCGGAGAACTCCTTCTCACTAAATCCAATTGACCCTGGCTAGGGATTTGCCTGAGTAAGACAATATGGTATATTCCTCTCACGATACCGAGAGTGGATGATCCTTTATTGACACATAGATGTCTTCGTAATGTTGGATACCATTCCCAATGACTGGCTATACTATACCTGGAACATCCAGACCTATAAATCCAGTATCAAAGAATGGAGTACTCAAACAAGACATCTTTGGTGTCTCAAGTCTATGGATCAGTTACACAACTGAGACTACGGAATCGCTAGCTGACAATTAGGTATCATTAACCATATAGCATTCCGAGAATGGATCATTCAATGAACTCATTCTCCAATAAGCACCTGAACCATCCCTAGTGTCTCCACACAAGCAGCTATGAGATCAGCTGCTACATCATATGGACAGGTATATGGCACCGGTCTTTTCGGCCATCTCAATGCCTTCTTGAGTAACCTACGACTAGAATATTAGGATCTGTGTTTAAAGTGAATCGGCCTCATTATCATTATCTCATCATGATCCAATTCCATTGCACAGACCCATGGACATCACAGTATACAAACGCATGGAATATACAGTGAGAAAATACCATTATAATATTACCAAAAGATATTGTACATAATTACAAGTGCCATCACTCACATGAATTGGCTTGTAGGGCACCTATAACTAGCAGGTTATCTTAACAAAACCCCCTTTTTCTTCTCTAGGTCGACCCATGGCCGCCATTTGGCTTTGAAAACGGCAAGAGTTTTCATCTCCTTCCCTCCTCACATCTTTCTCTGTCTCCATTCTCTTTCCCCCATCTCCTCCATACCCTGCTCATCCTTCTTCTCCTCGCACCTGGCTCCCAAGCAAATGCCCCGCCGTGGTGCTTGGTCTAAGGCAACCGCTAGACCCATTACCGTGGAAGAACAACCCACAGAGAGGAGAAGCAAGCGTCGACATGACCCTGTTGCGCAGCCAGGGGGTTCTTCTGCATATCCACAACACAAAGAGAGGTAGGGATCCTCTTCCAGTAGAGGTCCTTCCCAAAGGGGATCTGCACACCCTAGGAGGGAAGATTTTGGCCTCTTCCCCTGAAGTTTCTGCGGAATCTTCCTCGACTTCATCTGGGTCATCTCAGCCCTCGAGGAACCCCTTCAAAGTTGGCTAGTGAATGGAAAATCTATCCTAAAGCCTAGAGCTGTGGATTTAGTCGACAATGACTTAGCCACTGCCATCCAGAAGTCTTTCAGTACTTCAGTTTTCAGACTTGGCTGCCATTCATATCTGAATTCAGGACCATATATCCCAGACTTGTTCAAGATTCTACTGAATTTGGAATGTACACCTGAGGGGTACCAATCTGAGGTCAAAGTTGTATGATAGATTTGCTACTGACTTGGTTGCGAAATTGTTTAGAATTTCTGATGAAGGTGCTGACTACCATGAATTTGAATTTGACCTTCATGAGGCTTATTCTTTGTTGACTGGACTCCAGCTGATAAGTCTGACACCAAGCAGACTTATGTCACCAGGATTAACACCTACACCTTCCCACCTGTCTTAAGTCTGATCCATCACATTCTCACCACTATTATCACACCTCAAGGTGGTGGAAGGGACAGGCTTACAGATATCCAGAGATTCATCCTATACTGCATGAAGAAACAGATAAAGGTCAATTTGCATGTGATTATGTACCAGATTATGAGTGAAACTACAAGGAAAGATCTACATAGATCCCTTCCTTATGCAGCTCATCTCACACCAGTTTTTCAGCATTTTGGAGTATCTTTTGAGAATGAGCAAGCCCAGTCAATCCCTAAGTCCAACATCTATTGCTTCAATCATTTGCAAAAGATTATGGGATTCAGACTTGAAGGTGATCAAGTAAGAAGAGTTCTTGTAATTGCTGAGGCCCCAGTGGTTCTTGAGATTGTAGAACCACCTCCTGAGGTTGCCCAATCGCCACATGATCAAGAGACCAACCTCCAAATGATATTTGAGCACCTATACCCCAGGATGTTCCTCACTCACCAAATTTCAAGCTTCACCACATCTCCCTGATGTGGAAATTCCTTCTTTCACTCCAATTACCAAGCATCTGCCTTGCTTCCACTGGTGGACTTCTATTCCACAGAGCTATATTCTTTTTGAATGACAAGTTTGATACCATCACCTCCTCCATCCTTCAATGTCAGAGCACTTGAGTTGAGAGTTCAAAGGTGGAGAACTCTGTGAATGCTCAGTTCCTTAAGCAGAAAGAAGCAGCAGATCATGCAACCCAAAGGTTTAACAGGCTAATTGGCACTTTGGCTGATGCATCCCTTCATTTAAAGGAACATCAGGACACGGTGGAAAAAGGTCCTTGAAGGGATATTATGAAATTCTCAGAAGAATTTATTCAACAGTCAGGAAGTAGTGAATCAAATTTCAAAGACTAGACTTTCATTTGCTCACATGGTTGATGATTTGGAAGGCATGAAGAACCTATCAGCTCACATAGACAATGAGATGTCTACTATTAAGAAGGAGCTCAGAGATATCAACATACATGGATTTGCAAGCTCTTCTTCAGGTTCACAGTCAATTTCAGCTGACTTGTCTACCTTTCAGTCCAACATGTATGAAAACAGTCAAGGTTGGAAGAGTTGCTACACACAAGTCTGTGAACAATGCAAACTCAACTCAGATCCAACTTGCAGCAATGGAGTCAAGGCTGAAGACCATTGAGTCCATCCTCTTCCTCTTCCTCCTCCCCTCCACCGACTTGATGTATTTTATCTTTTGATGATGTCAAAGGGGGGAGAAAAAACTTGTTTTGGAATGTAATTGAATTTCTGTGTGATTGAGAAGGAATGGAATACGTGTTTGAATGTGATTGAACATCATTGGAATGATGATTGTCAATGAATGGATGATTTTGAATGTCAAACCTTGTATGTTTTTGGCCATTAATGAAAAATTTGGTTGTCAGTAACATTGTGTCTTAATGTGCAAAATTTTCAAATGTTGCTAAATGTGCTCAATGGCCTTTGATGAATATAAATGAAAATGCTAAAAACATGTGCTCAATGTCTTTCAGTATGTATGTGATTGAATATTGTGTGAATAAATGGCTTAAAATCACATTCCATTGAAAATTCAAACCGTCATAGGAATAATGTTGCAATCATCAAAATGGGGAGATTGTTGGGTTGAGTGTGAATTTAATACATTTCCCCTCATAATTTTGATGATGACAAGTTGTGATTTTAATGCACATGAATAGAACATGTTAGATACATTACAATCCTGCATTTAACAATATTCAAAAAGCATGTTTCCAAAGACATTTTGTCATATATTCATGATAATACATTGGACTAATGATTTATGTGTTTATTTCTCAGGGACATACATTTCTTGCAAGGGTAGTGTCGACACACCCACTACTGGTGTCGACACAGGGTATCAAACCCTAAGGAAAAAAGCCATGAAGAAATGGTCAAGTAGTGTGGCGACACAGTCCCAGGCAGTGTCGACACTAGACCCAACTAGCAGAGAACCCAATTGACAGAAATGGGACAGTGTGTCGACACAGTGCCAGGCAGTGTCGACACTAGTGACCTCTCCCAGAGGGCAAGTTTTATAGAAAATGGGACAGTGTGTCGACACACTCCATGGTCAGGTCGACACACTCCGAAATCATTTTCACTTTAAGTCCCACCTGGACATGTGGCACTCTAGGGATCATGTGGATCGGCCTTGGATCATGTGCCCACGCACCCCAAGGGTACTTTTGGACACATTGGGCTATAAATACCCTCCTATTAGCCATCCAACCCTTGAGAACCTTCTAGAGCCTTCCAGAAATCCTTTTGGCGGCAGGCAGAGTTCTCCTGCTTGTTCTTGCTCCTCTTGTGCTACTGCAACCAAATTCTCATCTCTCCAAGCACAAGAAGTGAAGATTAATCCATGAAGATGCAGTGAGATCACTTCCAAGGGAGCAGATCAAGTAGAAGCAGTCAATTGAGAAGAGTTCAAGGAAGATTCAGTGGCACAAGTTGCAGAGTATCGGCCAGGGACTTCAAGCATTCAAGATCTTCTCAATTCAGTCTTCTACAAGGGAGTACATCTGAAGAACAAGGATTCTACATATAATTATTCAATTCCCCTTAGTTCTTCTGAGTCATTCTTGAGATTGTGCATGAATTGTTGCACCAGTCTCCTTGAATGAATCTCTATAGATCAGATCATTGCTAGAGGATCTGGATCTTGTTGTTTTTTGATCTAGCAAGTTGGTTGTGAGCCTTTATGCTCAGTGTGTTGAGTCGTCGCACTCAAGTTGTGGTTGAGCAGTTGTGCTCATGTTTCTAGAGTAGTCTTGCTCTAGAGGTTGTGTGTGAGTTGTTGAACTCAGTGTGTGGAGTTGTCAAACTCCAGTGTGTGGTGTATTCAAGTTGAATAGCGGAGCCTCACTGTGTGAGGGGTGGATGTAGGAATCACATGGTGTGATTTTCGAACCACCTAAAAATCTCTGTGCAGTGGTTTGTTTTGTGATCTCACTTCACTTTGCGCTAGATGTATGTATAGGATTTTCACTCACTTCTAATCAACATAATCACTCACTCAAATCACTTAATTCACACACTCTCTCATCAGATCTGTGTATTTCATTTTCTAAGTTGTCTCTAATTCAAAGCAATTTTTAAATTGGCTAAGCTTCCGCAGTATTTGACCTAGATCTATTCAACCCCCCCCCCCCCTTCTAGATCTGTTCCATCCCTTTTCGATTCTACAATTTTTAGTCCTAACAATGCATCATGGTTTTCCTTTCCATTTGTGAAATTTTATCACTTGTTTTTTTCATCCAACAACTTCTTGAGTTTGTGAACTTCATCAATGACTTGTTGCTTTTCTCTTTGTTGCAATTCCATTTTTTCAGAAAGTTTTTCAAAATCATTATTGGCCTTTTGAGATTCAAGTTTGAATTCATTAATGTCTTTCAAAAGATCTTACTTTTCTTCATTGAGTTCAGTTATTTCATTTTAAGTTTAGATATTCTTCTATTTAAGGAAGTATCATGCATGACATTTTCAATTTTTTTTTTAGATATTTATTTTTTTTCTTATTTCAGAATATTTTTCAATCAACTCAGCATATGCATCTTGCCAATCTTCAACAGTATATTGTTCAAAGAAGGACTTACCTTTCCGTCACTGCTGTTTGCCATAAAGCATTACTCCTTATTTACAAAACTTGAGGAGTTCTCTTCTTCATCTTCACTTTGGTCTTATCTGACCAAGTTTGCTATCATGGCTTTTGCCTTCTTCAATTTGTTGTTCTTCTTGTATTTGTCCTTTTTGATCTCAGGACAATCACCCTTTATGTGTTCTATCTTGTTGCACCTGTAGCAAATAATACCTTCATCAATTTTTGATTTCTACTAGCATTAAAATTTGAAGAAGAAGCATTCCTTTTACTAGAAGAATATTTTTTCTTTCCATTGAATTTTCCTCTTCTTGATTTTAAAATTTTCTGAATTGCCTAGTCATGAGGGCAAGTTCATCCTCATTGGACTCAGACTCATCAGAACTTGATTTTTCTTGACTTTTCTCTTTGTTGCTTGATGACGCCTTAGGTGCTATGGTTTAGCCTTAAACATATGTTGTTCACTTCTTTTAAGATTTATTTCATAAGTCGTTAATGATCCTATGATTCATCCAAAGAAATTTTGGATAAATCCTTAGAATCTTCAATCACTGTAGCCGTGTGCCAAACAGATGATAGATAGAGCAAGATTTTTCTTACCAGATCAGCATCAGTGTATTCCTTACCTAGTGCCTTAGTCCATTGACAATTATCATAAACCTAGCAAACATTTCAGAAAGTGATTCGTTAGATTTCATCATAAACAATTATAATCAGAAACAAGTATGTTTGCTTTGGTTTCCCTAACTTGAGATGTTCCTTCATACATTAATTTAAGTTTATCACACATTTCTTTAGCAGATTTACATATGGATATTCTTGAATATTCTTTAGGTTGGACAAACACATTGAAGCATATTCATGGCACTGTAATTAAGAGTAGCTTTCCTAATTTGCTCTCTAGTCCAATTCACCTCATCTCCATGATTTTCATAAGGACCCACTTCAACTATCTTCCAGATCTCATAGTTTTGAGCCCTAAGAAAAACTTGCATGCGATTTTTCCAATATGAGTAATCAAACCCATTGAAAAATGATGGCCTATTAATCGAATGGCCTTTAGCAACAAATCCTCGAGAATCCATTAAGCAAGATGAAAGACAGTGACAGAACAACTAAACAATTCAAGCAAGTGAGGCACAGAGATCAAACAAAAGCACTCAAATCAGATCAGAAACAGATATGAACCTTCTCTGATACCAATTGTAGGATCAAATAGGTGGATGGATCAGATCTAGAAGGGGGGGTTGAATAGATCTAATCACCAATTAATGTGGAAGCTTAAGCAATTCAAAATTACTTCGAATCAGAGATCAATTCAAACAAACAATTTACTGATCTGAAGTGTAGGTGTGTGTAGATGATGTGTGAAGCAATTAAACACTTAGTGTGAAAGCGAAATCCTATGCAAGCATCTAGCGCAGACAAGCAGATCAAACTATTGCACAAAGGATTTTTAGGTGGTCGGAAATCACACCAGTGATTCCTACATCCACCCCTCATAGTGAGGCTCCACTACTCAAAAGAGTACAACTCACACCACAACACAATGACTCCAAACACCATTGAGCATGACGGCTCAACACACAACCTTGAGTTCAACGACTCACAAACTGAGCACAACGGCTCAAACAATAACTGGAGCACGACGACTCCAAATTGAGCACGACGGCTCAAACCACACAGTGAGTGCGACGACTCACAAACTAGAACTCGACGGCTCACATCACAAAAGCTAGATCAAACACGAAAGAAATCAGATCCTCTAGCAATGATCTGATTCACAGACTCAATAAACTTAGAAATCTGTGCAGAACTTCATGTACAGATCTCACAAGAAGAAATAAGATGAACACTCCAAGAATTAGGTGAAAGAATTATGAATTGGATGTTCTTCGGTGAAGAGGTCTTGCAGACGCTTGAATTGAGGAGCCTTGATGGAATTCGGTGGAGATTCTCCTCAATTGGCGATACTCTGCTTTGATGGCATCTGAAATGACAGAAATCCCTCTTCTACTACTACTCTTCAGTTGGATCTGCTCCCTTTCCTAGCACAGCAACCTTCTCTCTAGAGATTCCCCTTGATTCCCACGTCCTTCCTCTTGAAAGGATGACCTACAACTTCTGGAGATGGAGCCAGATCTAGAAAACCTCTTTTTACTGCCAAAAAGCTTCTTCTGGAGGTGTATGGGCTCTCTTCCCTTCGGGGTAGGAGAATCATGGGTATTTATAGCCTCATATGTCCATAAAGTGCCTTGGGGTGCATGGGCATGGAAATCTAGGTCAAATCCCTTCATTCCTAAGCAGCCATGTGTGCAGAAAAATTCACATTTTTGAGCTTTAGTCGAAGTGTGTCGACACACAGGCAGACTGTGTCGACACCACTGGCTACTGCTTCAAAACAGGCTTCTGGAATAGTGAACTAGTGTTGACACACAGGTGCACTGTGTCGACACCACAGGTAGACTGTGTCGACACACAGGCAGACTGTGTCGACACCACTGGCTACTACTTCAGAACAGCTTCTGGGATAGTGAACTAGTGTCGACACACAGGTGGACTGTGTCGACACCACTGGCAAACTGTGTCGACACAACTGTGACAAATTTGTGTAAACCTGAAAATATAAAGTGTAAACCATTAATACAAGGTATTATAATTAAAATGTGAGATATTAAACATCAAAAACATATTGTTTAAGCATTGTTGTGATATGTATAAAATGTATAGCATGTTCAATTAGTCATCATTTTAATATGTACAAAATGTCATCATCAAAATCAAATTATGAGTGATGTCAATTAGTCATGATTTAAGTCATCATTAAAAAGTTTCAAATACACACTCAACCCAACAGTATTGCCTCAGGCAAGTAGAAGGAGATGAAGACGAAGAGTGAATCGTTGTACCACAGATTTAAGGTTTTTATCAAAAGGAATAAAGGTGACATTTCGAATCAAGAGGCGTCATAATGGCAGAAAATGACAAAGTGACCAGTTTGAGAGGAATAAATACTTTAAAAGTAATCGAACCGTCTCGATAAGTAAGTAACAAGTAATATTTTAATGAAATTTTGCTTAACTATAGCGGAAAGAAAATTTGGTTATTCTGAAATAATTTATATTTCAGTTTTATACAGATAAATCTTTCACAATTTACACATGCCTAGTTCCCTTCTTAGATAAGTAAATCTCTCTTCAGGTAAGGCCTTTGTGAAGATATCTGCTAACTGATTTTGAGTATCTATAAAAGAAATGTCTATATTACCATTAGCTACATGATCACGAATACAATGGTATCTAACCTCAATGTGCTTTGTCCTTGAATGCTGAACTGGATTTTTGGTGTGATTTATTGCACTGGTGTTATCACACAGCAAGGGAATTGTCCAGATATTTAGTCCAAAATCCTCAAGCTGCTGTTTGATCCATAAGAGTTATGTACAACAGCTTCCAGCAGCCACGTACTCAGCTTCAGCTGTAGATAGTGCCACTGAATTTTACTTCTTTGAGGACAATGATATCAGACATCCTGCAAGAAATTGACAAAATCCACTGGTACATTTCCTATCTACCTTGCATCCAGCATAGTCAGCATCAGAATATCCTACTAAATTAATTTCACATGAATTTGGGTACCATAATCCTAGATCATGAGTTTTGGCTAAGTATCTAAAGATCCTTTTAACACAAATTAAATGAGACTCTTTAAGATCTACCTGGTACCTAGCACACATACAAATGCTAAATAATATATCAGGTCTGCTTGCTGTTAAATAAAGTAATGAACCCATCATACCTCTGTAAAGTTTCCGATCTACTTTCTTACCATTTTTGTCACTGTCTAGCCTTGTTGATGTGCTCATGGGTGTTAATAGTGGCTTGGCATTTTCAAATCCAAACATCTTTAATAATTCTTTGGTATATTTGGCTTGATAGATATCAGATCCTTCCTTTCCTTGTTTGATTTGCAATCCGAGGAAGTAGTTGAGCTCCCCCATCATGCTCATTTCAAATTCTCCCTACGTAAGCTTTTAAAAAAACTTGCAAAGAGATTCATCAGTAGAACCAAATATTATATCATCTACATAAATTTGTACAAGCAATACATGCTTGACTTTAGACTTAACAAATAATGTACTATCTACTTTTCCTCTAATGAAACCATGGTTCAATAAAAATGTACTTAACCGTTCTTACCATGCTCGTGGTGCTTGCTTTAATCCATATAAGGGTTTATGCAACTTAAAAACATGATTTGAGAAATCCATGTCATCAAAACCAGGCGGTTGTTCTACATATACCTTTTCCTTTATAAAACCATTCATAAAAGTAGATTTTACATCCATTTGAAAGAGTTTTAAATTTAAGCAGAAGCATATGCAAGTAAAATCCTAATTGCCTCAAGTCTAGCCACTGTGCATAGGTTTCATCGAAATCTATGCCTTCCTCTTGGAATAGCCTTGAGCTACCAGTCTGGCCTTGTTTCTAGTGATCACACCAACTTCATCCAATTTGTTCCTGAACACCCATTTGGTGCCAATCACAGGATGATCTGATGGTCTCGGAACAAGGGACCATACTTGGTTTCTCTTGAACTGGTTAAGTTCATCTTGCATGGCTAATATCGAAGATTCATTAGACAGTGCCTCATTGACTGTCTTAGGCTCTATTTGAGATACAAAAGCTAAATAATCACATGGAATTACATTACCTCTTGTTCTTACCCCAATAATGGATCTCCAATTATATTGTCCAGTGGGTGATCCTTCTTATACCTCCATTCCTTTGGAAGATTTTCGTGTGATGTGTTCTTTTGTGGTAGATCTTCCAAGGGTGGATCTTCCTTGTCCTCAATCAATGTGTTCTTTAGCTTCTTAGACAATTCATTCGTATCATCAATATCACTATCTATTTCCTTTCTCGAGGAAGGGTTAGTTTCATCAAAAATAATATGCACTGATTGCTCAATCAATAAAGTTTGTTTGTTAAATACTCTATAACCTTTGGGTTTGGAAGCATACCACATGAATATACCTTCATCTGATTTGGAGTCTAGCTTACCAATATCCCTTTTGCCATTGTTGTGGATGAAGCATGGTCATCCAAATGTCCTGAAATGGCTGATCTTCGGCTTCTTCTGTTTGTATAGCTCATATGAAGTCTTTCTCAAGATTGGCCTGATCATTACTCTATTGATAATATAGCATGCTATGTTGATGGCTTCGGCCCAAAAATATCTTGGCAAATCATATTCTGATAGCATTGTCCTTGCCATATCCAATAGGGTTCTATTCTTTCTTTCAGCAACTCCATTTTGCTGTGGTGTCCTTCGTGCTGAGAAGTTGTGTTCTATTTCTTGGTCATCACAGAACTTGGCAAATTTCTCATTCTGGAATTCTCCTCCATGGTCTAATCGAATACCAATAATACTATGTTTTTTTATCTTTCTTACTTTCTTGCTGAAGCTGACAAAGCTGTCGAATGTATTCTCTTTATGCTCCAAGAAAGATGCCCATGTAAATCTGGAGAAATCGTCTACTATAAGAAAACCAAAATTTTTTCCTCCAAGACTTGTGGTTCTCATTAGCCCAAATAAATCCATATGTTGAAGTTCTAAGGGCTTAGAGGTTGTTACCACAGTCTTTGACTTGAAGGATTACTTGATGTGCTTTCCTTTTGCACATGGCCCACAGACACCATGCATTCTTGTACTTACTTTGGGTAGGCCTTCCACCAAGCTTCTCTTGATTAATTTTACATGCCATCCAGACTGCAGTGGGCCAATCTTCGATGCCAAAGTTCAGTTGACTGCTCTTTGTTTACTACCAGATAGACATCTTGATCTTTCAGGTCTTCTAGATGAAGTACATACAGGTTCTTTTCCCTGCTGGCTTCAAACACGGGTGCACCATCCTTCATGATACTACACATTGACTATTGAAATCTGATATGATGTCCTTTATCGCATAGCTGGCTGATACTAATGAGGTTGTGTGACGACGCAACTAGCAAACTGGCCCAACAACCGTGCCAGTTGGTAGACTTCCCAGGAAGGTCACCCATCCTGGGACTACTCCCAACTGAGCATGCTTAACTTCAGAGTTCTTTTTCTGCTCGAGCTCTAAAAATGACTAGTCCGGATTGTTGGTAGTCAACTGATTTAGTCCATTTAACATATTCATATATGGGGTGTTACAATCTACCCCTCTAATATAAGCGAGGTCCTCGTCGCTGCTCACATATAGCACACAATCAAACCCCACGCAGGCAGGATTCTAGAGGTGGCCCCCACAGGCTCAAGAGGTGGCTCCCACTATGTAGCACTTTGCACCATTGTAGCCTCAAGAGGTGGCTCCCATAGCGTAGCACTTAGTTCCTGCACTTCTGGCTGGGCAAGTCTCTGATACCATTTGTGATGACCCAATGAGCAAACTGGCCCAACAACCGTGCCAGTTGGTAGACTTCCCAGGAAGGTCACCCATCTTGGGACTACTCCAAACTGAGCACGCTTAACTTCAGAGTTCTTTTTCTGCTCGAGCTCTGAAAATGACTAGTCCGAGTTGTTGGTATACAACTGATTTAGTCCATTTAATATATTCTTATATGGGGTGTTACATGTTGTGCTTCAGTCCTTTCAGACAAAGAACACCATTAATGATAACTTTTCCTTTGCTACCAACTAGTCCACAACCTATTACAGACCCTTTGCCATTGTCACCATATGTGACTGTTCCTTCTTCGGCTTCAAGATGTGAGAATAACTTTCTGTTCCCTGACATGTGCCTTGAGCATCGGCTATCCAAGTACTATTTGGCTGCTCAATGGTTTCCCTGCATTAAAAATATTAAGCTTTAGGTACCCAAGTTCTTTTGGGTCCTGGTTGGTTAGTCTCATCAATTTTTCCTTTAATTATCCATACTTTGTGTTTAGTTGGACATGATACTTTAATGTGTCCTAATTTATTGCAATGGCTACAGCAGGACATTTTAGTTATCTTTTCAGTTGGAATGTATTTACAGTTTTCCTTATATGCTGTGTCTTGTTCAGGTACAAATTTAGGAGTTGGATATATTTTAGGATATACTACTATTTCTTCATTATCGGGAGGAGTATAACCTAATCCATGTTTCTTTTTACTTGACCGTCTAGCACCTTTTAATATTAATGTTGTTTTACCATTATTAAATTTTTCTAGTGTGCTTGACAAATTTTCATTTTCTATTGTTAAAGTGTTAACTTCTTGTTTTAATTTATTTACAGTTTCTTGGTTTTCCAAACTCTCTAATTGTTCATTCTTATTTTTTAAGTCTTCACATACCAGTTCATTTCTCCTTTTTAGTTCAGTAATTTGTTTTTTCATTTGTTCATTTTCAGATTTTAAGTCTGAATTAGTATTTTCTAAGCATGTGAGATTTTTCTTACTGGCTTTTACTGATTTACATACTTCTTTATATTTACAATACAATTCATTAAAAGCTTCTTCTAAGTTATCTGAATCAGATTCATTACATGAAGAAAAAGATGAGTCTGATGTTACCTTATCTTCGACATTGGCCATAAATGCCAGGTTGGCTTCTTCTTCTTCGTCAATGCTCGAGCTTCACTCGCTGTCTGAGTCACTGCTGTTGTTCCATGCTGCTGCCATGGCTTTCTTCTTGTATCTTCTGAATTTCTTGGAACTATCCTTATTTCTGAACTCAATTTTCTTTAGTTTCAGACATTCAGCTTTGATATGTTCGAGCTTCTTGCATTCGTAGCAGATTGGTTCATTCTTCTTCACATCTTTGAATTCGGGCTTCTTGAAGTCTTTTCCTTTCTTAAAATACCTTCTTCGAGACTGGTATTTCTTTTTCTTGGCTAGTATGCATTGTAGTATTCTGGATAGAAGTGCTTCTTCATCATCACTGCCTTCATTGCTTACCTCATCCTCAGATTCTTCTTCAGAGCTACCTTCTGTAGCCTTGAGTGCATTGGTATGCTTTTTCTTGCTTGAGGATTCTCCGAGTCTTTCCATGTTGATCTCATGAGCCATGAGTGACCCAATGAGTTTCTCTAATGACATTCTCTTTAAGTCATTAGCCTCTTCTATTGCTGTCACTTTTGGAGTCCACGAGGCTAGTAGGGATCTTAAGATCTTCCTGACCATATCTCCCATTTCATAGCTTTTTCCTAGAGCAGCCAACCCGTTTGTGATATCTGTAAATCTGCTGAACATATGAGTTATTAACTCTCCTGGCTGCATCTGAAACCTCTCATACTATGTCACCAGAATATCTATTTTGGGGTCTTTTACTTTATTTGTCCCTTCGTATGTAATTCTAAGCTTCTCCTACATTGCCATCGCTGATTTGCAAGCTGAAACTCTATTAAACTCTTTCTTTCTAAGTTCACAGCATAATATGCTCTTAGCTTTGCAATTAAGAGAAATATTCTTTCTATCATCTTCTGTCCAGTTTTGTCTGTTGTTTAGAGCAACTAGGTCCCCTTCTTCTATTATGGACCATATTTGAAAATTGAATCCTTGTAGGAAGTACTCCATCTTGGTCTTCCAGTAGGTATAGTCCTCACCATCAAATAGAGGGGGTCAGTTTACAGACTGACCTTCGAAGTGACCTTGGGCTGCCATTTGATATTTTCTCTTCAGATTGTTGGATCTTCTTCTTTGTCGAAGAGACTATCTCTGATACCACTTGTTGCCTAGCTAGCAAGCCCAGAGGGGGGGGGGGGGGGGTGAGACAGCCCTTCAAAGTTGCGACGTGGAAGCTCAAGTTGAGGGAGGCAGCGGTGTGGATTGAAAAGCACAAACTCAGACGCCCTGATCAGTCGTAGGTCCACACTGGGTGCGAGCCGCGTTCATATGTCCTTGGTAAGAAGAGGCGCCGTAGTATAAGTGAACGCATTCTTGGGCATGCTTCGGAGATGATCACGCCAATCAGCCCGCGTCTTAAGTTCTGGCACTCGATTAGCCACACGCCCTTCTAAGCCTACTAAGTTGTCATACCCCGACGCGGAATATCGGAATGTGAGGCAGTTGCAAGTAAACGGGTAGAGAGCAAGTACTAGACATCAAACCATTGCACAAGGAATAATACTAAATAAAATTCTTCTCAATAAAAACTTTCAAATGGCTAGTTACAACCACTAATATCAGAGCTAATCTATATGGCCCAATTACATTGAAATAAAGCAAAAGACTAAACTAAGACTCTATCATAGTACTAGGACACAAGGGTACTCTTGGCATCACTCCTGGTCGTTCCCGTCCTCTTGAGTGTATGTGTCATCCTCGGTCTCACCTGAGAACACAACGACAAATAATGCAGGGTGAGCGATAACGCCCAGTAGGACTTAAATCTCAATAGTCAAGTAGGCTTCAAATAATTAATGTATTGAAAGGTAGAGTAACTAATGATAGAGCGAGAGAGTCAAGTAAAAGATAGCAGGACAGCACGTGAACGAAATAGCACAACTTTCCAAATATAGCACAAGTGTCGAGTATAGCACAAATAGCATAAAGTATAGCAATAGCACAACAGGTATAGTATAGCACTTTTGTCAATAGACAATGAGAGAAGATAGCACTTTTGATTGTCATTTAGATAGTCAAGATAGATAGCACTGAGTGTAATGCCAAACACTCTGATCATTTAACTCCCATGGGCACTAGCACTTTCGGGCGCACATCCCAGGACCAGATCTGGCCCTTTTTATATTGCCAGGCATTGGTTATATTGTTTATCTTTAGACAATCAGTCAATGGCTAATATAGAGTATCAAGAAATAGTTGAGAGTACTAGATGAATAGACGAGATAGTAGAGTGAACGTGAATAGATAAGCGAGTAGAATATAGATGAGAGCAAGTGGACATTGCACGTAACACATCGAGTAAATAGGTGATAGTAACAGTTGCACAAGACGTGCACTTGGTATTGGCAGTCAGGTGGAACTTACGATCCTACCACTGGCCATGTTAAGCACAGGTCCAAAGGTCCGATGTGATTCAAGATAGGAGCGAACTTCTAATAGCCGTTTGGATCATATTGATCCCTAAAGGGTATCATAGGTGTTACGGTACAACTAGCTCGTCGACCATGTGGGAATCTATGGACAGAGGAGACATATGGAGGCCTTGACCAAGGATTCACTAGTCCGGTAGAAGGAGTATCTGACAAAGAGTTCGTCAATATCAAGAGAGAGTGTGTATATAGAAACAAGTACTCGACGTTCTAGAGGAATTCTAGAACAGAGGAGTGTCGATATCGGTATTCCCAAAACAATGCGAGAAACGATAGACAAGTATATTGAAAATATGTCAATTTAATTGCATAAATTACCAGATATATTATGAGTTAATTACATACCAAGTTAAGCCATAATTGGATGGTTCAAAGTGTGTGCATGTGTCATGAAATCATAGCTAGAAACAAGTCATGTGTATGTCTTTTAAAATCATACAAAAGTGTTCACTTTATAATAGGTATTTTTACTATGTTTATGACTGTTATGAAAGGGTACAAACACTATAGATAGTCAAGACTTGCGGAGATAGGGGCTTTTATGCAAAAACCCAGATCGCGACGTACCTTAATGAGGGTCACGACAGGGTCAACTGAGATCGCGACGGGGTCTTGTATAGGTCGCGATGGACTCATCGGTTCAGGCAGACAGATCGCGACGGGGTCGTTTGAAGGTCGCGACGGGCTCATCTGATCTTGCAGCAGATCGCTACGATAGGCCCTATTGCGATCAGATCGTGACAACAGGCTCTATCGTGATGGCCCTGTGAACGCGGCCTATTGGGCCGTCACGTTCACAAAGTCTGCGCCCGAGTCCGACAAGGACAAGAACAATATATTGGATTGCGGGCCAGACTTACCATATTTGACATAGGGTGATTCAGAAAATCATAACTATTTGTACAAGCTATGAAAAATCATGCAACTAGTTGCGAATTGATCTAGACATGCATGGGTACTTACAGTAAATAGGAATTTGAAAACAAACATGATTTAGACATGCTTTAAATATGGGTATTCATGATGAACATAAAATAGTACATAGTTGGGATCAATGATTAAATTCGCAAGATAGGATGAATCAAAATTAAGGTTTTAGTGGCAAAAGATGCCTAACATGCATCAATTCCTACAGTAAAAATCTCGTGGCATGGGGTTGTGTATACAAGGTGAATAAGAATTAGGATGAAGGGTCGGGCTCATGCTAGTTGCAGAACATGAAAAATCAAGAAGAAAATATAGGCTCGATGTAAAAATATGAGACAAGTGGGCTTTGAATCCCGAGGTTGAGATCAACCTATAGACGAATTTGATTTAGTTTTGCTCGTGAGAATGCCTACCTTAGATCGTTTTACTCTTCTAGGGCTAGATCATGAAGAACGAGAGAGAGAGCTTGAGAAGTGCTTCTTCCCAGGAATTCTCCTCTTCCTTGGCCTCTCTTCCTGGTCCAGAAACCCTTGGCAATGAGCTAGGGCCAGCCATGGAGATTTAAGAGAGTATTTATGTCTCTTGGGTTTATAATTCCTAATAGGACTCTAATTCCTATTTAATTTTAGAATTTCCTATTTCTCTCATCCTTTCCAAGCATGCCAACTCCAATTTGGGTTAGGTTGGGACCCAAATTGTGGCCAACCTATTAGGGTAGATTTAGGAATCCAAATCCAACTCAAATTAGCTATTTAATGTATTAAATACTCATTTTCTATTTAAGTAATAATTTAATCACGAATTTAAGGTATTTTCCTATTATTTCTCTATTAAAAATTCCTATTTTGGCCCATTAATTTCTAATGGGTCCATTTAATAAAGTCCATTACTTCTTTTCATTTAATGGGTTTTATTTTATTCTTTTTTATTTAAATTTATAATTGTTTTTATTTTTATTTTTATTAAATTTTTATTTTTTGAAAAATCCATGTTGCTACATCCTCCCCCTCTTAAAAGGAATTTGGTCCCCAAATTCATAATGGAGGAAATATCTTACCGAAAAGATCGGGGTAGTTCCGTGTGATGGTTCCTTCCGGTTCCCACGTGGCTTCTTCCACTCTGCGGTTATTCCATAAGACTTTAACCACGTGGATGGGACGATTCCTGCGTTCTTGTACCTTTCGTTCTAGTATCTTGACTGGCCTCTCTTCATATGTTACATCTTTGTTCAACACCAACTTTTCGTGACGAATGATGTATGTAGGATCATAAACATATTTCCCGAGCATGGAGACATGGAACACATTGTGTACACATGCCATATCTGGTGGAAACGCCAGTCGGTATGCAACCTCACCAATCCTTTCGAGTACTTCAAAAGGATCGATAAATCTAGGTCTGAGCTTTCCTTTCACACCAAATCTTTGGATGCCACGAGTAGGTGACACCTTTAAGAATACATGATCACCGACTTGGAATTCTATGTCTTGCCTTCTTTTATCGGCATAACTCTTTTGTTTAGACTGAGTACTCTTAAGCCGATCTCTAATCACCTAAATGTCCTTTGTTGTTCATTGTACCATATCCGGGCCTAGCCATTGCTGTTCTCCCACCTCATTCCAGCATGTAGGAGATCTACAATTTCTTCCGTAGAGTGCTTCGAACAGTGCCATCTTAATACTCATCTGGTAACTATTGTTATAGGCAAACTCAATAAGGGATAGGTGCTCATTCCAATATCCTTGGAAGTCTATAGTGAAAGCTCTCAACATGTCTTCCACTGTTTGGTTGGTTCTTTCAGTTTGCCCATCGGTTTGTGGATGGAATGCGGTACTGAAGTGGAGTTTAGTACCTAGTGCACCTTGCAGTCCTTTCCAAAAATGAGATGTGAATCTCGGATCTCGATGCAAGACTATGGATGATGGAACCCCATGTAGTCTTACAATCTCTTTGACATATAAGGCAGCTAGTACTTCTACCGACCACTTACTCTCTATGGCTAGGAAGTGGGCAGATTTGGTTAGGCGGTCGACAATGACCAATATGGCGTCGAGTCCACCACGAGTCTTGGGTAAACCCATGATGAAGTCCACACCAATGCTTTTCCATTTCCATTCTGGAATATCAAGTGGTTTAAGTACACCAGCAAGGCGCAGGTGTTCCGGTTTTACTTGTTGGCAAGTAAGGCAGTGAGCAGCATGCTCGGCTATATCTCTCTTCATGTTCGGCCACCAAAATATTCTTTTCATGTCTTCATACATTTTGGTACCTCCAGGATGAATAGTGTACTTTGTTTTGTGAGATTCATCCATTAGCTTCCTCTTCAGTTCTTCATTATCGAAGACGCATGTCCTCCCTTTGAACACCAGTCTTCCATCCTCAGTCATAGCAATGTCCGGTCTTTCAGTTAAGGTTTCCTTGACGTGAAATAAGAATGGATCATTTTCTTGTTGGGTTTTAATCTCTTCCAGAAAGTCGGATTGAATTTTGATATTGGCAATCAAGACTCAATCATCTCTATATTCAATAGTTAAGTCTAACCCTGTGAATTGTTCTAGTAGTTGCATCTCGCCAAGGACTAGACTTGAAACAGATGCCATTGGCTTCCTACTAAGAGCATCAACCACGACATTACCCTTTCCTGGATGGTATTGGATGTTGAAGTCGAAATCCTTCAAATATTCTAGCCATCTTCTTTGTCTCATGTTGAGTTCCTTTTAGGAGAATAAGTACTTCAGGCACTTATGGTCTGAGTAGACAATGAATTTCTCACCATACAAGTAATGTCTCCAGATCTTCAAGGCAAAGACCACGACAGCCAACTCTAGATCATGCGCAAGGTAGTTGACTTTATGAGTCTTCAGTTGTTGAGAAGAGTAGGTGATGACTTTCTTCTTTTGCATCAATATACACCCTAGCCCAATTCCCGAGGCATCGGTGTAGACAGAGAAACCTTCTCCCTCTATTGGCAGAGCGAGAACAGGTGTTGAGGTAAGGCAGTCTTTAAGAGTTTGGAAACTTTTCTCACACTCTTTACTCCAGAGTAGGGATTCTCCTTTCGTGTTAGATGCGTGAGAGGAACGACGATCTTTGAGAAGTCCTTGTTGAACCGCCTATAGTAGCCAGCCAGTCCTAAGATGCTTCTGATCTCGATGACGTTGGTTGGTCTCTCCCAAATGAGTACAACTTCGACTTTGGATGGATCAACAGAGATGCCGTCTTTTGAAATGACATGGCCCAAGAAGGACACTTCTTCAAGCCAGAATTCACACTTGCTAAGCTTTGCGTACAGTTTGTTGTCTCGCAAGACTTGCAATGCAATCTTCAGGTGTTCTTCATGCTCTTCTTTGGTCTTTGAATAAATGAGGATGTCGTCGATGAAGACGACCACGAACATGACAAGGTATGGCCGATATATGATGTTCATGAGTTGCATGAAGGCTGCAGGAGCATTGGTTAGACCGAAAGGCATAACGACGAATTCTTAGTGTCCATACCTGCTCCTGAAAGCCGTTTTGAAGATATCGTCATCCTTGATCCTCATTTGATGATAGCCAAATCGAAGATCAATCTTGGAGAAATATTGAGCTCCGAATATATAGTCGAATAGTTCATCGACCCTGGGCAATGGGTATTTGTTCTTGATGGTGAGCTGATTGGGTTGACGATAGTCGATGCACAACCTCATCGATCCATCTTTCTTCTTGACGAATAGCACAGGTGCTCCCCATGGGGAAGTACTTGGTCTGATGAACCCCTTCTCTATTAGCTCCATCAGTTGCGCCTTTAACTCCTTTAGCTCGGCAGATGACATCCGGTACGGTTGACGCGATACCGGGGCAGCTCCGGGGATCAACTCTATGGCGAAGTTGGCATCTCGTTCCAGTGGAATCCCTGGCAGATCTTCGGAAAACACATCAGGGTAATCCTGGACTATCTGGATGTCTTCTACATTAGAACCCTTCTTTTCTACTACCACAGCCACAAGGAAAGCAATGCAACCTTTACTTATCATACTGTGGGCTTTTATGGCAGAGATTAGAGACATCCATCTCTTATGTCTAATCCCAGAGAATGCCAATTTAGGAAAGTCACTAAAGGTAACCATCCCTTTCTTGCAGTCGACACTTGCCCCATATGTGGACAACCAGTCGACTCCCAAAATTACATCATAGTCTTCCATGGGCATACACACCAGGTCGGCTTTTAGGTTATGGTCTCCGATCATTATGTCGGCAGATGGAAAGTATTTTTTAATTTCTCCTTTTCCCCTAGTGGTGTTGTGACAGAGAACTCACAACCCATGGATATACGTTTTGCAGTTAGGGTATCAGTAAATTTTTGAGATATAAATGAATGAGTTGCTCTAGTATCAAATAAAACAAATGCTGATAAGGAGAAAACTTGTAGAGTACCTTCTATCTCGCCACCTTCCTCAGTGGGCTCTTCGTTGTGCAGGGCTTGCAGTCTCCCTATTTCTTAGGTGCATTAGGGTGCCTTTCACTCTCTTTCAGTAGCGGGCACTCGGGGATGCGGTCCTCGCGACTCCCGCAGCGCAGACATGCACCGACTTTCCTCCAGCATTCGTTAGCAGTGTGACCTGGCTTGTCACAATGCTTGTAGTTGCTTTTGGCTGGAGTGTTGGGTACGAAGACCTTCAATTTTCTTTCTCAGCTGGACCCCTCTGTGATGTTGAATGGACGTTTCTTGCCATTGTTCGACTTAGCAGATGATGGTCCAGAAGTCATTTCCTTCTTTACGAACTTCCCTTTGATATGGTCGGTGAAGTCCGTAGCATCTTCCAGCAGCTCACCATTCTTCACCATCTTGGCGTAGGTCTGGATGTCGAGAGGTGCCAGTTGGGTAATATACTAAGGCTTAAGGCTGTTGAGAAAGCGCTTAGCCTTAATTCTCTCTTTGTTCACTAGGTGTTCAGCATACCTTGCCAGTCTAGAGAATTGGGCCTCATACTCAGCCACTGTCAGGCTCCTCTGCTTAAGAGTAGCAAATTTAGCAGCCTTCCTTTCTTGCACACGCTCGGAGAAGTATTTGGAATTGAAGGCTTCTTTGAATTCGGCCCAAGTGAACTGACCATTCGCTCGGGTCGCCTCCACAGACTCGCACCAAGTGCCGGCATCCTTTTCGAGTTGGAATGTGGCCAGCAGCAGCTTATCCCCCACTACACATTGCATGACATGGAAGATTCTTTCTGTTTCTTTGAGCCAGCGCTCTATTCAAACTCCGGAAGTTACGATGCAGGTCGCCAGCACCAAGAATGCCACCTCCTTGGGTAGCTTTGACAATTGCGCACGTCAGTTCTTGGATGGTCTGTTGCATGCCCATCATTTGAGCACCTTCAGCAGTCATCTCTATTTCTTAGTTCCTACAAAAATAACTTACTGTCATGTTATTGATGGGAAATTTAATTCGTGCGTGTTTGAGTTCATTTTAGCTATTTACCCTTGGCTCTAACCACAACTCACATAGGTAGGATAACTGACTCTAGTCGAGGCAGGTTAACCTAGATCATCCTCTACTTAAGAATAACCTAGGCTCTAATATCACAAAACTGTCACGCCCCGACGCGGAATATCGGAACGCGAGGCAGTTGCAAGTAAACAGGTACAGACCAAGTACTAGACATCAAACCATTGCACAATGAATAATACTAAAGAAAATTCTTCTCATTAATAACTTTCAAATGTCTAGTTACAACCACTAATATCAGAGCCAATCTATAGGGCCCAATTACATTGAAATAAAGCAAAAGACTAAACTAAGACTCTATCATAGTATTAGGGTGACATCACTCCTGGTCGTTCCCGTCCTCTTGAGTGTATGTGTCATCCTGGGTCTCACCTGAGAACACAACGACAAATAACGCAGGGTGAGCGATAACGCCCAGTAGGACATAAATATCAATAGTCAAGCAGGTTTTAAATAATTAATGCATTGAAAGGCAGAGTAACTAATAATAGAGCGAGAGAGTCAAGTAAGAGATTGCAGGACAGCACGTGAACAAAATAGCACAACTTTCCAAATATAGCACAAGTGTCGAGTACAACATAAATAGCAAGATGGGCATAGGACAAATAACACAAAGTATAGCAATAGCATAACGAGTATAGTATAGCACTTTTGTCAATAAACAACGAGAGAATATAACACTTTTGGTTGTCATTTAGATAGTCGAGATAGATAGCACTCGAGTGTAATGCCAAACACTCTGTTCATTTAACTCCCATGGGCACTAGCACTATCGGGCGCACATCCCAGGACCAGATCGGGCCCTTTATATATTGCTAGGCATTGGTTATATTTTTTATCTTTAGACAATCAGTCAATGGCCAATATAGAGTATCAAGAAATAGCTTAGAGTACTAGATGAATAGATGAGATAGTAGAGTGAACGTGAATAGATGAGTGAGTAGAGTATAGATGCGAGCTGGTTGACATTGCACGTAACACATCGAGTAAACAGGCGATAGTAACAGTTGCACAACACGCGCACTTGGTGTTGGCAGTCAGGTGGAACTCGCGATCCTACCACTAGCCATGTTCAGCATAGGTCCAGAGGTCTAGCGTGATTCAAGATAGGAGCAAACTTCTAATGGCCGTTTGGATCATATTGATCCCTAAAGGGTATCATAGGTGTTAGGGTACAACCAGCTCGTCGACCATGTTGGAATCCATGGACAGAGGAGACTTACGGAGGCCTTGACCAAGGATTCACAAGTTCGGAAGGAGTACCCGACAGAGAGTTCGTCCAAGTCAAGAGAGAGTGTGTATATAGAAACAAGTGCTCGACGTTCTAGAGGAATTTTAGAACAGTGGAGCGTCGATATCGGTATTCCCAAAACAACGGGAGAAACGATAGACAAGTATATTTAAAATGTGGCAATTTAATTGCATAAATTACCAGATGTATTATGAGTTAATTACATGCCAAGTTAAGCCATAATTGGATGGTTCAAAGTGTGTGCATGTGTCATGTAAACATAGCTAGAAACAAGTCATGTGTATGTCTTTTAAAATCATACAAAAGTGTTCAGTTTATAATAGGTATTTTTACTGTGTTTATGACTGTTAAGAAAGGGTACAAACACTGTAGATAGTCAAGACTTGCAGAGACAGGGGGTTTCATGCAAAAACCCAGATCGCGACGTACCCTAATGACGGTCGCGACGGGTGTAATCACGGGGTTGTGCGCCCCTCTGAGACACAAAAGAGCATGCGATATATATAGAATGAAGGAATGTGATCACCACCAAGATGATTGCCTAAAGAAATACTCCTCAAGCATGGTCTAATCAACTTGGTAAAAGGAAAGAGAAGGCCACTTACCTGTTAACGCGTCACCGAGGTGCGACGCGATAACAACCTTGTCGCGACCGGGTCCCTCGACGCCTTCTCAACAGTGCGGGAGTTGAATGGTGGACCTCCTTCCTCCTCATCATCCGGCCAAAGTGGAAGAGCTTCCTCACTTGTTCTTTGATCCTAGTACCTGCCAAGTCATGAAAATGAAAGGGGAACCCAATTAGACATTCAAATAAGTGTAGCATCCATCACATATGAGAAAGCGTGTAGAGAGCATGGTGAGGGCGTACCGGGTGGTTTTGGAAACCCCTTTTGGTATGAAAAACTGGGAGGGAATATGCATGGAGAGAAATCATGGAAGAGGAGAGGGAGGAACCCTAACTAGCATATATACATGTGCAAAATGTGGAAAAGAAAGAAAAAAACAAAATTGAACAAATACTGCCCCATTTGATGTGATTCTAGTTGTAGGTCATAGAGGAGGATGTCATGAACAACTTTCATGAAGACATCTTGAAGAGATCTGGCCTAGTTTGGGCTGTGGAAGGCATGATAATCTCGTATGTGCAGATCTCAATATGAGAGAGAATGTGAAGAATAATCAGCTGTAACTTTGCGCACAAGCCACCAATTGATGCGATTCCACTTCAAGGTTGTAGAGGGCTCTGTGGAGAGTAACTTTGATGAAGCCACCTTGAAGAGATTTGGCTTGGTTCGATCTCCACAAGTCGTGCAAGTACTGCTGGTCCTAGAGGCAATATGAGAGAAAAAGAGGAGGGAGAGAGGAGGAAAACGTGAAGTACAACTTTCTCTCTACGTTGGGGACAATGGGAGCTCGTGAGCAGAGCCTCCAGAGACCTCACCTCATAGTGGTAGCCTTCCTCTCTCCCCTAGAGAGTCGTAGGATGTGTTTAAGTGAGAGATAGAGTCCAATCCCGAGTATAGAGAGAGAGTCCACGTTATGGGAGAGTTTGAGAGTCTATCTAGAGTTTGGATGGACTTGGGGGCTCCCTAGGGATGAGGACAGGAGGTTTGGGTCGTAATCCAACTCAAAGGGACTTTAGAAAGGCTCTAGGATGGAAGGATAAGCAGAAAATCACATAAAAATGTGTTTACATGCATGGCGCTGTCGCGATGGATCGTGGGTTCCGTTCTTGTCGCGACCATACACCAGGTCATGACTATAAGACAGTCCACGTAGGTCCCACGAAATGGGCCATAACTCTCTCCACAGACGGATGAATGCGCCATTTATTGCGTTGGATTCTAGACTCAGGGGGGCTACAATATGATAGTATGATATTCCATATTTGGATTAGAAATGAGGAAGTTATGAGCTCCCAAAGTGAAGGTATGTTTAGAGGATAGGGCAGACTGCACAGTTTTGATGTTTCAAGTGGATCTTGGCCTTAGGCTTGAGAATGGACTTGAAATTGAGGGTGAATGGGCTCATGATGGGCCAGATAAGGACTCCAAAGTGATGACCAATTTGGGACATCAATGATATGAACAAGAAATATGCCCAACTTATAGGCCAAAAATGTGTGTCTACAGATTGCCCCTCCTTAATGCCCACTTTGCAAGGGAGCGAAGCGGAAAGAGAGCGAAATGTAATGAAATGGAATGGAGCAAGGATGAAGAAGAGTGGACTGAAAAGTGGGCATCACGGTAAAAGAGACACCCGTCACAACCAATAAGTGATAGAAATTTTTAGGAAGACTCCGAACAAACCACAAGGAAGGGAGAGCATGGACGGCTCCTGTCTGGAACGACAAAAAAAGGAAAGCAAAAGAAGGATGATCAACCTCTTGATTAAAAGGTACCCTAGCCGATTGGCTTGCAGGTTTCATCTTGGGAGGACATGTGCGTGCCAGGCGGGTCACGATGACTCAAGGCCTGGGAGCGGTTCGCAACCAAGACGGATTAGGGGGAATATTTAAGCTGATTTGGATGAAATGAGGGAGTAAATTCAAGATAGGAGTCGTACTGGCCAACTCGACCAAGTGACTCGTTCAAAGAAGACCTTCAAATTGTGAGTGGAATATGATTTCTTGTTCAAGAAACTTAAGCATGATTGACCATCACCAGGGAAGCAACCTTTGACAAATCATGAGGCATGAAGCTCAAAGTCCTACATGATGCATGCTGGGCTAAAATAAAAGAAATCATCAAATCAATTATGCAAAGAAAGGAGAAAATAGAAAATACTCAAGGATAATATTCATAAGATGAATAAGAATGGGTCAAGAAACTACCTGCAACCGCAGTGTAGGCCTGAATCTATCGTTCCCAAATTTATTTAACTCAACGGCCTATCCAGCAATTAGCAATGTGCACCTAGATCATCACTATTTTTGTTGAAGGAGAACTCAGATCCTAAAACACATTGAAAACCAGCTGGTCCTTGAGATAATATAGTAGCATAAGTACCATATAGTAATGCAAGGGAGAAGGGATAGGGATACTTACCTGACTTACCTGTGGAGCGCAAAACTAACCATTTTTTGGGTTTTGCTTTTTCTATTTTTTTTGTGTAAATGAAGCAATAAACAAAGCACTAAACAAGCTAACAACAACAAGCATAAACAACTCAGTCATCCACATGATTGAAACAAAGCACTGAAGAACCGCCAGGTTCACACATAGAGAGTCCTCTCATGGAGCCATTGAGGGAGAATATGTATGGGACTTGGGAAGGACTTGGTGGGATAATGAGTTTGAAATTCAAATCATGGGTGGAACTGAGGAGGAGAGACACATCGTAAAGTTGATGTGAGCAAGACTCAGACAAAAGTAATGAAGAAATGTGGAGATCTGAGCGATCAATGCTTGGGAGCCAATGTACATGCACACTTAGCATATATGATTAGAGCTGCTCATTTTTGTTGTTTTTAGTTTGAAAACATTTGATTTTTTTTGGAGTTTTGAAATTATTTGATTTTTTTAGATTTTTGGCAATATCTTATTTTTTTGGATTTTTTGCAATATTTTATTTTTTTGGGATTTTTGGCAATATTTGATTTTTTTTTTATTTTGAATAACGCCTAAGCCCGACGTTAGCCCTTCCTAAAATCACACATGAGACGGAAGGTGCTCACCCTTACTACTACAACACTAAAGCAAGATCAAACTATTGGCAAAGGGTCCTCATTCATTCTCCTTTCATTAAAGACCACCAAAAGGTCAGATGTATATTAAGATGGTGGCATCCTGTAGATGGTTGCCCCTAGCTTGCAGTGCCACTACAAAGGCCATACCCGGGAGACGACCCAGCCTTATAGACAGAAAGAGAAGAAAGTTTGGGGATAAGTGTAGTGTAAGCTTTAAAGGACAAGTTAGGCTTAGCTTCCTTCCACGACATACTTCTTAGAGGTTCAATCTATTGAGGAGGGACTTTTGGTCACTTTATTGTGCCTGTTTCTTGTTTGGGGCATGCATACGACCGGGCTCAAGGGCGTTCCGTGGGGAACTATACTGCCACTCTTTGCCATGCCCCTATTCCTTGATTTTCATTCATTTGTTCTTCTTCTCACTTTTATTTGGCTTTTCTTTTGCAGACCTGATTGATCGTCCCTATTTGAGATTTCATGTCATTGAGATGTGCTTAGGTTAGTTGCCTCGCCTAAATAGTCTTTTTGCCTTTACACTTCGACCGAGTAAAGAAGAGAACAACTTTTGCACCACCTAGGTATGGCCTAAATGGCAGCGATGTTTGCTAGAGGAGCCGACTAAGGTTGCCATGTGAGTGTGTGATGATGCTTGCATAAAGTGACCTTCAACGACATCGGAAGCAATGTTGAACTCCTGGCACGGAGTAATCTCTAGCTTGAGTGCTATAGAAGCAAAATAAACCTAAGACGGACTCGACCACTCTTGTTGTGAGTTGAGATGACTCTCTTTGATGTTCTTTGTGATGAAACAAAATCGACATGATTATTTGGTGAGCAACCCGACCCCTTTATTGAAAGAACGACCTGCATTAGTCTTTGAACATTGATTTTGGTTGATTTTAATTAGCTCATTTGCAGGAAACCATGGAAAATAGGGATCAGCAAAAGAAAATGAGTCAACTCAACACAAACAAGAGGGAGACAAAACACTACATGAATAAGAGGGATAAGAACCTTTCAACAAAAGAATTTACAAAGAAGGGAAAGAATGTTAGTGAGGACTAAAACCTCGAAAACAGTGAGAGAAAGGGTCAGGACCCCGAGTAGGTAGTGAGGGAGGAATCGGGTCAGGCCTGAGATCAGGAAGAGTCGGAGGAATGAATTGTAGGATAGAGGGTGGAGGATCTGGAGGATCAGAAGGGGAAGTGGAAGGAAGGGAATCATGACCAAGATTGGATGTGCCTAAAGGATGTGGGCCCAGCCTACAATCAGGAGGCTCGGGTGAAAGAGGAAAAGGGGAATCCTGAGCACTAGGAAGAAAGTCAAGTGACCCGGGTGGATATGGAGAGAAAACCTGGGAACCCCGAGGGTGATCGGGTGGCTCAGAAGGAAGTGATAAGTGAGGGTGCAAAGACCCTAAAGGAGTAGGAGGGGAATAATGTGGCACCAGTCCAGAATTGGGAGATCGGGAACCTCCTCTGGGAACCAGATTGACCAAAATGAGTAGTATTGAAAGATCAAGGTCAGGAGATGACAAGATAGGGAGATCGATATTTTTCTTGAAGAATTTCAATCTTGATCTCAGCGTCCTTTGCTTCTTGGCAGATTTTTTCTTGTGACGCCACAGCTTCTTTGCTCTCATAGACAGATACGACGGTTTCTTCTTGACATGTCTTCTTAAATAGCGGGACCAGGCAACAGATGGCCTCACTCTTCTCTACAGCCACACGGCTCTCTCATCAACTATAGTCATCATGACTGCTGTGTGCGCACTTTCCCCTTGGCTATCATTTGCATATCCAACCTTTATAGACACCCATGGGGGAATGCCATAAATTAACATTTTCATTAAGAAGGATTCCTTTGACAGGTAGATAGTGCAGACCCATGGGAACTTGATGCACGGCACCATAAGCTTGAGACTTGACATCTTGGCCTGACAATCTGGCATGAAGACCAACTCCCTTGACAGTTGAAGAGGGGAGACTTCTAGGAGTGTGATGGGTGGCATTAGCAAGGCCAACTGACTGACAGGCTGAGGCAAATTGCAAAGGACTCTTGGCAAAACCTTGAGTGTTCTTGGTGACATAGCAATGTGCCCCTGGTTAGGTTGAAACATGGCAAGGAGGGCATTGGATGCTTCGGGCAGCATGACTTCTTGCCCCTTGAGTGACAGATGATTCATGATGGCCTTATCAGCCACGTGAGATAGCACGACGTTTGTAGAGAACCCCTTCTCTTGACCAGCCATATGTAAAATAACTGAGCGAGGAGTGATGATGGCATTAATGGTAGCATTTCCAATAAGCAACATAATGGCTATTGTCCCCACTTTGGACCTGGCTGGCACTAGGGCCTGGGAACTCTTTTTGACAGTGCTCTTCTGAGGAGATGAAGGTTCATCCTTCCCGAATGTACATGAGATAAGGACATAGACCGACATGCGACTGATGTAGTTGTAAGGGTCGAAACACATGACCGGAACTGGGCTACCTTCACTCAGTCCATCTTGCATAGGGGAAGTAATTTCAAGGGATGCTGCAGGTGATGCACACCTGCTCCATTGGGATGTGGTGATGGGATGTATGGTTGCTATGGTGGGTTCGTCGGATGCGGAGGGCTTGATGTGAGATGATCGGATAATGGCAAGGATAGGCTCGTGCGGAGAGAGCTCTTCCTCCAACATCAGAGGCTGAAGTAGCCTTACTCTTGTGAGTAGGAAACTCTTGCTCAGGCTCAGAGGTGAGTGGAGCTTGCTCGAGCCTTGGTGTTGTGATGGTGGTATGCTCAGGCATAGGTGGTGGTGGCATAGAGAGAATGGCAATGGGTAAGGATGTAGGGTTTAGAGTAGATGAGGGATTAGTGGGTTGCAGCATTGGTGGAGATGACCGACGGTGTATCGACACAATACGTCGAGCTGATAGCTTGTCGTCATGTCGTGGCGCGGTGTCGGAGGGAGCTGTGGTGGTGCTAGCCAGAGTAAAGGTTGGTGGAGGGGGTTGTTGAGGTTGTGATGGAGCGGATGGTGCACTTGGAGGATAAGTAAAGAAGTGTCTTTGGCCTTGAACTAGTGGAGATGACGACTGCCTTGATACTTGTGCTGGCTATCTTGGTTGCACTGCTGGCTGCTCGGGCGGCTGTTCTGCTGCCTGTGATGGGGAGGACTACTGCCCCTGGTCTTGTGCTTTTCTCTTCTCTTGACAATGCAAGATGAGCCTGTGCATTTCAGACCAATTTATCTTCTGCTCTAGATCCAGATAACATATTACATCCCAGAATTTGCAGCAGTTTACGACTGTATGCCCCGGATGGCGATGGTATGGGCAAAATTCTTATCGTTCCACTGTCATGTCCTAGCTTGGCTTTTATGGAGGGAGTTGCAATGCATTAATGGACATCAGGGCTGTGAAAACATTGAGAGGGACTCAGGCAACAGATGATAATGGGTTCGCTTTGGGCCAAGTGAATGTTGTGATGGCTGGGTAGTGGATGGCAGGGTGCTGCGGCATGGACGAGGTGGTTGTTCTTGTGGAAGCGGGGCGATTTGGCTATATGAAGGTGGAGGTGCATGGTGGTTAGTGGAGTGGGTTGGCGTGGGGTGGTGGATGGTATCAACTTGGGCCTGGGTTTGGACTCCCTCATAAGTGGCCCCTTGAAATGAAGAATTCAGTTATTGGGCGTCAAACATGGATGGCATGGGGGAGTCAATGAGTTGGGTTTTGATAAAGCGAGCATGACTGTATAATTATTGCATGGATGTGATGTCATTCATAGCCAAAATGTGGCGGTACATGGGTGTTGCATTGGCAATGATGAGCTTGATCTTCTTCTCTTCTGGGATATGCATCTGGATATGCACGGACATCTGACGCCACCGGTCGGCATAGGTTGCAAATTCTTCATCTGTTCAGTCATCAGATCGGCCACTGAATACTTGGGCCCGACCCAGTCTTGATATTTTTGCATGAATCTGACTTTGACGACTTCAAAATTCTCAACTTCATCGGGAGGCAAGGAATAAAACCACTCTAAGGTAGGCCCATCTAATGACTGCCTAATAAGATAAGCCAATAAGCGACGATCATGTTGATAGGACACCAACTCATAGAGGAACTCCTTCAGATGGATGTAAGGGTCTCCAGCCCCATTGTATTTTCGATAAACAGGGAGTTGAGAAGGTGGAGGGATCCAGAGACCATGGAAATCAGGGAGAGTATCATTGAAGGAAGGTTTTGGCTTTAACTGCCTCTGCAAGTCACTCAGCTCTCGCTTCATGGACTAGAACTCAGATTGGAAGTCCTGAGCCGAAGTGGATTGTGGATAGTGAGGGCCAACTTGGGAATGAGAGCGGAGTCGAGAGTCAAGGTCCAGGTCAGATTGAGCATAATGGGTCGGTTGTAATGATGTGGGATGAACAGAAGGATGGCCCAATCCAAGAGTGACAACGTGAGGGGATCTAGAATGAGCATGATAATGTGGGCTTGTTGGGCCTATCCTAGAAGAAGACCGTAGAGCAAAGGTGGACAACAATTCGTGGGCTTGGTCAGGACCCATTTCAAGCAGGAGGTGCTCCAATTCAGCAGCCTCATCAGAGGAGGATGGTGACGGGACAGAGTGGGAAACGACACTCTCGTCGGCCCGATAGGCCCTAGACTGGGCCGAATTTGGAATAGACTCATGAGACAATTGGTCTGCATGAGGAGGAGAGGTTGGAGGATAGGTGAAGTGGAAAGGAGCCATGAGAGGATGAGAAAATGGGGGAATTAAAAGGATATAATAAAATACAAATAAGGGGTACAACAACAATCAAGATCACACAAGAAGGGGATGAGAAAGGGAGTTCTCAAGCAAACACCCAAGTTAACATGATATGCGTTAGGATTTTAGGATTATCACTTAGCCTTTTAATGGATTGATTTAATTGAATTGCACTCGGCTAAAGAGGAACCCTAATGGGTGTGTACTCAAGTACTCCGGGATTACTAAGGGGGAACACACAACTCACATAGTCACGACCTAAACTAAGGGGTAACAGGTACAACCAGCCCGGCGTCCGCAACGTGCATACGGCAACGGGGACTTACAGAGGCCCTCGATAGCAGGCCCTAGTCAACCCATGAGTGCTCGCAGGTGAGAGGGTCTCCACTACCAAGGAGGAGTCCTATCTACATGGAATAGTGTATGCATTAACCTAATTACACCGAAGTGCATGCAAATAATAACCTAAACTAACAAACAGCAGCCTAGAGCTCTTTGCTGAAGTCGCGACGACCACGTCCGGCATGACCTTATCGCAACCAATGGATCGGCCACGATAATCTCGTGTTACAGAAAACTCTAAACTGCACACAAACAGAAGGCAAACAAGCTATCCTAAGCGCAATACAACATGAAAATAACTAAATAGAAAATGAAGACTACTTAACAGACAGAAACTGAAGCAGTAGGATCGGATGGGTGCATGGATCAGATCTAGAAGGGGGGGTTGAATAGATCTAACACTAATTAATGAGGAAGCTCAAGCAATTTAAGATTACTTTGAATCAGAGATCAATTCACCCAAACAATTTACTGATCTGAAGTGTGATTAGTGTGTGTGAGCAAATCGATTAGTAGTGTGAACGAAATCCCTATGCATGCATCTAGCGTAATACAAAGTTAAACCACGATTCAAACCATTGCACAGAGGATTTTTAGGTGGTTCGAAAATCACCTCCAGTGACTCCTACGTCCACCCCTCACACTGTAAGGCCACACTACGCAAAACCTTGAGTACATCACACACTAGAGCACGACGACTCCAAACACCCTTGAGCACGGCGTCTCAACACACAACCTTGAGTTCAACGACTCACAAACTGAGCACGACGGCTCAAACAACAACCAGAGCACGACGACTCCAAATTGAGCACGACGGCTCAAACCACATAGTGAGTGCGACGACTCACAAAGCAGAGCTTGACGGCGCCCAAAACAAAAACTAGATCAAAGACAACAGAAATCAGATCCTCTAGCAATGATCTGATTCAAGACAAATTCCTACAAAGAAATTTGTGCAGAACATCATGCACAAATCTCATAGGTGAAATAAATAAGAACAAACTTGAAGTGAGAAATGGATGTAGAATGAGTGTTCTTCGATGAAGAGGCCTTGCAGACGCTTCAATTGAGGAGCCTTGATGGAAATCGTTGGAGATTCTCCTCAATTGGCGATGTTCTGCTTTGATGGCATCTGAAATGCCAGAAATCCTTCTTCTCCTGTGCCTCTTCTGTTGGATCTGCTCCCTTGCCTAGCACAGCAAGCTTCTCTCCAGAGATTCCCCTTGATTCCCATGTCCTTCCTCTTGAAAGGATGGCCTGCAACTTCTGGAGATGGAGCAAGATCTGGAAAGCCCCCTTTGGCCGCCAAAAAGCTTCTTCTGGAAGTGTATGGGCTCTCTTGCCTTTGGGGTACAAGGAACATGGGTATTTATAGCCCCATATGTCCATAAAGTGCCTTAGGGTGCATGGACACGGAATCCTAGATCAAATCCCCTAATTCCCAAGCAGCCACGTGTCTACAAAAATTCGCGTTTTTGAGTTTCAAGTGGACTGTGTCGACACCACCAGGGAGTGTGTCGACACACTGTCCCATTGGGTAAAACTGGTCTTCTGGGAACTGGGTCTAGTGTCGACACTGCCTGGGACTATGTCGACACACTGTCCCAGTCTGGCATCTGGGTCTTCTGGAATCTAGTTCTAGTGTCAACACTGCCATTAAGTGTGTCGACATGACTGGCAGACTGGGTCAACACACAGGCAGACCGTGTCAACACACAGGTAGACCGTGTCAACACACAGGTGGACTGTGTCGACACCACTTGAGACAAATTTATGTAAACCTAAAAATATAAAGTGTAAATAATTAATACAAGATATTATCATTAAAATATGAGATATTAAACATCAAAAACTTGTTGTCTAAGCATTATTGTGATATGTATAAAATGTATAACATATTCAACTTGTCATCATCAAAATCACAATATGTCATCATTAAAATCACAATATGTCATCATTAAAATCACAACATGTCATCATTAAAATCACAACATGTCATCATTAAAATCACAACATGTCATCATAAAAATCACAATATGTCATCATTAAAATCATAATATGTCATCTTTAAAATCACAATATGTCATCATCAAAATTAAAGTATGAGTGATGTTCATTGGATATCATTAAAATACAACTTTAGGAAATTCCAAAACACACTCGACCCAACAATCTCCCCCTTTTTGATGATGACAAAACATATGCACAATCTCCCAATATCTTGACTCCATTGACTACAATAACTCCCCCTTTGACCATATACACCCTTTGACCTTTCTCCCCCTAGAGACCTTTCTCCTTTAAAGAACTTTCTCCCCTTTGAACTTTCTCCCCCTTTTTGACAGCATCAAGAAGATAGATAAGAGAGAGAAACAAAGAATAGTAGGAGATCAAGAAATGAAATGGAATAAAGGAATGGTCAGAAATGATCAAAATAAATGAGACAAAGTGATATTGACATATGAGAGAAATGATTGTGTTTTTGGTATTGTGCCACAAAATTTAATCACAATGACACACTCAACACAAGGTATTGCAAGATATAGTGATCTGAATATAGTTAAAATAATGATGCAGATGTGAAGTAGAGTGACCTATATGAATAGCAAAATATTAAACAAGGATGTTAGGAGCTTTAATTTTATCACAATGTAGAATAATAGGTCTAAACTCAGTATGCATGAACTTTATTAAGGTCTTAAGCTTTTCCATCTTGACAATTTGATTTTCTTTCATTTTTAACTGGGAAAGAGTACAAGAATAAATTAGTTAAATCTCACTTTTCAGTGCAAGAGATCACATTGATCATATGCAAGATTTCCTGATTACTCAGTGGTTTAACTTTCATTATCTTATACAGAGTTGAAAATTTTGATTTCCACTTTTTGACGCGAAACAAATCACTTTTTAGGTGATATGACCCGGTTACTCAGTGGTTCAAGAATTTGCATTGCTCTGTTTGTATCTTTCCAGATTGTTCATCATTTTGATCATTTTCTTTTGATGTTTTGCAGGAATATGTTTGCTTTGACCAGACAAGTCATGACTATGAATTTAGATAAATTATTCTTAACACGTGGTAAAAATGAAGCTTAAACATGCACATGTTAAATAGTAAAGCCACTCATGTGCCTACAAGTGTTTTGCAAGTCATTTTAAAGACATTCAGTATTAAGATTGCTTAACCTTGAAATGATACTGAATCTTTGAAATTAAACTAAATGCACAATGAGTTTAGTTTCAATGTTTTAATTCTCTCATAAGAAAATAGCACAAGGACTCAAAAATTCTGATGGTTTTGGGGTTCAAAATAGACAAGTAAGTTCAAGAGATATGACAATGACTCCCCATTTCATGTATCTCCCCCTTACAAGGTGAACATGAAGAATATTGAAGAAATAGGGAAAACAGAATGAACGTGAATGTTTTATTTGAAAGACAAGGACTCCCCCTCAACAATTGCATACAAGACTCTTGATACTTGGTGAAGACATATACTCACGCATAGTGAAAGTGTCCAGACAAGCCTGACTTGTCTTTCTTCAAATCACCATTTGATATACCAAGAATGCCAAAGCAATGTGAGAGTGAGGAATTCATTTGCAGGAACATTTGTCAACAAACTGAATGAGAGTTGATGATAAATCAGATGTGAAAGAATATTTCTTCAGCATTTCACTCAAAGATTCTTTTGACTCACTTCCCCATAAAATATGCATGATATGAAATGATCATTTAAGCAATTCAGATATGTTCATTCAAAGTAGTTTGCACAGAAAGAATATGAACATGATCAAGCATGCATTAACATGCAATTTATTGAGGGAGAAAAGTTTTTCAAAAACTCAAAAGTGTTTCAAAGACTTAAAATAAAGTTTTTGAGATTTTCATTTTTCTTGATGACCTTTATGCAGAAAAAGACTATTGATACTTGGTGGAGAATTTTTCTCACGCATGATGATAGTTTCTAGACAAGCCTAACTTGTCCTTTCACATTTCACCATTTGATATATCACATAGTCACTGCAAAAAAGTCAATTATTCTTTATTGTTAGCATGAAATTCATTTCATTTTCAAGAACATTTTTTACACTTTTTCAAATTTACTCCCCCTTAATATGTGCATGGAATGAAAAAGCTAGCAAGCAATTCACACCTGATTATGCACACAGTTAGCTTTATGCATAACATGACTTCTGGTACTTGGCGGAGTATTTTACTCACGCCTAATGATAGCTTCCAAACATGCGTAACTTATTTTTCCACATGTCATCATTTGATATACCAAAAAGTCAAAGCAGTTGATATGCATACAGAATCATGGGCACAGTTATGCAAGCATGATAACAAAACATGATTCCAATTGTAATAACACAAAGTTCATTGTTGGGAGTACCATTGAAACACATTTCTTATTGTTCAGATAAAAATTAAACATTCATTTCAATTCAGGCAATTCAAATTTGAAATGATAATGAAGTTTTACCTGAATGGACTTCAATTGTTTTTTAAATATTTTACCTGTGTTCTCCATTCATTTATTGCCTTGCACAACCAATATCTTGAATCCATTTACAATGTATGGCTGCAAGACTCCTCAGCTTGCTGATCAAGCTAGTTTTGGGACCCACACTTGCTTGGGTCCTGCAATGAAATCAATGTTAGAGTGCAATAAAGATTTTTGAATCCAAAATACTTTTATTTTTTGTATAGATGCATTTCTTTCATTGACAGAACTATGAGCGGAATTAGTTCCAGATTTTCTTTTTGTCTTGCTCAATGCATCTATGTTTTCATGAAGTTTTCTAATTTTTGGATTTTTAACATGAAATTTAGAAGAGATCTTTTGTGCAACAGTTCCTTTTTCATATACATAGAATTTCTGAGTGTTTTCAACATGAACATGATCTTTATTCCTATGTACATTAACATGAAACATGAGAGTATGCACAAGATTATCAATTCTATGCCAACATTCCCTAGAAGTATGCCCAAATTTATGACAAGTGAAGCACTGGATTGATTTGGCATATTTATGGAAATGTTGATCTTTAATCCAGCAATGTTTGGCAAGATGACCAGGTTTATTACAGTTAAAGTAAATGAGAGCATTTCTTACCAGGTACTTACCTTGGCATGTATGCATTTGCTGGGTTCTCCTTTTCATGTGAGGAGGCTTTCCATGAGGAGAAGGAGGTACTTTTTGGTGGCTCTTGGCATGATGTGAATTTGGAACTTGCCTTGGAGCTTTTTGGACTGATGGAGGAAGTAGATGATTCTTCTTGACATCAGCATTTTTCTTTTTCTCTGTTTGTTTCTGAATAGGAACTTTAACTAATCTTTTATTAGAAATATCAGAGTTCTTGTTTACAGTAGTTTTAACAGAAGTTATTGTGGTTTTCTTTTCATTTTTCTTAGTTTTCACAGAAGCAAGACTTGTGTTTGTAGTGTTCTTCAATTCATATTGAAGCTTCTATTTTTTCAGCTTTTAATACAACAACTTCTTTTTCTGAAATTTGAAGCTTGTTTAGCATGACATCCAAACCATTTTTCTTCTTGTTCTTTTCATTTTCAAATTGAGTAATTTGTTTTTCCAAATCAACAATTTTATTACTCAAATTGCTACAATCAGTATCTAATGGTTTGTCATTCAACAAACATTCGATCTTCCTCTTTAAATGATGATTTTCTTCAACAAGTTGTTTGCATCTCTCATTTATTTGATGATCATGAGCCATGTTAGAAATCTGTTTGTTTAATTGATCATTATCAAATTTGATGTTTTCATTGAGATCAATCAATTTTCCATTTTCCTCTTTCAAATCAACATTTTCATATTCCAACTAATCATGATTTTCTTTCAACTTGGACAACTTGTTTTCACAAATTTTGATTTTATCTTTCAAACTTTCTTTTTCAGAATTCAGTTTCTGAATTTCATTTTTCAAATTCTCATTTTCTTCTGAAAGATCTTTATCATTGTTCTAGAACAATTCAAGTGTGTTTTTCAAATTTTCACTTTCCTTATGGCAATGCTTTAAAGTCTTTTTCAAATATTTATTCTTAGTGTTCAGCTTTGCATTAAGATTTTGCATCTTTTCACAGAATTCAATCAATTCAACATAAGACATGATTTCATCTGCATCAGAATCAGAATTAGAATACATAAATGGATCTAGAATTGATTTACCTGACCTTGTAGACCCATTTGAATTCTTGTGTTCTGAAGAGGATGTAGAATGCTCTGAGCTCGTGGAATGTGCTGTTAGAGCCAAAGTCTTTTGAATTATTGATTTTCTGGATTCATTGAAGCTCTTCTTTTCCATTAAGTGCTTGTGAATTTCTTTTGCTCCTTTTCTTTGTGAATCCTTTCCATCACAGCTGTTGGTCATAAAGCATAACTCCTCATTTGCTGAACTTGAAGAGTTCCCTTCTTCATCCTCACTTTGGTCTTCATCCGACCAAGTTGAAATCTTAGCTTTTGGCTTCTTCAATTTGTTGTTCTTCTTGTATTTGTCATTTTGATCTCAGGAAACTCACCCTTCATGTCTCCTATCTTGTTGTACCTGTAGCAAACAATATCTTTATAGTTTTTTTATTTATGCTATCATTAAAATTTGAAGAAGAAGCATTCCTTTTACTAGAAGAATATTTTTCTTTCCATTGAATTTTCCTCTTCTTGATTTTAAAAATTTTCTGAATTGTCTAGTGATGATGGCAAGTTCATCCTCATTAGACTCAGACTCATTAGAACTTGATTTTTCTTGATTATTCTCTTTGTTGCTTGATGAAGCCTTAAGTGCTATTGGTTTAGCCTTAAGCATGTGTTCTTCACTTCTCTTCAGATTTATTTCATAAGTCATTAAGGATCCTATCAATTCATCCAAAGAGATTTTGGACAAATCTTTAGAATCTTCGATGACTGTGGCCTTAGTGTGCCAAATTGAAGAGAGAGAGCACAAGATTTTCCTTACCAAATCAGCATCTGTATAATCCTTACCTAAAGCCTTCAGTCCATTCACAATGACCATAAACCTAGCAAACATTTTAGAAATTATCTCATCAGATTTCATCATAAATAGTTCATACTCAGAAACAAGAATGTTAGCTTTGGTTTCTTTTACATGGGATGTTCCCTCATAGAGTAGCTCAAGCTTATCCCACATCTCCTTGGAAGATTTGCACATTGAGATTCTTGAGTACTCCTTAGGGTGGACTACACATTGGATCATATTCATGGCACTATAGTTCAGGGTAGCCCTTCTAATCTATTTCCTGGTCCAGGTTTCTTCCTCTCCCTGGTTCTCATAGGGACCTACCTCGACTACTTTCCAGATTTCATAGTTTTGGGCTCTATGGAAGACTTGCATTCTATTCATCCAATATGAGTAGTCAGTCCCATTGAAGAAGGGTGGCCTATCGATGGAATGGCCTTTAGCAATAAAACCTTGAGAATCCATCAATTAAAATGAGATAATGAAAGGGCGAGCAAACAATTCAAGTAATTAACACAGAGATCAAACAAAAGCAATCAAATCAGATCAGAAACAGATATTATCTGTCTGATACCAATTGTAGGATCGGATGGGTGGATGGATCAGATCTAGAAGGGGGGGGGGTGAATAGATCTAACACCAATTAATGCGGAAGCTAAAGCAATTTAAGATTACTTCGAATCAGAGATCAATTCACCCAAACAATTTACTGATCTGAAGTGTGATTATTGTGTGTGAGCAAATCGATTAGTAGTGTGAACGAAATCCCTATGCATGCATGTAGCGTAATACAAAGTCAATCCACAATTCAAACCATTGCACAGAGGATTTTTAGGTGGTTCGAAAATCACCTACAGTGACTCCTACGTCCACCCCTCACACAGTGAGGCCACACTACATAAAACCTTGAGTACAACACACACTGGAACACAACGACTCCAAACACCCTTGAGCACGACGGCTCAACACACAACCTTGAGTTCAACGACTCAGAAACTGAGCACGATGGCTCAAACAACAACCGGAGCACGACGACTCCAAATTGAGCAGACGGCTCAAACCACACTGTGAGTGCGGTGACTCACAAACCAGAGCTCGACGGCTCCCAAAACAAAAACTAGATCAAAGACAACGGAAATCAGATCCTCTAGCAATGATCTGATTCAAGACAAATTCGTACACGAAAATTTATGCAGAACGTCATGCACAAATCTCATAGGCGAAATAAAGAAGAACAAACTCTGAAGTGAGAAATGGATGTAGAATGAGTGTTCTTCGATGAAGAGGCCTTGCAGACGCTTCAATTGAGGAGCCTTGATGGAAATGGATGGAGATTCTCCTTAATTGGCGATGCTCTACTTTGATGGCATCTGAAATGCTAGAAATCCTTCTTTCCTGCGCCTCTTCAGTTGGATCTGCTCCCTTGCCTAGCACAGCAAGCTTCTCTCCAGAGATTCCCTTTGATTCCCACATCCTTCCTCTAGAAAGGATGGCCTGCAACTTCTAGAGATGGAGCAAGATCTAGAAAGCCCCCTTTGGCCGCCAAAAAGCTTCTTCTAGAAGTGTATGGGCTCTCTTGCCTTTGGGGTACAAGGAACATGGATATTTATCGCCCTATATGTCCATAAAGTGCCTTGAGGTGCATGGGCATGAAAACCTAGGTCAAATCCCCTAATTCCCAAGCAGTCACGTGTCCAGAAAAAATCGTATTTTGAGTTTCAGGTGGACTGTGTCGATACCACCAGGGAGTGTGTCGACACACCGTCCCATTTGCGCAAAACTGGTCTTCTGGGAACTGGGTCTACTGTCGACACTGCCTGAGACTGTGTCGACACACTGTCCCAGTCTGGCAACTGGGTCTTCTGGAATGTAGGACTAGTGTCGACACTGCCATTGAGTGTGTGGACACGACTGGTAGACTGTGTCAACACACAGGCAGACCGTGTCAACACACAGGTGGACTGTGTCGACACCACTTGAGACAAATTTGTGTAAACCTGAAAATATAAAGTGTAAATAATTAATACAAGATATTATCATTAAAATATGAGATATTAAACATGAAAAACATGTTGTCTAAGCATTATTGTGATATGTATAAAATGTATAACATATTCAACATGTCATCATCAAAATCACAATATGTCATCATTAAAATCACAATATGTCATCATTAAAATCACAACATGTCATCATTAAAATCACAACTTGTCATCATTAAAATCACAACATATCATCATTAAAATCACATCATGTCATCATTAAAATCACAATATGTCATCATTAAAATCAAAGTATAAGTGATGTTCATTGGATATCATTAAAATACAACTTTAGGAAATTCCAAAACACACTCAACCCAACAGAAGCATGGAACGGAAAGTAGGACCAACCAAAATGTACCTGAGATCGTGACCTCTAGGTCCACTACGACAAGGTCGCGCTCGCCGATCCGTTGCGACAAGGTCCGAAAGCAACAAATGGAATAAAATGAAAAACCCGATCCTAAGATGATTCTAACACTTGAAAAACAAACAAAAAGGCAGGTAAATGGTAGAGCAAACAAGGTTTGGCAATGGAGGTCCCATCGTGATCGCCAAAAGGTGTAATCACGGGGTTGTGAGCCCCTCTGAGAAACAAAAGAGCATGCGATATATATAGAATGAAGGAATGTGATCGCCACCAAGATGATTGCCTAAAGAAATACTCCTAAAGCATGGGCTAATCAACTTGGAAAAAGGAAAGAGAAGGCCACTTACCTGTTAATGCGTCACCGAGGTGCGACGCGATAACAACCTTGTGGCGACCAGGTCCCTCGACTTGGAAAAGAAAGAAAAAATCAAAACTGGGAAATGCATGGAGAGAAATCATGAAAACTCCATTTGGCATGAAAAACTAGGAGGGAATATGCATGGAGAGAAATCATGGAAGAGGAGAGGGAGGAACCCTAACAAGCATTTATACATGTGCAAAATGTGGAAAAGAAAGAAAAAATCAAAACTAAACAAATACAGCCCGTTGATGTGATTCTAGTTGTAGGTCATAGAGGAGGACGTCATGAACAACTTTCATGAAGACATCTTGAAGAGATCTAGCCTGGTTTGGGCTATGGAAGGCATGATAATCTCGTATGTGCAGAACTCGTTATGAGAGAGAATGTGAAGAATAATCTGTTGTAACTTTGCGCACAAGCCACCAATCGATGTGATTCCACTTCAAGGTTGTAGAGGGCTCTGTGGAGAGTAACTTTGATGAAGAACCTTGAAGAGATTTGGCCTAGTTTGATCTCCACAAGCCTTGAAAGTACTGCTGGTCCTGGAGGCGATATGAGAGAGAAAGAGGAGAGAGAGAGGAGGAAAACGGGAAGTACAGCTTTCTCTCTGCGTTGGGGACGATGGGACATCGTGAGCAGAGCCTCTAGAGACCTCGCCTCACAGTGGTACCTTCCCCTCTCCCCTAGAGAGTCCTAGGATGTGTTTAAGTGAGAGATAGAGTCCAATCTGAGTTTAGAGAGAGAGTCCAAGTTGTGGGAGAGTTTGAAAGTCTATCTAGAGTTTGGATGGACTTGGGGGATCCCTAGAGATGAGGATAGGAGGTTTGGGTCGTAATCCAACTCAAAGGACTTTAGATAGGCTCTAGGATGGAAGGATAATCCAAAAATCATGTAAAAACGTGTTTACGTGCATGGCGCTGTCACGACGGATCGTGGGGTCGCGTTCTTGTCGCGACCATACACCAGGTCGCGACTATAAGACAGTCCACGTAGGTCCCACGAAATGGGCCATAACTCTCTCCACAGGCATCGAATGGATGCTCCGTTTATTGCGTTGGATTATAACTCAGAGGGCTACAAAATTATAGTATGATATTCCAGATTTGGATTAGAAATGAGGAAGTTATGAGCTCTCAAAGTGAAGATATGTTTAGAGGATATGGAAGACTGCACAGTTTTGATGTTTCAAGTGGATCTTGGCCTTGGACTTCAGAATGGACTTGAAATAAAGGGTGAATGGGCTCATGATGGGCCAGAGAAGGACTCCAAAGTGAAGACCAATTTGGGACATCAATGATATGAACAAGAAATATGCCCAACTTATCGGCCAAAAATGGGTGTCTACAACGGGGTCAACGGAGAACGCGACGGGGTCTTGTACAGGTCACGATGGACTCATCGGTTCAGGCAGACAGATCACGATGGGGTCGTTTGAAGGTCACGACGGGCTCGTCAGATCGGGCAGTAGATCGCGACGACATGCCCTGTCGCGATCAGATCGCGATAGCAGGCTCTGTCCCGACGGCCTTGTGAACACAGCCTATCGAGCTGTCATGTTCACAGGGTCTGCGCCTGAGTTCGAGAAGGACAAGAACAGTATATTGGATTGCGGGCCAGACTTACCCTATTTGACACAAGGTGATTCAAAAAATCATAACTATTTGTACAAGCGATGAAAAATCATGAAACTAGTTGTAAATTGATCTAGACATGCAAGGCTACTTACAGTAAATAGGAATTTAAAAACTAATAGGATTTAGACATGCATTAAACATAGGTATTCATGATGAACATGAAACAGTACATAGTTGAGATCAACGATTAAATTCGCAAGATAGGTTGAATCAAAATTAGGGCTTTTAGGGGCAAACGATGCCTAACGTGCATAAGTTCCTATAGTAAAAATCTTGTGGCATGGTGTTAAGTATACAAGGAGAACAAGAATTAAGATGAAGGGTTGGGCTCATGCAAGTTGTAGAACATGAAAAATCAAGAAAAAAATATAGGCTCGATGGAAAAATATGAGACAAGAGGACTTTGAATCCTGGGGTTTAGATCAACCTACAGACGAATTTGATTTAATTTTGCTCGTGAGAATGCCTACCTTTGATCGTTTTACTCTTCTAGGGCTAGATCTTGAAGAACGAGAGAGAGAGCTTGAGAAGTGCTTCTTCCCACAAATTCTCCTCTTCCTTGGCCTCTCCTCCTAGTCTAGAAACTCTTCACAACGAGCTAGGGCCGGCCATGGAGATTTAAGAGAGTATTTATGTCTCTTAGGTTTCTAATTCCTAATAGGACTCTAATTCCTATTTAATTTCAGGATTTCCTATTTCTTTCACCCTTTCCAAGCATGCCAACTCCAATTTGGGTTAGGTTGGGACCCACATTTGTGGCCAACCTATTAGGGTAGGTTTAGGAATTCAAATCCAACTCAAATTATGTAGCATCTCGGGTTTCCGACTTTCCATTTGTGTGGGATGACTGGCCTTGTCGCGACGAAGGTGCCGTCGCGACAGTCATCCCTGTTGCGACCACTATGTTTGTTGTGTTCCTGTCGCACCCAGTCAACGGGTCGTGACAGGGTTCTACTTTTGGTCTTCTTACAGGCGTCTGCAGCATGTCAGGGTGGCAGGTGGGTCAGAGCGACCTATCAGGCTGTTGCGGCGCCCAGGGTGGGCGTGTTCTGGTAGAGGTGGGGGCGGCCATCACGTTACAGATGGTAACGCGACGCCCCATCGCATTTGGGGAGCCACAGGCTAAAAGCCTTGGCCGTCTCACCCTTCCACTCTTTTGGCATTCCTCCCTTTTTCCTTCTTCCCCCCGAGGAGGAGAGGCTTCCCCTCTCATCTTCTCCGGCGGTTCGGCTCGTGGTGGCGCCAGCGGCTCGTGCGGAGCGTAGAGCGGCATTGTGGGAGCTAGGAGGAGGCAGCCGTGCGTGGAGACGGCCTCCATTAGAGGTTTCGATCTTCAAAAGATGTAGGGATTCTTGTACCCTTACATGTTTGTGTGGTTTGGGGGTTTACATTGTGGAATGCATGCTTTTACTGCTTTCTTCATGTTCCCCTCCCCATTGTGTGCTTGATTGTACCGTTTGGGGGACTCCGGGATGAAGCATCCAGCGGTCGAGCTTCCCACTGATGTCACGACTGCCGAGCGCGTCGCGACATCAGAGGAGGCGTTGCCCCGGTCGGTCGCGACCTTATCGCGGCGCGTTTGGCCGTCGCGATAAGGGTCGCGTCACGACTTGGTTGGCTATCGCGACAAGTCAATTATCACGACGCGTGGGCCCGTCGTGACTCAAATCATATCACGGTTGCCCTGCCCGTCGCGATGCTATCGCGACCGCTCAAGAGGGCGCGATAAGACCTGAGTTGCCTTGTGTGGTTCTTTGGCCCATTTGGCGTGTTGGCTTGTGCCCTAGGGCAGGGTTGTACTTAGGACCTTCTGGAGGGAACGCGGTAGGTTGCCTCCCTGCGTTTAGTGACTGAAGGTGACACCTTCGTGGCCGTGTCCTAACGGTGTCGTTAGGGGGCTCATGTCTGTCTAATAATCGATGATCTGGTCGCCGATCAATTATTGGAAGACCAGCTGCAGTTTGGTGGTGCTCCAGTTTCTCGGGTTGTGCCGTGTGCGCCGGCATTCGCCGACGGCCCTTTTGAGGATGTTCTTCGAAGGGGTGCCGTGCTTGCTTGTGCCTGCTGGGCTTTCCTTAATTACGAGCCAGCGGTGCCATTTCTGTGGTGGTTGCCAAGCTAGTTTTCAGTTCGCCCAGTGCTAGGCACTTGAGGGCTTATCTGTGAGACAGGTTGTTACTGTTACCTGAACCCCCATCCCGCACGCCTGTGTCAGAGGGAGCTTCTCTGGGTGGCAGGCGTGCTCGAGTCTGGTCAAGAGTGGCAGACTCGGAGCGGAGGGGAAAATGGTGGGGACAGCGGCTTCTGTCGTTTATAGAGCTCTCTTAGCTGGGTCTAGTCTCCGAGGTTGTTGTGGTGCTCTTTCGGTGCGGACCAGCTAGTCCTTCTCACAGCCTCGCTCTGCATTGGTTCGGGATCCATGTAGGGAGGTCAGGCGTGGGGCCGCAGCTCGGTCGGGCTGTGATAGTTGTGGTTGTGTTCTTGGCTGTGGCTCGCTAGCCTCACTCTACCTAAGGAGGTCGTAGGCAGGAGTCGACGGCCGGCGTGCTGGAGGAGTGGACTGTGTGTCCTCCTCTTAGCTGACAGTGGTGGTGGCTTGGTTGCTCTTTCAGTGATGGTGTTTCACCTATTTTCGAGATTGTGTTGTCATTGCCCTGGTTTAGTGGTTGTAGCCTAGCCTTGTCTCGCTTCCTTTAGTTTTGTCGGTTGGCCTCGTGGGCCGTGTTTAGTGGTTTCCATTCTACTGGTTCTCTCGAGGTGCCTGGTGCAGGCACCGATCTGTTGTTTCAGTAACCCGTCCTTCAGTGCCTCCATGGTGGCACAAGAGTGTGTGGTTTCCCTGACCTCGTGGAGTGTCCGAGGTGCAGGTGGTTCTACTTGTGGGCCCTCGACCTTGTGGAGGTCGGAGGTGGTCGTGCCTATGGTGAGACGTTTGTTCTCACTTGGATGCTTAGTGTCTCTCAGGGTGACACCTGGTTGTTCCTTCCCGACCTCGTGGAGGTCAGGGATGTTGGTGCTTATGTCTTGAGACTCTGGTCTCACATGGTCTCTCCGGTGTTCCGTGAGCTTCTTATTCTCAGCGGGTGTGTGCCGAGGGTTTGCTTCCGCATTGTGTTGCTCTGGCCCGACTTTGGTTGAGGGCCATGGCATTGCTCTAGTTGCTTTTGCTTGTGTTTGACTCTGCTGGTTCTGCGGGAGTCGTGTTTGGCCTGACCCAGGTTGTGGTCGAGGCGTTTCTTAGTTTTGCTGCTTTGTAGTATTCTGTGGTAGGCGTTTCCCGCTTTACTGCTTTGTAGAGTAGTTTGCTTTCACTTTGTTGGAGTTCCTACTGCTCTGGCTGGTAAGGGACTGGTAATCCTTACTGGGCGTGGTAATCCTTCAGGAAATCCTTCAGGAAAATGTAAAATTTTGCAGATGCATAGTATAATTGATTCTGAATTTTTGTCAAACGTTTGGAATTTTTAGACATCTGAGTATACTGTTATGAATTTTTGAATAATCTATTATATATAGAATTTAAATGAATATGAAACTATGGGCATGAATGAATGTGTTGCAATTAGTGCCATGATAGGGATCTGTCATACAGTAAAATAGAATTGCAGAACTGAAAAGACATGTTGTAGGTCCATGCATTGACATATGTTAGAATAGCATGAAATGTAAGTTAAATGATACCATACATGTTAGTGCATACATTGAAATGAAGTGCCAATAAAGACATTGCTATTTTAGAGATTCATACAAGGAACTACACCATGGATGCCCCTATGGTAATGGTTCATCTATATGAAAATGACCTATTGAATCCGTGGGCAACGGATTGAAATCCTGGAGGTAGACAAGTTCTACTGGTTAAGGTGGGTAGGGCTTTCCCCGGTATTGCGCAATGGCCATGACTTCATCACTGATTTGCCTAGGTGATAAGTGAATGCTATATGACTATATGATCTCTATTATAGTGCGGGCTATGTCTTGGAAACAAAATGAAAATGACTACATGAGTACATGCCTATATGATAAATGTCTACATGTTACATGCTACATGATACATATGTCAATTGTTTTACATGCTACATGATTCATATGTCAATTTTCTTACAAGCTACATGATTCATATGTCTATTGTTTTACATACTGCATGACTACTTGCTACATGTTTAAATGACTAGTTGCATATTGCATAACGTAGAAATTGTTACATGTTGCATGACAACAAGTATATACCATGATAAATTGATTGCATGCTATGTATAGGAACATGTTAATTCAATTCCATATTCCGTTGCTTATTATTGGAATTGAATTGTCATTTGTGTATATCTTAATCTGTACCGTCAAATGTTGGATTTATTCCACTGTGATACCTCTATTAGATCCAATGTGAGTTGGTATAACTGTACTAGGTCTAAGAGGGGCATTACAGAGATTGGTATCAAAGAGTTCCAGGTTGAGCATGTACATAAATGAAATATCAACACTATGTTCATATCTTAAGTCTGCATAAGGAATTAGTCCAAAGTTTATGTAGAATAATAGATCATTAAAATGGAGGCTTGTTTTGCAGTCTACGACGACTCGTGGACGTAGGGGAGCTGTCCCAACCCAAGGCGACATGTTAGCGGGATGTTCGCAGGCTCTAGCTCAGCAGGCTCAGGACTAGACTAGTGTACCTTTGCCACCCCCACCACCACCTGTGGACTATGGAGCATTGATGCAAAGATTGGTCAATGCGATGCAGACTCAGGCTCAGACGACAATGCCATTGCAGGCGCAAGTGCAGGTTCAGGTTGGTCAATAAGAGGTGTTATTCAAGGTGTTAAATAGAAGATCTTATCTAAGAGCTTGACCTGGATTGTAGTCGCAGGGAACTGCTCATGAGGCAGTCTTTGGAGGTGTGCCTATGATGGACAGGTTCAGGAGGATGACCCCATCTTTCTTTAAGGGGGAGAGTGATCCTATCATAGTAGAGAGTTGGCTCCGAGAGACGGAGAAGATCTTTCATGCTATCTGGTGCACGGAAGGGGAGAGGGTGACCCTAGCTACATATCGTCTACAAGAGCGTGCCGATGTGTGGTGGTCCTCAATGCTACGCACACAGTTTGGAGATGGAGCTATGGAGGTTGCTTGGGCTGAGTTTGTCTGTCTGTTCGGGGCAAAGTGCATTACGGAGCATGTAGAGGACGGCATGGAGCAGGAGTTTCTAACATTGACCCAGGGGTCAATGAGTGTGTTTCAGTAGAAGGCGAGGTTCGCAGAGCTGTCCAAGTATGCACCCCACATTGTGGAAGATGAGCAGAGGAAGGTAAAAAGGTTCATCATGGGGTTGAAGCCGTCCCTGAGGACGAGACTGGTGGCTTTAGGGCATCGTTCCATGGAGGAGGCTTTGTCAGCAGCTTGCATGCAGGAGGCAGAGATGGAGGTATACCTAGAGGAGAAGAGGGCTTCTTTGAAGAGGCCAGCATCAGCATTCCAGTGGTAGGACAAAAAGAAGAAGGCCCCAGCATTTCAGCAAAGAGCAGTGGTACCAGCGAGAGTGACTGCACCGACACCAGGCGGAAGCACACTTGCAGAGAAGCCAGTGTGTACTCAGTGTGGGAAGCGCCATGGAGGCGAGGTTTGTTGGGTGACATCAGGGAGATGCTTGAGGTGTGGTGATAAGAACCACAAGATCAGAGATTGTCCGAAGATGGCGGAGCAAACTGCAGTGGCAGCAGCACCAGCAGTAACAAGACCGGCACCGAGAGCAGCAGGGAGACCGAGGGCCCAGGCTCGAGTGTTCGCTTTGGCAAGAGACGAGGCAGAGTTCGCGGAGCATGTCACAGAAGGTACGGTTTTGATTATGGGAATGCATGCTAGAGTTTTGTTTAATATTGATGATCAGATTATCCCCATTATAATTTAAATAAATTACATATATATTTTGGTTATTAACAAAATGTGATAAAGAATTACTTCTATGAGAATTGAGCACGGGAAATAAATCAAAGAAATACAAGCAAAATCAGTAAGTATTTATCATCCTGTAGCATTTACAGTTCAAAGCCTGAAATATTCTAAGTACACATCGATTTTCTAGTTGTTGCAATGATTTCCTTAGAAGTATAACGATTTCAATCTCACATCGACTTCGTAAGTGAGCATAACGATTTACTCTCATAACGATTCGACAAGTGAGTATAGCGATTTCAATCTCACATCGACCTTGTAAGTGAGCATAATGATTTGCTCTCATAACGATTCAACAAGTGAGTATAATGATTTCAATCTCACAACGATTTCGTAAGTGAGCATAACGACTTGCTCATAACAATTTCATATAACTATTTGGTTATAAAGACTTGGTCATAACGATTTCCTTATAATGATTTGGTTATAACAATTTGCCCATAACGATTTGCTTATAACGATTTGGATATAACGATTTGCCCACAACGATTTGCTTATAACGATTTGGTTATAACGACTTGGTCATAACGATTCGCACAACGATTCTTTAAGTCATGTTCATATCGATTTTATGAGCTATAACGACTTGATATTCAAATATCTTGACAAGTCAAAGTCATCCGGTGTATTCACTATTATCCATGCATTTAATACAACCGTACAGTTCTCTGCACGATTCATGTTCACATATCTTCTATTCTTATGCTCCTGCATGTAATATCCTTTTGGAAAGATAGAATGGAAATTTCTATCTTGATGTATACTCAGTCTAACGTTGACTGACAATAAGAGACAGCTTAGCTGTCTACGTTTTAGCATTTAATGTGTGTAGGTCTCTGACAGCACGACTCTATAAAACATTGGACAAAATAGAAGCTGGAGGATATCAAGAACTATTTTCTTCTTACGTGCATGGAACGCAAAGAACCATTGACTACAATGGGAAGCCATGCAGTCTAACGTCCTCACAACTTAGAGACAACGGATACTTCAACGGTTACATTTTTCAAGAAGATATAAAATAGAAGACTGGTGCTGACGTGAGTAAGACTCTGAAGAATTCAAAATCTGCAAGCACCTTAGAAGAGCTTAAGTCTCACTCCATCGCTTTGTTGTAGCTCTCAGCTTTCTGCATCTAGTGTACATCTTAGAGAGAGCATTTGTGTACTGAGAGAGTTCACTATTGTTCATATTTTCCTCTCAGTCTTGGCTTCGGATCAAGCATTGTGCTGTTAGCTTGGTCCAGGGGTGCATCATCTCTTAAACACTTTTATGTGTTGATTCTCTTCGTGTGAAGGAAGACATGGGGGTTCCAGGGTGTTGTTTTCCCTTCGTGTTGAAGGAAGACCTGGTGGAATCCAGGGTTTTGTATTCCTCTTCGGGTTGTGAAGAGAAGACCAGTTGCGACTGGGTGTGTAAGTGTCCTTGAGGGGGACTATACCCTTGGGTAGTGGAATCCTGAGTTGTTGCTCAGGGACTGGACTTAGGACTCTGTGGAAAGGTAGTCCGAACCAAGATAAAATCTTGTGTAGTTGTATGTTTGCTTTGTGTTTACTATTTTCTTCTAGCTAACACCAACAATCATCGAAGTACTTGTTGTGTGAACACTTTTGTGGACACGTTTTAGATAATCAAATTTTAAAGAATCCCATTCACCCCCCCTCTGGGCTTGCTAGCTGGGCAACAAGTGGTGTCAGAGCTAGTCTCTTCGACAAAGAAGAAGATCCAACAATCTGAAGAGAAAAGATCAAATGGCAGCCCAAGGTCACTTCGAAGGGCAGTTTGTAAACCGACCCCCTCTATTTGATGGTGAGGACTATACCTACTGGAAGACCAGGATGGAGTACTTCCTATAAGGATTCGATTTTCAAATATGGTCTATAATAGAAAAAGGAGATCTAGTTGTCCTAAACAACAGAGAACATTAGACAGAAGATGATAGAAAGAAGATTTCTCTCAACTGCAAAGCTAAGAGCATATTATGTTGTGCACTTAGAAAGAAAGAGTTTAATAGAGTTTCAACCTTCAAATTAGCAATGGAAATGTGGGAGAAGCTTAGAATTACGTACGAAGTCACAAATAAAGTAAAAGAAACCAGAATAGACATTCTGGTGACACAGTATGAGAGGTTCCAGATGCAGCCAGGAGAGTCAATAACTCAGATATTCAGCAGATTTACAGATATCACAAACGGGTTGGGTGGTCTAGGAAAAACTATGAAATGGGAGATATGGTCAGGAAGATCTTAAGATCCCTACCAGCCTCGTGGACTCCAAAAGTGATAGCAATAGAAGATGCCAATGACTTAAAGAGAATGTCATTAGAGAAACTCATTGGGTCACTCATGGCTCATGAGATCAACATGGAAAGACTCAGAGAATCCTCAAGCAAGAAAAAGCACACCAATGCACTCAAGGCTACAGAAGGTAGCTCTGAAGAAGAATCTGAGGATGAGGTAAGCAATGAAGGCAATAATGATGAAGAAGCACTTCTATCCAGAAGACTACAACGCATACTAGCCAAGAAAAAGAAATACCAATCTGGAAGAAGGTATTTTAAGAAAGGAAAAGACTTCAAGAAGCCTGAAGTCAAAGATGTGAAGAAGAATGAACCAATCTACTACAAATGCAAGAAGCCCAGAAATATCAAAGCTAAATGTCTGAAACTGAAGAAAATTGAGTTCAGAAAGAAGGATAATTCCAAGAAATTCAGAAGATACAAGAAGAAAGCCATGGCAGCAGCATGGGACAACAGCAGTGACTCTGACAGCAAGTCAAGCTCAAGCAATAAAGAAGAAGAAGAAGCCAACCTGGCATTCATGGCCAACCTCGAAGACAAGGTAACATCAGACTCATCTTTTTCGTCATGTAATGAATCTAATTCAGATAACTTAGAAGAAGATTTTAATGAATTGTACTGTAAATATAAAGAAGTATGTAAGTCAGTAAAAGCCAGTAAGAAAAATCTCGCATTCTTAGAAAATACTAATTCAGACATAAAATCTGAAAATGAGCAAATGGAAAAACAAATTACTGAACTAAAAAGGAGAAATGAACTGTTATATAAAGACTTAAAAAATAAAAATGAACAATTAGTGAGTTTGGAAAACCAAGAAACTGTAAATAAATTAAAACAAGAAGTTAACACTTTAACAACAGAGAATGAAAAATTGTCAAGCACACTAGAAAAATTTACTAATGGCAAAACAACGTTAATATTAAAAGGTGCTAGACAGTCAAATAAAAGGAAACATGGATTAGGTTATACTCCTCCCGATAATGAAGAAACAGTAGTATACCCTAAAACATGTCCAACTCCTACATTTGTACCTAGACAAGACACAACATATAAAGTAAATTTCAAATACATTCAAACTGAAAAGATAACTAAAATGTCTTGTTGCAGCCATTGTAACAAGTTAGGTCACATTAAAATGACATATCCAACTAAACACAAAAAATGGATAATTAAAAGGAAATTTGATGATACTAACCAATTAGGACCCAAAAGAACTTGGGTACCTAAAGCTTAATGTTTTTAATGTAGGGAAACCTTCGAGCATCCAAATGGTACATAGATAGTGGGTGCTCAAGACATATTTCAGGTAACAAGAAGCTATTCTCTCACCTTCAAGCTGAAGAAGGCACAATTACATATGGTGACAATGGCAAAGGAACTGTAATAGGTTGCGGACCGGTTGGTAGCAAAGGAAAAGTTATCATTGAAGATGTACTTTGTGTGAAAGAACTAAAGCACAACCTTATTAGTATCAGCCAGCTGTGCGATAAAGGACATCAGATTAGATTTCCTGAGTAAAAGTGCTGCATTATGAAGGATGGTGCAGTCATGTATGAAGCCACCAGGGAAAAGAACCTGTATGTACTTCGTCTAGAAGACCTGAAAGATGAATATGTTTGTCTGGCAGAAAACAAAGAGTAGTCAACTGAACTTTGGCATTGAAGACTGGGCCACTACAGTTTGGATGGCATGAGAAAATTGATCAAGAGAAGCTTGGTGGAAGGTCTACCCAAGGTTAGTGCAAAAATGAATGGTGTCTGTGGACCGTGTGCAAAAGGCAAGCACACCAAGTCATCCTTCAAATCAAAGACCGTGGTAACAACCTCTAAACCCTTAGAACTTCTACATATGGATCTATTTGGGCCAATGAGGACCACAAGTCTCGGGGGAAAGAACTTTGGATTTGTTATAGTAGATGATTACTACAGGTTTACATGGGTTTCTTTCCTGGAACACAAAGATGATACTTTTGAAAGTTTTGTTAGTTTCAGTAAGAAAGTTCAAAAGGATAAGAAGCATAGCATCATTAGTATCCATTCAGATCATGGAGGAGAATTTCAGAATGAGAGCTTTGCAAAATTCTGTGATAGCCAAGGAATAGAACACAACTTCTCAGCACCAAGGACACCATAGCAAAATGGAGTTGCTGAAAGAAAGAATAGACTATTGGATATGGCAAGGACAATGCTATCAGAATATGATTTGCCAAGATATTTTTGGGCCGAAGCCATCAGCACAACATGCTATATTATCAATAGAGTAATGATCAGGCCAATCTTGAGAAAGACTTCATATGAGCTATACAAGCAAAAGAAGCCGAAGATCAACCATTTCAGGACATTTAGATGTCCATGCTTCATACACAACAACGGAAAAAGGGATATTGGTAAGCTAGACTCCAAATCAGATGAAGGTATATTCATAGGGTATGCTTCCAAACCCAAAGGATATAGAGTATTTAACAAACGAACTTTATTGATTGAGCAATCAGTGCATATTATTTTTTATGAAACTAACTCTTCCTTGAGAAAGGAAGTATATAGTGATATTGATGATACAGATGAATTGTCTAACTAAAGAACACATCGATTGAGGACAAGGAAGATCCACCCTTGGAAGATGTACAACAAAAGGACACATCATACGAAAATGTTCCAAAGGAATGAAGGTATAAGAAGGATCACCCACTGGACAATATAATTGGAGATCCATCTGTTGGGGTAAGAACAAAAGGTAATGTAATTCCATGTGATTATTTAGCTTTTGTATCTCAAATGGAGCCTAAGACAGTCAATGAGGCACTGTCTGATGAATCTTGGATAATAGCCATGCAAGATGAACTTAACCAGTTCAAAAGAAACCAAGTATGGTCCCTTGTTCCGAGACCATCAGATCATCCTATGATTGGCACCAAATGGGTGTTCAGGAACAAATTGGATGAAGCTAGTGTGATCACTAGAAACAAGGCCAGACTGGTAGCTCAAGGCTATTCCCAAGAGGAATGCATAGATTTCGATGAAACCTATGCACCTGTGGCTAGACTTGAGGCAATTAGGATTTTACTTGCATATGCTTCTGCATTAAATTTAAAACTCTTTCAAATGGATGTAAAATCTGATTTTCGGAATGGTTTTATAAGGGAATAGGTATATGTAGAACAACCACCTGGTTTTGATGACATGGATTTTCCGAATCACATTTTTATGTTGCATAAAGCTTTATATGGTTTGAAACAAGCACCAAGAGCATGGTATGAGCGTTTAAGTACATTTTTATTGAACCATGGTTTCATTAGAGGAAAAGTAGATAGTACATTATTTGTTAAATCTAAAGTCAAACATGTATTGCTTGTACAAATTTATGTAGATGATATAATATTTGGTTCTACTGATGATTCTCTTTGCAAGTATTTTGAAAAGCTTATGCAGGGAGAATTTGAAATGAGCATGATGGGAGAGCTCAACTACTTCCTCGGATTGCAAATCAAACAAGGAAAAGAAGGATCTGTCAAGCCAAATATACCAAAGAATTAGTAAAGAAGTTTGGATTTGAAAATGTCAAGGCACTATCGACACCCATGAGCACATCAAGAAGGCTAGACAGTGACAAAAATGGTAAGAAAGTAGATTAGAAACATTACAGAGGTATGATAGGTTCATTACTTTATTTAACAGCAAGAAAACCAGATATATTGTTTAGCATATGTATGTGTGCTAGGTACCATGCAGATCCTAAAGAGTCACATTTAATTTGTGTTAAAAGGATCTTTAGATACTTAGCCAAAACTCATGATCTAGGTTTATGGTACCCAAATTCATGTGAAATTAATTTAGTAGGAAATTCTGATGCTGACTATGCTGGATGCAAGGTAGATAGGAAAAGCACCAGTGGATTTTGTCAATTTCATGCAGGATGTCTGATATCATGGTCCTCAAAGAAGTAAAATTCAGTAGCACTATCTACAGCTCAAGCTGAGTACGTGGCTACTGGAAGCTGTTGTACACAACTCTTATGGATCAAACAGCAGCTTGAGGATTTTGGACTAAATATCAAGACAATTCCTTTGCTATGCGATAACACCAGTGCAATAAATCTCACAAAAAATTCAGTTCAACATTCAAGGACAAAGCACATTGAGGTTAGATACCATTTTATTCGTGATCATATAGCTAATGGTAATATAGACAATTCCTTTGTAGATACTCAAAATCAGGTAGCAGATATCTTCACAAAGGCCTTACCTGAAGAGAGATGTACTTCTCTAAGAAGGGAACTAGGCATGTGTAAATTGTGAAATATTTATCTGTATAAAACTGAAATATAATGTATTTCAGAATAACCAAATTTTCTCTCCCCTGTAGTTAAGCAAAATTTCATTAGACTATTACTTCATTCTTACTTATCCAAGACGGTTCGATTTGTTTTAAAGTATTTATTCCTCTCGAACTGGTAACTTTGTCGTTTTCTGCCATTATGGCGTCTCTTGTTTCGAAAAATCACCTTTATTCTTTTTGATAAAAACCCAAAATCTGTGGTACAACGATTCACCCTTCGTCTTCATCTCCTTCAACTTGACTGAGGTGATACCCTATCGACTCCGGCATTAACTCTCTAGAATTTCAAAGCGTCCAACTCCTTCCCACTAGAAATTCCTTGAGGGCTTCTGCTCCTTACCTCATTCCAATCCTTTATAAACTTTTTCCATTAAAATCCATGGTCACGTCTAGTGTTTCCGGTAGCGTCGGGGGCTATGGAGCTGAGTTTTTCACCGCTGAGCAGTAAGAAAGGTTCACCTCGGTAAAGATTAAGGTCTGTGGAAATAAGGCAGTGGACGTTGCAGATTTGCAGAAAAATGGAATAGGCAACATCATTGCAACAATAGAGAGGATGAAATGGTCGAAGATGGCAACTCTGTCAGAGGTTAGTTACCCAGACCTAGTGAAGGCTTTTTACGTTTGTTTGAAGACTGAGGAGGATGGGTCCTTGACATCCACCGTCAAAGGAACCCAGATTAAGATCACCTTTGAGCTATTGGAATCGCTATTTGGTGTTTGCACCATCGGTCACAGTGGGGCTCACACTGTGGATATCCAGACGAAAGGATTAGGGATTGTTGGTCCTAAATTCAGACTAAAGGATGGTAAGATTGATATCAACTAGCTGAATGCTTTCAACCATATTTTTCACTTTATTGTTTGCCAAATTTTGATCCCAAGGAGCGCCACCTTTTCGATGTGCACAAAGGCGGACTCAGATATGATGTTCTGGGGCATCCAGAACCAGAGCATAAATATGGTAGAGGTCATGATAGAAATGATGAAGTTTGCATCTGCACAAGTTTGGGACAAGAAAAGCAAGCTAAATGTGTCCCTACCATATGCACACCTGCTCACCAAGGTATTTCAACATTCTGGCATCAATCTATCTGGAGCAGTGTTAGAGAAAATGGGCCAAGCCATTCGGTCCAGAAATCTTATGAAGCGGCTCCTGGGATTCCTCTCTTGACCAGGAGGTCTCATCAAAGGTAGAAAAAGAAGAAATTGAAGGTCAATCTGAAGCCCTTAGTTGCTAGAATGGATGAGCAAGGGATGATTATGTGCTCTGTGCAATCAGATATTCAGTAAATTTTCATAAGCCAGAGTACCTCAACTAAGGAGATGGGAATGGTCAGAAATGCAGTGAGATGGGTGTGAAGTGAGCTCATTAGCATCAAGGAGTCAATAGCCGCACTTGGAGATTTGGTCAGGGCACAATCCTCAAATGCCCCTCTTGCTCCTTCTCCTGCAGAACCAGTTCAAAGTTCTGGGCCCTCAAAGGCCAGGCAACAAGATGTTGGGCCATCAGGGCAAATTTCAAAAGAACCAGTAGGGCCATCCGGGCATAAGGGTGTTGAAGAGGCAGCAACTGCAATGTAGAATCAGGCTGAAGCTGTGAGGTCTGGGCCGTCAGGGCCAATGGAGGATGTTTCTGGGCCAACAGGGCCAGTGGTCTCCGAGGGTGAGATTTCAAGAGTGGAAGAGCCAGTTGTAGCTCTAGAAGCCCCTGATCCTTCTCTTCTTGCAACTCCAGCCCCTCCTTCACCACCATCTTCCTCCACAGCACCTCCAGCTCCTATCACCTTCAAACAACCCCTACCTCGCACCATTTCTTCCCCAACTCCATTTCCTTCTGAATCCTCCTCATCTACCACCTCTACCTCAATTCCTCCAGCTCCTCCTATTCTTGAAGACCCTCCAGCCTCATCATCAGCTGGAGCCTCATATTCCTCTGGTCCCTCTTGAGATGGACCATCCATCATACCTCCTTCCACCCATCAATCATTTCTCCTTCCTCCTACTCCTCCCTCCTTCGTCACCTATATACCTGAAGGTGCACAACTAGAAGGTCCCTATCTCAATAAATTTGAGGATAAGTTGGAAATTACCACCATTCGTTCAGTTCTGGCAGTTGCCTCTCATGTCCACAGGACTGACTCTTCTAGTCCTATCTCTAAAAAGAGAAAACTCTCCAATACTCTTACTCTTCCCTCCGAACTCAAATTTCCTCCTCTTTGGTTTTCCCTCACTATTGAAAATCGAAGGAAACCAATCTATCGTGAATATCTCCAAAAGTGTATCTTTGCCACCATTTTTGGTGTTCCCTTTCTAAATCTAACTGATCACCTCAATGTTGTCCTTCCCTACAACCACTTCTCAAAAGCTGATCAATCCAAAATCTTCAAAATGGCTGAATGCAAATCTGAAGATCAGTGGGCTAAAGGGCACGCGGTTCTCTACAAGAAATTTATTCTTGAAAAGTCAGCTCGGTTTCCACCCAAGGACTCTCCACTCACTCTCTCTTGTTGGGTTGAATGCAAATTCATATCATTTCCCTCCTATTTTGATGATGACAAGAAGTGTTCTTAAAGTAATTTAATTGAAACATGTCAAAAACATCATACCTGAAATTCATGTTCAAAAAGCATTTTTCAAACCACATTTATCATTTATGGTCATGACAAATCATTTAACTAATGATATATGTGTTCATTTTTCAGGTACAAACATTTTTATGCAAAAGATGAGTCGACACACCCATCAATGGTGTCGACACATCAACACATATTCAAAGGCAAAATATGTAAAAATGTTGAGACTGTGTCGACACATGTCAAGAGTGTGTCGACACGAGTGGCAGTTTTTCAGAAATCAAGCCTACCCAGGTCGACACACTCTCAGAGCAGGTCGACACTAGATCCCGTTTCCAGAACAGCCAGTTTGAAGAATTGGGTCAGCAGGTCGACACACTCTCAGAGCAGGTCGACACTAGACCCAGTTCCCAGAACAGCTAGTTTGCAGATTTGGGATAGCAGGTCGACACACTCTCAGAGCAGGTCGACACGGGATCCTCTTCCCAGAACAGCCTTCTACATATTCTGGACAGTGTGTCGACACTACCACCAGGGCAGGTCGACACACTACGGAAACTTTTCATCCTAAAGGTTGATGGCTGCCACGTGTCCCTCTAGGGCGATCAGAATCTTCCTAGGAAAGCGTGCCCTTGTACCCCAAAAGGGTATCTTTGGAATCCTAAGGATATAAAGTGTCTTTTCGGCCAGCCTTCACAAGTGAGAAGGACCCAACTCTCTCAGAGCCTCCAAGAAGCTCCTGGCGGCCAAGAAGAGCTCGTGTCTCCTTCCCCTGCTCTCCAAGTGCTTCCAGAAGACCAATTCCCACCAATTCAAGGTGTGGGAATTGGAATTTGATTCCTGAAGACTTCTCTGAAGCATTCCAAGGAGGCAGATCCTGTAGAAGATTTCTTGGGTGAAGAATTCGAGGAAGATCCAATTTCTCAGATTGCAGAGCATCGACTTGGACTTCAAGCTTCACAAGTTCCTTCCCAATTCAAGCTTCTACAAGGGAGTACACTGAAGAACGAAGCATTTCAATTCAATTTACCTTTTCTTCTGTTCTTCTGAGATATCTTTTGAGATTATGCAAGTGCTTCTGCATAACTCTCTTTAGAGTTCTCAAACTTCGACTAGATCTGTTGCTAGAGGATCTTAGTCTTAAGTTGGTGTCTAGCAGTTTCAGTGTGAGCATTGTGCTCAGGGTGTTGTGAGCCGTCGAGCTCAGTTTGAGTTGTAAGCTCAGGGTTGGTTTGAGCAGTCTTGCTCTGTGTTTCTAGAGTAGTCTTGCTCTAGAGGTTGTGTGAGTTGTATGCTCTGAAGTGTTGGAGTTGTTAGGCTCCTTTGGGTGTGTAGCCCAGTTGTGTTAGTGAAGCCTCACGGGTTGTGAGGGGTGGATGTAGGAATCACTTGGGTGATTTCCGAACCACCTAAAAATCCTTGTGCATTTGTCTTCTGTGGTTTGATTGATTCATCCGCTAGATGCTTGCATAGGATTCGTTTTTAATTCACTTAATCAACTTGCTTCACATCTAAGTTTTTCAACTCACTCAAATTTAATCAGATCTGTAGTTTTTCACTGATAACATTGCCTCTGATTCTAAATAGTTTTCAAATTGCTTAAGCTTCCGCAAAAGTGGCTAAGATCTATTCATCCCCCCCCCTTCTAGATCTTTTCCACACATTCATTTCGATCCTTCAATTGGTATCAGAGCGGGTTTACATCGATCTGATTTGAACTGAGCAGTTTTTGTTTCTGAGTATTGAGTGTTTGATTGTTTGCTTGGTTGTTTAACTCTTTCTCTGTGCATTTACTTAAGTGTCATGGACTCAAAGGGTTTCATAGCTGAGGGCCATTCCATAAATAGGCCACCATTCTTTAATGGTTTGGACTATTCTTATTGGAAAAACAGAATGCAAGTATTTCTGAGGGCCCAGAACTATGAGATCTGGAAAGTAGTTGAGGTGGGTCCCTATGAGAACCAGGGAGAAGAAGATACCTGGACAAGGGAACAGATAAGGAAAGCTACACTGAATTATAGTGCCATGAACATGATTCAGTGTGCTGTCCATCCCAAGGAGTATTCGAGAATCTCTATGTGCAAATCTGCCAAAGAGATGTGGGATAAACTCGAATTACTCTATGAGGGAACATCTCAGGTCAAGGAGACCAAGGCAAATATTTTAGTTTCAGAATATGAACTTTTCATGATGAAATCTAATGAATCTATTTCTGAAATGTTTGCCAGATTCATGGTGATAGTCAATGGACTCAAGGCTTTGGGTAAGGAGTATACTGATGCAGACTTGGTAAGAAAAATTTTGCGTTCACTTTCTTCAGTTTGGCATACCAAGGCCACTGTTATTGAAGATTCAAAAGATTTGTCCAAAATTTCTTTGGATGAATTGATTGGATCTTTAATGACATATGAAATAAACTTAAAAAGAAATGAAGAACACATCATTAAGACCAAGCCTATGGCACTCAAAGCCTCTTCAAGCAACAAAGATAAAAATCAGGATAAAACAAGTTCTGAAGAATCTGAGTCGAATGAGGATGAGATTGCCCTCATGACCAGACAATTCAGGAAATTTTTGAAATATAGGAAAGGGAAAATGACTGGGAAAAAGAAATTTCCCTCAGGTAAGAAGAATATTTCCTCTTCCAATTTCAATAAGAATCATAAACCTGATGAGAATGTTATCTGTTACAGGTGCAACAAGCCAGGACACATGAAGGGAGAGTGTCCTGAGAACAAAAAGGAAAAGCACAAGAGATTCCAGAAATATAAGAAGCCAAAGGCCATGGTAGCCACTTGGTCTGATGAAGACACAAGTGAGGAAGAAGAAGAGAAGAAGTCCTCAAGCTCAGAGAGTGAGGAAGTTTGCTTCATGGCCAACAGCACAGATGGAAAGGTAAATACTTCCTTTGAAGATTATAGTGTTGAAGATTGGCAGGATGTGTATGCAGAATTAGTTGAAAGATATTCTGAAATGAGAAAAGAAAATAAACACATCAAAAAGAAAATTGAAAATCTCTACCATAATCAATCTTCAAACAATAGAATCTGTGAACTGGAATCTGAAGTAACAGACTTGCTTGAAGAAAAAGAGAATCTCCTAAACCTAATTGATGAACTGAAACTTGCCTCTCAAAAGGCCTCCCAAGAATTCAGAAACTTAAATGAAAAGCTGGAAATTGAAAAACAAGAAAAACAAAAAAATTGAAGAAATTGAAGTTCTTAAAAACCAGCTAAAGGAAAGGGAGGAGGTTATCCAAACCTTCACAAAAGGCCAAGATAACCTAGAGGCATTGCTAGGATCCAACATGACAACCACATCTCATGGATTAGGATTCAACAAGAAAAAACCCCAAAAAGACAAATCTGGTGAGAAAAAGGGAAAAGCACCACTAATTAATTTTGTCAAGGGTCCTAATCTGGAAAACACTGAAATTCAACAAACAGCAAACAAAACCCCAAACAAAACTCAAAACAAATCAAAAACCCAAAAACAAAAGAAGACTATCAGGTCGACACAGTCCCCTGACAGGTCGACCTGCTCAACACCAAAAACCAAAAACAACTCAACCAAAAATTCAAATAAAAATCTGAAAAATAAGAAAAAGGGAAAAGAAATAATCCATGAAAAACCTTGGACCTCCAAGACAACACTTCAAGAAGATTGGATTAATCCTTGGAACCAATGGTATGAAAATCCCTGTTGGTATTATCCTCAATACTCTTATCCAAATTTCTGGATGTACCAACACAATCCATGGATTCCACCTCCTCCTCTGAACTCAAATTTTCAAGTGAAAAACTCTCCTCCAACCAAAAACAAAGATCTTGGTGCTTTCATTCCTAAAAGAAAGAACAAACAGAAAAAGGCTGAAAACACCAAAGTAACAAAACAAAAATCTAAAACAAATCAAATTTGGGTGAGAAAGGATTTGATATCTGTGCTAAATCATACTGATGGTCCCAACTCTGTTTGGGTACCAAAATCTTCTCTCCATTGATCTTTGTGCAGGAAGGTCGTGCACCCAACACCAATGTTTGGTTTCTTGATAGTGGGTGTTCACGACACATGACTGGAGATAGAGCCAAATTTTCCTGTCTAATTGAAAAGGAGGGAGGGTCAGTCACCTTTGGAGGTAAAAATAAAGGAAAGATCATTGGATCTGGTAAGGTTGGTCAAACTCTTCAAACTCAGTAGATAATGTTTTGTTAGTTGATGGACTTGATTATAACTTGCTCAGTATTAGCCAACTATGTGACAAAGGTCACAAAGTTGTGTTTGAATCTGATTTTTGCAAAATAATTGATTCATCAACTGACAAAATCAAATTCTGTGGAAAAAGAGAAAACAATGTTACATGATCAACCTTAATAAAAACTTTTCTGAAAATCTTTGTTTTGTTGCAAATAAAGATGAAATTGCATGGACTTGGCACAAAAGACTTGGCCATGCAAGTTTCAAAACTTTGAATAAGTTGTTAAGATTGAATCTGGTTAAAGGTCTTCCTGAATCTTTTTCTAGTGTTGAAGGTCAAATTTGTGGGATCTGTGCTAAAGGAAAACAAACTAGGAAATCCTTTAAAGCCTTCAATGAAGTACTCACATCTAAGCCACTAGAACTTCTTCACATGGACCTCTTTGGGCCAACAAGAGTTCTAAGCCTAAGTGGCAAGAGATATGGGTTTGTAATCATTGATGACTTTACTAGATTTACCTGGGTTATTTTTCTATCCCACAAAAGTGATGCATGCCTTGAATTCAGGAATTTCTGTACCACTATCTTAACAACTTATCCATTTAAAATTAAAAACATTTTAACTGATCATGGGGGTGAATTTGATAACACATCCTTTTCTGATCTATGTGCTGAATTGCAAATATTTCACAAGTTTTCTTCACCTAGAACTCCAGAACAAAATGGAGTTGTGGAAAGAAAGAATAGAACTCTTGTGGAAATGGCTAGATCCATGCTCTTAGGGAGTAATCTGCCCAAATCCTTCTGGGCTGAAGCTGTTAACACAGCCAATCACATCCTAAACAGAGCCTTGGTCAGACCAAAGATCAGAAAAACCCCCTATGAATTGTTGAAAAACAAAAAGCCAACTGTTGCTTACTTCAAAACTTTTGGGTGCAAGTGTTTTGTACACAATAACAACAAAGAAAACCTTGACAAGTTTGATGCTAAGAGTCAGGAAGCTATCTTCCTTGGCTATTCAGAAGTGTCAAGGGCTTTCAAAGTGTACATATTGAAAACCAAAACTGTTGAAGAATCACCACATGTTATTTTTGATGAAAATTCCTTTTCCACTAATGATTCTAAATCTTGCAGGGAAAAACAAGACAATGAAGAGGATGACCTCATTGTGGATTCTTCACCAACCGTTGAGGAGATTAACAACATTGAAGAGAACCTGAACAACAACTCACCATCTTCAAGTGGTTCAGGTAATATTGCTCCAGAAGAGGGCACTTCTCAACAGGTAATTTCTGAACCTCGTTTTCTAAGAGATCACCCATTAGACAGTGTAGTTGGCAACTTAAATGATAGAGTTAGGACCAGATCATCCTTCTTGCAAAACATTGAAGAAGACTCACTAGCTCTAATTTCCCAAATTGAACCCAAGTCAATTGATGAAGCCTTATCCAGTTCTGATTGGATTAATGCTATGCATGATGAACTTCATCAATTTGAAAGAAATCAAGTGTGGGAATTAGTGCCTAGACCTAGTGACCAAACTGTGATTGGCACTAGATGGGTTTTCAGAAATAAATTGAATGAAGCTGGTCAAGTAATAAGAAACAAAGCTAGGCTAGTTGCAAAGGGGTATAACCAAGAATTTGGAATTGACTTTGAAGAATCTTATGCCCCTGTAGCTAGACTAGAAGCTGTGAGAATTTTCCTTGCTTTTGCATCCTCCATGAAATTCAAAGTCTTTCAAATGGATGTCAAAAGTGCATTTCTAAATGGATATATAAAGGAAAATGTTTTTGTTGAACAACCTCCTGGATTTGAAAATGAAAAATATCCTAACCATGTTTTCAAGCTTAATAAGGCACTCTATGGTCTTAAACAAGCTCCAAGAGCTTGGTATGATCGTTTGAGTTCCTTTTTACTTGAGAAAGGATATTCCAGAGGTAATGTTGATCAAACATTGTTCACAAAAACAGTAAAAAATCAAATAATTGTTGTCCAAATTTATGTTGATGACATAATATTTGGATCAACTAATAAAGGCCTTTGCACTGAATTTTCAAATCAAATGAAGAATGAATTTGAAATGAGCTTAATGGGAGATTTAACATTCTTTTTGGGATTGCAGGTGAACCAAACAACTGAAGGAATCTTCATTAGTCAAACCAAATATGTCAAGGAGCTACTGAAAAGGTTTGACTTTCAGAACCTTAAACACTCAAGCACACCCATTGCAATAAATGTTAAGCTAGAAGAAGACCCATCTGGTAAGTCAGTTGATCCAAAGACCTACAGAGGTATGATTGGCTCTCTGCTCTACCTTACTACTTCTAGACCTGATATTCAGTTTTGTGTGTGCTTATGTGCTAGATTCCAATCTAATCCTAAAGAAAGTCATATGCTTGCTGTGAAAAGAATTTTTAAATATCTTGTTGGAACATGTGACTTAGGAATTTGGTATCCTGCTGGTTGCAAGTTAGAATTGTTTGCCTATTGTGATGCTGATTATGCTGGGTGCAAGTTAGATAGAAAAAGCACAAGTGGCTTGTGTGTATTTCTAGGTGGGTGCCTTATTTCTTGGGCTTCTAAGAAGCAACATTCAGTTGCTCTGTCAACAGCAGAGGCTGAATATGTTGCTGCAGGTAGATGTGGAACTCAGATCCTCTGGGTGAAACATCAACTTCTTGATTACAACCAAGATTTAGGGTGTGTACCCATCCTATGTGATAACACTAGTGCCATAAATTTGTCTAAAAACCCCATTCAGCACTCCAGAACAAAACACATTGAAATTAGGCATCATTTCTTGAGAGATGAGGTTGCAAAGAAATCTTTTGAACTCCTTTTATTGAAACTGAAAAACAAATTGCAGACATATTCACTAAACCCCTTCCTGAAAACAGATTTTCATCATTAAGGAGAGAACTTGGTCTTTGTAAATGTCCACCTTCTTGATCTCTCTTAAGGTTTGGGTTGAGTGCTATGCATTGTCTAAGGGGGAGTTCTTGCATTTCATAACTCCTTGCTTCCTCAAGCTACATTGCTCATATCTCTCTCACTTTCAATTCCATTTCCCTTTTTACAATAAATTCTCCACTTCTGATTGTGTTGAAACTTCTTGGTATATCAAATAGTGACTTGGAGAAGGACAGGTTATGCTGTCTGGACACTTTCACTATGCGTGAGAACATATCTCCGCCAAGTACTAAGAAGTTAATATGCAATAGTTGAGGGGGAGCTTTTATTGTTCAAAGAGAATTTCTTTTCTGATTTCAAAACTTGCACAGTTTTCACTTCCATTTCCTTTTGGCAATAAATTCTTCAACTCTTATTGTATTGAAATCTCTTGGTATATCAAATGGTGACTTGGAGAAGGACAGGTTATGCTTGTCTGGACACTTTCACTATGCGTGAGAGCTTATCTCCGCCAAGTACCAAGAAATGAATATGCAATTGGTGAGGAGAAGTTCTTGTTGTCCAAGAAGAAAATCTCTTTCTGATTTCAAAATTGCATATCTTTATTTTGATGAAAAATGGTTGAAATCATCATCTCAGGGGGAGCTAGAAAATTCACAAGTCATCTTTTTGCAAATTCAAAACCCTTCTTGCATTTCATCAATTCCTTGCATGATGTCCTCATTCTAAAGTCTAGAGTCTCAAAATGAACCTTGAGTGATATATATATTTTTTAATCAACTTACAACTATGTCTCTCAATCCACAGAACTTCAGATCTCTTCCTAAACTAAATGACAATTTGTGCCTTGAACTTAAAACATTTCCTTGTTTGCAACTGATGACTGGATGTATTTGAATTCTATCTCACAAACTCTCCAAAATCTTGTAAAATCCAACAGAGCAATGGCATCTGTGCTGAGAAACTGCACACCTTCACAATGAATGAAGTGCTATGTATGTCATGAGGCATTATTGCTAACTCTGTTCAAAGGGGATCCAAATTGAAAATAACTTCAAAATTTAAGCAATTATGTGCTATGCTTTTTGATGATGACTGAGTAACTGGAAATATTGGCGTCTACAAACGTATATTTTCATGTCAAAAGGTCATCATTTACCCCTTTGAGACTTGACAATGATTAAATCTTAAGTATCCAGGGACTATGGTGTGTAAAAAGCACTAGTACTTGAGTGAAAGAGATTTATATCATTTGATAGTTTGTTAAAAGAACAAAAATATGAAATTATTGGAGATTTGTTTAGAAAGAATCATCTTCCTCCTTCATCAAGTTGTTCTTTAAGTTTGTGTTTTACTTTCAACACAACTGTATTTAGTCTAGATGACATCTTTAATTCTTGAAAATTGAGAAACATGGTAGTTTTTGATTGATTGTTAGATACATTATATCCCTCAATTTATCATTTTGTTGATTCAAGTCTTGGAATGCTAATATCCTGTTGGAAATTGTTTGAAACACTTGAACTGTGATGAATTTTTGCAAATTACAACAAATGAATTTTTAGGCCTCTTAAAAATCCTTGAAATGATAATTCCTCTCATTATTTATCATTATAAAGATGTCCCCAAATTTTTCAAAAATTTCCTCTCAAAGATTCAAATTCTCTCAAAGGCTGTGTCGACACAATCCTCTCTCGTGTCGACACACAACCCCAGTCAGGTCGACACACCCTTCCTCATGTGTCGACACTGCCTTCTTGCCAGACCCTTTTCAAACCTTTCGGGTTCACCTTAAACCCTTGTTGTTCCTGCGGGGCAGTGTACCACTGCATCTCTTTTTGGGCGTCAGGTCGACCCGACGGCCTCATTTCCACTCCTTTCCGGCAAGAATTCCTCTCAAATTTCTCTCTAGCTCTCATCCCCCTTCCATCATCTCTCCATTCTTCCATTTCCTCTCCTAATTCCACTCCTCTTGCACCATGGTCCGCAAGTTGGGTCCCCGCCGTGGCGCAAGATCAGCGGCCTCTTCAAGGCCAGTTCCGGCACAGGTTCCGGTTGAACAGATGGAAAGAAGAACAAAGAGGAGAAATGATCCTGCCTCTTCTTCTGCACCTCTGAGGGCTTCCAAGCGTGGCAGGACCTCCACTTCAGGCAGAGGTGGTAATGTTTCAAACCCTAGACCAGAGATTTCGGGCGATTCCTCTGACCATCCTGAGGAATCATCTTCCTCTTCTTCTTCTGAGTCTCAAGAGGATATTCCCTCAGAATCCGTAAGTGCAGCCAAGTTGATTTTGAAGCCAAGAATACTAGACCTTTCAGACATCCAACTAGCAGACTCCCTTCCTGAAATTCAAACCTACTTTTCCTTTCAATCTTGGATACCCTTTATTTCTGAATTTCAAGTCTGCTATCCAAGACTAGTTAGAGAGTTCTACAAGAACCTCACTTGCACAGACGAAGGGTATGAATCCAAAGTCAAGGGAATAGCCATAGACATGCCTACTGCAGTAGCTGCCTCCATTTTCAAAGTACCAGATGAAGGGGCAGACTACCATGAGTTTGAATTTGATTTACATGAAGCATACTCCATCTTGACAGGCCTTCCTGCAGATGAATCAGATCCCAAACAGACCTATGTAACCAGGTTCAATGCAAATACCTTTCCACCTGTGTTAAGGGTCATCCACCACATTTTGACCACCATAATTACCCCTCAAGGTGGTGGGAGGGATAGGTTGACAGACATTCAGAGGTTCATCCTCTATTGCATGGTGAAAGACATCAAGATCAACCTCCATGTGATTCTCTATCAAATCATAGCTGAAACAACAAGGACAGACCTAAAGAGATCACTACCTTATGGAGCACATCTGACCTCAGTGTTCAAGCACTTTGGTGTGCCATTGGAAAATGAAAAATCCCAATCCATTCCCAAGTCAAACATCTACACTTTTAAGAATATCCAGAAGTTTATGGGATTTAGATTGGAGGGAAATCAGATTAGAAGAGGACCAATTGTGGTTGAGGCCCCTCAAGCTCAGGAGGACCAGCCTCAGGTTCAAGGGGATCAGCCCCAAGCACAAGAGGACCAGCCTCCAGCTCAAGGAGACCAAAATCAGGAGGATCAGCCTCCACCTCATGAGGGCCAGCCTCAAGTTCAAGAGGAACAAGTTCACTTGCCAGAGGATCAGCCTCTAATGGATGAGGACCAGCCTCATATCCCTCCTGAAGGTGGCATTCAGCTTGAAACCCCTATTCCACCTCAGGATGATCCTTCCTCTTCCTTGCCACATACTTTTGAACCTCCACATTTCCCCTCTACATTCCAATCTTCCACTTCTTCTGGTGGGTCCTCAATTCCACCAGAATTGTTCTCTTTCCTCAATGCCAAATTTGATACATTGAACTCCACCATTCAAACAATGTCAGACCAATTTGAATTGAGAGTTCAAAGACTAGAGAACACAGTATCAGCAAAATTTATTGAGCAGAAGGCAGCTTCAGATTATGCAGCTCAGAGATTTAACAGACTTATAGGCACTCTGGGAGATTCCTATATTGAGCTAAAAGAGCATCAGGACAAGTTGGAGAAAGTTCTTCAGGGAATTTTGGCAAATTCCCAAGCAGATGTCTTCAACACCAACCAAACATTACATGAGATTTCCAGCACCAGATTGTCATTTGCTCATTTTGTGGATGATTTAGAAAGTATGAGGAACTTCAATGAGCACATTGACAGGCAGCTTACAGATTTGACCAAGGAGTTCAAGATAATGCAGAGACCTGGTTGGTCAGCTGGCTCATCATCTTCCTCACAACACAGTGCAGCTGATCTAACCAGACTTCAGGCCACTTTGCTAGAAAATTCAGATCGAATGGAACACTTTTTGAGCACAAAAATGATAACCATTCAAGATCAAATCAAGTCTAGCCTGAACTTCATGGAGAAAAGACTGTCAGACATTGAACTTCTTCTTGCTCCAATTCCTCCTCCTCCTCCATCTTCTACCTAATGTACATTTATTTTGATAATGGCAAAGGGGGAGAAGAATGAATGACTTGAATGTAATATTTTGATGTAATGATCTTTTGAATGAAATGAAATGGTTGTTTTGGCTTCAATGCAAAGTATTGTGATTCTGAATGCAAATCTTGTCTTTGTGTTTGAATACTTGTCCAATTGTTTGACTTGTGTGCACAAAATTTCTAATTTCAAGTAACACTGTATCTCACAAACACATCATCAACTGTTACTGAACAACATCAAAAGGTCCTTGACAAGTATGAACAAAAAGGAAAACAAAAATTTAAACAATCAAAAATTGCTTAAAATCACACTTCATCAAAACCAAATTGAAATATGGATTTAATGTTGCCATCATCAAAAAGGGGGAGATTGTTGGGTTGTATGCAAATTCATATCATTTCCCTCCTATTTTGATGATGACAAGAAGTGTTCTTAAAGCAATTTAATTGAAACATGTCAAAAACATCATACCTGAAATTCATGTTCAAAAAGTATTTTTCAAACCACATTTATCATTTATGGTCATGACAAATCATTTAACTAATGATATATGTGTTCATTTTTCAGGTACAAACATTTTTATGCAAAAGATGAGTCGACACACCCATCAATGGTGTCGACACATCAACACATATTCAAAGGCAAAATGTGTAAAAATGTTGAGACTGTGTCGACACATGTCAAGAGTGTGTCGACACGAGTGGCAGTTTTTCAGAAATCAAGCCTACCCAGGTCGACACACTCTCAGAGCAGGTCGACACTAGATCCCGTTTCCAGAACAGCCAGTTTGAAGAATTGGGTCAGCAGGTCGACACACTCTCAGAGCAGGTCGACACTAGACCCAGTTCCCAGAACAGCTAGTTTGCAGATTTGGGATAGCAGGTCGACACACTCTCAGAGCAGGTCGACACGGGATCCTCTTCCCAGAACAGCCTTCTACATATTCTGGACAGTGTGTCGACACTACCACCAGGGCAGGTCGACACACTACGGAAACTTTTCATCCTAAAGGTTGATGGCTGCCACGTGTCCCTCTAGGGCGATCAGAATCTTCCTAGGAAAGCGTGCCCTTGTACCCCAAAAGGGTATCTTTGGAATCCTAAGGATATAAAGTGTCTTTTCGGCCAGCCTTCACAAGTGAGAAGGACCCAACTCTCTCAGAGCCTCCAAGAAGCTCCTGGCGGCCAAGAAGAGCTCGTGTCTCCTTCCCCTGCTCTCCAAGTGCTTCCAGAAGACCAATTCCCACCAATTCAAGGTGTGGGAATTGGAATTTGATTCCTGAAGACTTCTCTGAAGCATTCCAAGGAGGCAGATCCTGTAGAAGATTTCTTGGGTGAAGAATTCGAGGAAGATCCAATTTCTCAGATTGCAGAGCATCGACTTGGACTTCAAGCTTCACAAGTTCCTTCCCAATTCAAGCTTCTACAAGGGAGTACACTGAAGAACGAAGCATTTCAATTCAATTTACCTTTTCTTCTGTTCTTCTGAGATATCTTTTGAGATTATGCAAGTGCTTCTGCATAACTCTCTTTAGAGTTCTCAAACTTCGACTAGATCTGTTGCTAGAGGATCTTAGTCTTAAGTTGGTGTCTAGCAGTTTCAGTGTGAGCATTGTGCTCAGGGTGTTGTGAGCCGTCGAGCTCAGTTTGAGTTGTAAGCTCAGGGTTGGTTTGAGCAGTCTTGCTCTGTGTTTCTAGAGTAGTCTTGCTCTAGAGGTTGTGTGAGTTGTATGCTCTGAAGTGTTGGAGTTGTTAGGCTCCTTTGGGTGTGTAGCCCAGTTGTGTTAGTGAAGCCTCACGGGTTGTGAGGGGTGGATGTAGGAATCACTTGGGTGATTTCCGAACCACCTAAAAATCCTTGTGCATTTGTCTTCTGTGGTTTGATTGATTCATCCGCTAGATGCTTTCATAGGATTCGTTTTTAATTTACTTAATCAACTTGCTTCACATCTAAGTTTTTCAACTCACTCAAATTTAATCAGATCTGTAGTTTTTCACTGATAACATTGCCTCTGATTCTAAATAGTTTTCAAATTGCTTAAGCTTCCGCAAAAGTGGCTAAGATCTATTCATCCCCCCCCTTCTAGATCTTTTCCACACATTCATTTCGATCCTTCATCTCTGAGTGGTTTGTCATTCATCATAAAACCACCTAGGCACCTTTTATTCAAAAGGAAGTTAAGCTCATCAGGTACTTCCAGCTATTCAATGACTATCGGTATCTTCACAAGGGGTCAGTTCCAGGGGGCAGTTCCAAGGGGCCATTGCTTCGTTAAAAGTTGAAAATCTAGTCAATTGCTCCTTCAAAGTGTATTTCGCTACACTACAAATTCCAGACACTATATTTCTCCCAAATTGCATTCTTTGGTCATGGACTCCTCAGTTGGTTCTGTAATTTTTTAGAGATTTGCTCGTGTTATGGGTAGGATCTCAGCTCAGCAGGGTCATCTTCCCTCCTTCCGAAGATACATCTTCAGAGAGTTTCATCTGGGCCATATCTCCTCTGAAGTTCTTGCCCCTCTGCTATCAGAATGTTAAAGGCTTTCTCCCACGGATTGGGAAAGTCAGCCATTCAGTTGGAAGCCTTGAACAGCTCCGTGTTTAAGGCAGGCAAGCCTACTCTCACAGCTGAAGCCTTTTTGGATTTAAATTCCATCAATCTGGTTCAAGAGCCCTATGATCAGTGGGTCGAGCGGTACAAGCTTTTTATGGCTTTGAAGAATGATCTTCTGCAGCATCAGATCCACTACCCTATCAAGATCTGAAGTGTAGCGGAATTCCCTATATGGTAATCTATAAGGGGGGGTTGAATAGATTACTGTCTGTTAATAACACTTGTTGCCTTCTTTTTGATAGAACACAAATAACTAGAAGTTATGGCAAGGACTAAACTTGGTGTGGATGTGTGTGATTCAATGATAAATATTAAACAGATGATTAGATGTGTGTAAATGCGCCGTGCCTACCAAACATCTAACGTAGAAACGTTCAAACTACGAGACACAACGATTTACGTGGTTCGGAGTACACAACTTGTGTATCCTACATCCACGGGCCACACACACACGCAGAACAATCTGCTTATGAGCTAGTTCAGGAACTACAACTCACACACACGTGTTCTCTGATGTATAGCCACGATCAGAACAACACTCACACGTGTATCAAGCACAAGGACTGCTTGAAACACACCACACACACACACGTATAGACAATAGTAAAACAAAGAAGAGTTTAAGAGTTGAGAATCAAATCCAATTGAAAAACTCTTTCTCATGAACGTCTGAGTAGACTTCAAGCTTCGTCTTGATGATTAGAAGTTGATGGAAAGGCTTGAATCCACGACGTCCAGACTTCACCGCTGCACGAAGGACTTCTCTTGTTGAATCTAGGCAGCAGGTAGAAGCAGAGCAGCAGGGCAAGACTCTTCTTTAGAGACTTTTAGGGTTCTTGCTTGGAGGCTGCTTGTGTTCGTGATTGCCCTCAAAAGGATGCTTAAATAGAGGTGTTTACTTATGGAGAACCGTGGTTTGTGGAAACACCATCTATGGCAACTTGAAGACTTCTCGTATTTGAGGACTCTGCCCGTCTGTCGACAGCACTGGGTGCTCCTGTCGACAGGCGCAAGCTAGCAGGACATACAAGGCTTCTGGAAGGCAGTTGTTGTCGACAGGCGACTGGGTGCTGTCGACAGGCACAGGCAGACAGAAGAATTCATAGTTCTGGAAACCTTTCCTGTCGACAGGCAACTGGGTTGCTGTCGACAGGCTCATCTGTTCTGCAGTTTTGCCTTCTGGCTTGAGTTTGCTTGTCGACAGGGACACTGCCTGCTGTCGACAGATGCTTGCTTTATGTACAGATCTTCATCATTTTGGCTTTGTGCTTCGTACAACTCTTGCTCAACATCTCACCTAAGATTATGAACATAGTTAGTGAGACATTTTAGTCATTTAAAGCTTAATATCCTATCAACACATAATGACAAGTTATTGCATTGCAATTCTAAACATAACTCACATTGTTCACTTCTTTACTTTGTTCTTCATTGATCATCAGCAAAAACATGTTGCATTTGAGACTTATATGTTATAGAATGTGAACCCAACATTCTCCCCCTTTTTGATGATGACAAAATTAACCAATTAAGCAAGTGTAAGCAAGTTGCACAATTGAGTTTTCTCCCCCTTTTGGCAATATCTAAAAAGCATACACCACAGACCAAGGTAGTAGGCAAAAAGACAAGTTCTTTCATTGATATATCATTGAGGCATACAGAACATTTGTTGAACAGAACTAGTAAAAGGGAAAGACATTGCATGACCAACATAAAACTGAATACAAGACCCGGGACACCTAGACTCTAGAATCATCATCAGGACCGGTGTGGTTGGGGCCTGAGGAGTCAGCCTGTTGAGCCGGTGAGTGAGCCGGACTTGATTATCAGCCAATGCTTCCAAACTGTTATCAACATTGTCCGAGCGTGCATTGATAGTTGCAAAACCATTTGTCATATGCACTTGCAACTGAGCCAAGAGTTCACGGATAGAGGGCTCAGTGGCAATTCCATCCATAGGTTGACTTTCTTCTTCTCCCAGAGCCTCGTCTTTGTCATCTTCATTGTTAGCATCATCTGCCTCATCAGCTTCTTCTTCATCCACTTGGACAGCTGGACCCTTGCCCTTAAGATCCCGTGTGACTACACCATCCACAAGCTTGTAGCCCATCCGCTCTGCAGCAGTCAGATCATAGTGAAGGATCGAAATGAATGTGTGGAAAAGATCTAGAAGGGGGGGGATGAATAGATCTTAGCCACTTTTGCGGAAGCTTAAGTAATTTGACAACTATTTAGAATCAGAGGCAATGTTATCAGTGAAAAACTACAGATCTGATTAGATTTGAGTGAGTAGAAAAACTTAGATGTTAAGCAAGTTGATTAAGTGAATTAAAAACGGATCCTATGCAAGCATCTAGCGGATGAATCAATCAAACCACAGAAGACAAATGCACAAGGATTTTTTAGGTGGTTCGGAAATCACCCAAGTGATTCCTACATCCACCCCTCACAACCCGTGAGGCTTCACTAACACAAAGGGCTACACACCCAAAGGAGCCTAACAACTCCAACACTTCAGAGCATACAACTCACACAACCTCTAGAGCAAGACTACTCTAGAAACACTGAGCAAGACTGCTCAAACCACCCTTGAGCTTGACAACTCAAACTGAGCTCGACGGCTCACAACAAACTGAGCACAATGCTCACACTAAAACTGCTAGACACCAACTTAAGACTAAGATCCTCTAGCAACAGATCTAGTCGAAATTTGAGAACTCTAAAGAGAGTTATGCAGAAGCACTTGCATAATCTCAAAAGATATCTCAGAAGAACAGAAGAAAGGTAAATTGAATTGAAAGGCTTCGTTCTTCAGTGTACTCCCTTGTAGAAGCTTGAATTGGGAAGGAACTTGTGAAGCTTGAAGTCCAAGTCGATGCTCTGCAATCTGAGAAGTTGGATCTTCCTCGAATTCTTCACCAAAGAAGTCTTCTACAGGATCTGCCTCCTTGGAATGCTTCAGAGAAGTCTTCAGGAATCAAATTCCAATTCCCACACCTTGAATTGGTGGGAATTGGTCTTCTGGAAGCACTTGGAGAGCAGGGGAAGGAGACACGAGCTCTTCTTGGCCGCCAGGAGCTTCTTGGAGGCTCTGAGAGAGTTGGGTCCTTCTCTCTTGTGAAGGCTGGCCGAAAAGACACTTTATATCCTTAGGATTCCAAAGATACCCTTTTGGGGTACAAGGGCACGCATTCCTAGGAAGATTCTGATCGCCCTAGAAGGACACGTGGCAGCCATCAACTTTTAGGATGAAAAGTTTCCGTAGTGTGTCGACCTGCCCTGGTGGTAGTGTCGACACACTGTCCAGAATATGTAGAAGGCTGTTCTGGGAAGAGGGTCCCGTGTCGACCTGCTCTTGAGTGTGTCGACCTGCTGTCCCAAATCTGCAAACTGGCTGTTCTGGGAACTGGGTCTAGTGTCGACCTGCTCTGAGAGTGTGTCGACCTGCTGTCCCAATTCTTCAAACTGGCTGTTCTGGAAACGGGATCTAGTGTCGACCTGCTCTGAGAGTGTGTCGACCTGGGTAGGCTTGATTTCTGAAAAACTGCCACTCGTGTCGACACACTCTTGACATGTGTCGACACAGTCTCAACATTTTTACACATTTTGCCTTTGAATCTGTGTTGATGTGTCGACACCATTGATGGGTGTGTCGACTCATCTTTTGCATAAAAATGTTTGTACCTGAAAAATAAACACATATATCATTAGTTAAATGATTTGTCATGACCATAAATGATAAATGTGGTTTGAAAAATACTTTTTGAACATGAATTTCAGGTATGATGTTTTTGACATGTTTCAATTAAATTGCTTTAAGAACACTCTTGTCATCATCAAAATAGGAGGGAAATGATATGAATTTGCATTCAACCCAACAATCTCCCCCTTTTTGATGATGGCAACATTAAATCCATATTTCAATGTGGTTTTGATGAAGTGTGATTTTAAGCAATTTTTGATTGTTTAAATTTTTGTTTTCCTTTTTGTTCATACTTGTCAAGGACCTTTTGATGTTGTTCAGTAACAATTGATGATGTGTTTGTGAGATACAGTGTTACTTGAAATTAGAAATTTTGTGCACACAAGTCAAACAATTGGACAAGTATTCAAACACAAAGACAAAGATTTGCATTCACAATCACAATACTTGCATTGAAGCCAAAACAACCATTTCATTTCATTCAAAAGATCATTACATCAAAATATTACATTCAAGTCATTCATTCTTCTCCCCCTTTGCCATTATCAAAACAAATGTACATTAGGTAGAAGATGGAGGAGGAGGAGGAATTGGAGCAAGAAGAAGTTCAATGTCTGACAGTCTTTTCTCCATGAAGTTCAGGCTAGTCTTGATTTGATCTTGAATGGTTATCATTTTTGTGCTCAAAAAGTGTTCCATTCGATCTGAATTTTCTAGCAAGGTGGCTGAAGTCTGGTTAGATCAGCTGCACTGTGTTGTGAGGAAGATGATGAGCCAGCTGACCAACCAGGTCTCTGCATTATCTTGAACTCCTTGGTCAAATCTGTAATCTGCCTGTCAATGTGCTCATTGAAGTTCCTCATACTTTCTAAATCATCCACAAAATGAGCAAATGACAATCTGGTGCTGGAAATCTCATGCAATGTTTGCTTGGTGTTGAAGACATCTGCTTGGGAATTTGCCAAAATTCCCTGAAGAACTTTCTCCAACTTGTCTTGATGCTCTTTTAGCTCAATATAGGAATCTCCCAGAGTGCCTATAAGTCTGTTAAATCTCTGAGCTGCATAATCTGAAGCTGCCTTCTGCTCAATAAATTTTGCTGACACTGTGTTCTCTAGTCTTTGAACTCTCAATTCAAATTGGTCTGACATTGATTGAATAGAGGAGTTCAATGTATCAAATTTAGCATTGAGGAAAGAGAACAATTCTGGTGGAATTGAGGACCCACCAGAAGAAGTGGATGATTGGAATGTAGAGGGAAAATGTGGAGGTTCAAAAGTATGTGGCAAGGAAGAGGAAGGATCAGCTTGAGGTGGAATAGGAGTTTCAAGCTGAATGCCACCTTCAGGAGTGATATGAGGCTGTCCTCATCCATTAGAGGCTGATCCTCTGGCAAGTGAACTTGTTCCTCTTGAACTTGAGGCTGGCCCTCATGATGTGGAGGCTGATCCTCCTGATTTTGGTCTCCTTGAGCTGGAGGCTGGTCCTCTTGTGCTTGGGGCTGATCCCCTTGAACCTGAGGCTGGTCCTCCTGAGCTTGAGGGGCCTCAACCACAATTGGTCCTCTTCTAATCTGATTTCCCTCCAATCTAGATCCCATAAACTTCTGGATATTCTTAAAAGTGTAGATGTTGGACTTGGGAATAGATTGGGATTTTTCATTTTCCAATGGCACACCAAAGTGCTTGAACACTGAGGTCAGATGTGCTCCATAAGGAAGTGATCTCTTTAGGTCTGTCCTTGTTGTTTCAGACATGATTTGATAGAGAATCACATGGAGGTTGATTTGATGTCTTTGACCATGCAATAGAGGATGAACCTCTGGATGTCTGTCAGTCTATCCCTCCCACCACCTTGAGGGGTAATTATGGTGGTCAAAATGTGGTGGATGACCCTTAACACAGGTGGAAAGGTATTTGCATTGAACCTGGTTACATAGGTCTGTTTGGGATCTGATGCATCTGCAGGAAGGCCTGTCAAGATGGAGTAGGCTTCATGTAAATCAAATTCAAACTCATGGTAGTCTGCCCCTTCATCTGGTACTTTGAAAATGGAGGCAGCTACTGCAGTTGGCATGTCTATGGCTATTCCCTTGACTTTGGATTCATACCCTTCTTCTGTGCAGTGAGGTTCTTGTAGAACTCTCTAACTAATCTTGGATAGCAGACTTGAAATTCAGAAATAAAGGGTATCCAAGATTGAAAGGAAAAGTAGGTTTGAATTTCAGGAAGGGAGTCTGCTAGTTGGATGTCTGAAAGGTCTAGTATTCTTGGCTTCAAAATCAACTTGGCTGCACTTACGGATTCTGAGGGAATATCCTCTTGAGACTCAGAAGAAGAAGAGGAAGATGATTCCTCAGGATGGTCAGAGGAATCGCCCGAAATCTCTGGTCTAGGGTTTGAAACATTACCACCTCTGCCTGAAGTGGAGGTCCTGCCACGCTTGGAAGCCCTCAGAGGTGCAGAAGAAGAGGCAGGATCGTTTCTCCTCTTTGTTCTTCTTTCCATCTGTTCAACTGGAACCTCTGCCGGAACTGGCCTTGAAGAGGCCGCTGATCTTGCGCCACGGCGGGGACCCAACTTGCGGACCATGGTGCAAGAGGAGTGGAATTTGGAGAGGAAATGGAAGAATGGAGAGATGATGGAAGGAGGATGAGAGCTAGAGAGAAATGGGAAGTGTTCTTGCCGGAAACAATGAAATTTTGGCCGTCGGGTCGACCTTATGCCAAAAGGGGTGCAGTGGTATACTGCCCCGCAGGAACAACAAGGGTTTAAGGTGAACCCGAAAGGTTTGAAAAGGGTCTGGCAAGAAGGCAGTGTCGACACATGAGGAAGGGTGTGTCGACCTGACTGGGGTTGTGTGTCGACACGAGAGAGGATTGTGTCGACACGATCTGGGTTGTGTGTCGACACGTGAGAGGATGGTGTCGACACAGCCTTTAAGAGAAATTTGAATCTTTGAGAGGAAATTTTTGAGAAATTTGGGGACATCTTTATAATGATAAATAATGAGAGGAATTATCATTTCAAGGATTTTTAAGAGGCTTAAAAATTCATTTGTTGTATTTTGCAAAAATTCATCACAGTTCAAGTGTTTCAAACAATTTCCAACAGGATATTAGCATTCCAAGACTTGAATCAACAAAATGATAAATTGAGGGATATAATGTATTTAACAATCAACCAAAAACTACCATGTTTCTCAATTTTCAAGAATTAAAGAAGTCATCTAGACCAAATACAGTTGTGTTGAAAGTAAAACACAAACTTAAAGAACAACTTGATGAAGGAGGAAGATGATTCTTTCTAAACAAATCTCCAATAATTTTCATATTTTTGTTCTTTTAACAAACTATCAAATGATATAAATCTCTTTCACTCAAGTACTAGTGCTTTTTACACACCATAGTCCCTGGATACTTAAGATTTAGTCATTGTCAAGTCTCAAAGGGGTAAATGATGACCTTTTGACATGAAAATATACGTTTTGTAGACGCCAATATTTCCAGTTACTCAGTCATCATCAAAAAGCATAGCACATAATTGCTTAAATTTTGAAGTTATTTTCAATTTGGATCCCCTTTGAACAGAGTTAGCAATAATGCCTCATGACATACATAGCACTTCATTCATTGTGAAGGTGTGCAGTTTCTCAGCACAGATGCCATTGCTCTGTTGGATTTTACAAGATTTTGGAGAGTTTGTGAGATAGAATTCAAATACATCCAGTCATCAGTTGCAAACAAGGAAATGTTTTAAGTTCAAGGCACAAATTGTCATTTAGTTTAGGAAGAGATCTGAATTTCTGTGGATTGAGAGACATAGTTAAGGTTGATTAGTAAAAATATAATAAATCACTCAAGGTTCATTTTGTGACTCTAGACTTTAGAATGAGGACATCATGCAGGGAATTGATGAAATGCAAGAAAGGTTTTGAATTTTGCAAAAAGATGACTTGTGAATTTTCTAGCTCCCCCTGAGATGATGATTTCAACCATTTTTCATCAAAATAAAGATATGCATTTTTGAAATCAGAAAGAGATTTTCTTCTTGGACAACAAGAACTTCTCCTCAACAATTGCATATTCATTTCTTGGTACTTGGCGGAGATAAGCTCTCACGCATAGTGAAAGTGTCCAGACAAGCCTAACTTGTCCTTCTTCAAATCACCATTTGATATACCAAGTAACTTCAATGCAATAAGAGTTGAAGAATTCATTGCCAAAAAGGAAATGGAAGTGAAAACTGTGCAAGTTTTGAAATCAGAAAAGAAATTCTCTTTGAACAATAAAAGCTCCCCCTCAACTATTGCATATTAACTTCTTAGTACTTGGCGGAGATATGTTCTCACGCATAGTGAAAGTGTCCAGACAAGCATAACTTGTCCTTCTCCAAATCACTATTTGATATACCAAGAAGTTTCAACACAATCAGAATGGAGAATTTATTGTAAAAAGGGAAATGGAATTGAAAGTGAGAGAGATATGAACAATGTAGCTTGAGGAAGCAAGGAGTTATGAAATGCAAAGAACTCCCCCTTAGACAATGCATAGCACTCAACCCAAACCTTAAGAGAGATCAAGAAGGTGGACATTTACAAAGACCAAGTTCTCTCCTTAAAGATGAAAATCTGTTTTCAGGAAGGGGTTTGTGAATATGTCTGCAATTTGTTTTTCAGTTTCAATAAAATGGAGTTCAAAAGATTTCTTTGCAACCTCATCTCTCAAGAAATGATGCCTAATTTCAATGTGTTTTGTTCTGGAGTGCTGAATGGGGTTTTTAGACAAATTTATGGCACTAGTGTTATCACATAGGATGGGTACACACCCTAAATCTTGGTTGTAATCAAGAAGTTGATGTTTCACCCAGAGAATCTGAGTTCCACATCTACCTGCAGCAACATACTCAGCCTCTGCTGTTGACAGAGCAACTGAATGTTGCTTCTTAGAAGCCCAAGAAATAAGGCACCCACCTAGAAATACACACAAGCCACTTGTGCTTTTTCTATCTAACTTACACCCAGCATAATCAGCATCACAATAGGCAAACAATTCTAACTTGCAACCAGCAGGATACCAAATTCCTAAGTCACATGTTCCAACAAGATATTTAAAAATTCTTTTCACAGCAAGCATATGACTTTCTTTAGGATTAGATTGGAATCTAGCACATAAGCACACACAAAACTGAATATCAGGTCTAGAAGTAGTAAGGTAGAGCAGAGAGCCAATCATACCTCTGTAGGTCTTTGGATCTACTGACTTACCAGATGGGTCTTCTTCTAGCTTAACATTTATTGCAATGGGTGTGCTTGAGTGTTTAAGGTTCTGAAAGTCAAACCTTCTTAGTAGCTCCTTGACATATTTGGTTTGACTGATGAAGATTCCTTCATGTGTTTGGTTGACCTGCAATCCCAAAAAGAATGTTAAATCTCCCATTAAGCTCATTTCAAATTCATTCTTCATTTGATTTGAAAATTCAGTGCAAAGGCCTTTATTAGTTGATCCAAATATTATGTCATCAACATAAATTTGGACAACAATTATTTGATTTTTTACTATTTTTGTGAACAATGTTTGATCAACATTACCTCTGGAATATCCTTTCTCAAGTAAAAAGGAACTCAAACGATCATACCAAGCTCTTGGAGCTTGTTTAAGACCATAGAGTGCCTTATTAAGCTTGAAAACATGGTTAGGATATTTTTCATTTTCAAATCCAGGAGGTTGTTCAACAAAAACATTTTCCTTTATATATCCATTTAGAAATGCACTTTTGACATCCATTTGAAAGACTTTGAATTTCATGGAGGATGCAAAAGCAAGGAAAATTCTCACAGCTTCTAGTCTAGCTACAGGGGCATAAGATTCTTCAAAGTCAATTCCAAATTCTTGGTTATACCCCTTTGCAACTAGCCTAGCTTTGTTTCTTATTACTTGACCAGTTTCATTCAATTTATTTCGGAAAACCCATCTAGTGCCAATCACTGTTTGGTCACTAGGTCTAGGCACTAATTCCCACACTTGATTTCTTTCAAATTGATGAAGTTCATCATGCATAGCATTAATCCAATCAGAACTGGATAAGGCTTCATCAATTGACTTGGGTTCAATTTGGGAAATTAGAGCTAGTGAGTCTTCTTCAATGTTTTGCAAGAAGGATGATCTGGTCCTAACTCTATCATTTAAGTTGCCAACTACACTGTCTAATGGGTGATCTCTTAGAAAACGAGGTTCAGAAATTACCTGTTGAGAAGTGCCCTCTTCTGGAGCAATATTACCTGAACCACTTGAAGATGGTGAGTTGTTGTTCAGGTTCTCTTCAATGTTGTTAATCTCCTCAACGGTTGGTGAAGAATCCACAATGAGGTCATCCTCTTCATTGTCTTGTTTTTCCCTGCAAGATTTAGAATCATTAGTGGAAAAGGAATTTTCATCAAAAATAACATGTGGTGATTCTTCAACAGTTTTGGTTTTAATATGTACACTTTGAAAGCCCTTGACACTTCAGAATAGCCAAGGAAGATAGCTTCCTGACTCTTAGCATCAAACTTGTCAAGGTTTTCTTTGTTGTTATTGTGTACAAAACACTTGCACCCAAAGTTTTGAAGTAAGACAGTTGGCTTTTTGTTTTTCAACAATTCATAGGGGGTTTTTCTGATCTTTGGTCTGACCAAAGCTCTGTTTAGGATGTGATTGGCTGTGTTAACAGCTTCAGCCCAGAAGGATTTGGGCAGATTACTCCCTAAGAGCATGGATCTAGCCATTTCCACAAGAGTTCTATTCTTTCTTTCCACAACTCCATTTTGTTCTGGAGTTCTAGGTGAAGAAAACTTGTGAAATATTTGCAATTCAGCACATAGATCAGAAAAGGATGTGTTATCAAATTCACCCCCATGATCAGTTAAAATGTTTTTAATTTTAAATGGATAAGTTGTTAAGATAGTGGTACAGAAATTCCTGAATTCAAGGCATGCATCACTTTTGTGGGATAGAAAAATAACCCAGGTAAATCTAGTAAAGTCATCAATGATTACAAACCCATATCTCTTGCCACTTAGGCTTAGAACTCTTGTTGGCCCAAAGAGGTCCATGTGAAGAAGTTCTAGTGGCTTAGATGTGAGTACTTCATTGAAGGCTTTAAAGGATTTCCTAGTTTGTTTTCCTTTAGCACAGATCCCACAAATTTGACCTTCAACACTAGAAAAAGATTCAGGAAGACCTTTAACCAGATTCAATCTTAACAACTTATTCAAAGTTCTGAAACTTGCATGGCCAAGTCTTTTGTGCCAAGTCCATGCAATTTCATCTTTATTTGCAACAAAACAAAGATTTTCAGAAAAGTTTTTATTAAGGTTGATCATGTAGACATTGTTTTCTCTTTTTCCAAAGAATTTGATTTTGTCAGTTGATGAATCAATTATTTTGCAAAAATCAGATTCAAACACAACTTTGTGACCTTTGTCACATAGTTGGCTGATACTGAGCAAATTATAATCAAGTCCATCAACTAACAAAACATTATCTACTGAGTTTGAAGAAGTTTGACCAACCTTACCAGATCCAATGATCTTTCCTTTATTTTTACCTCCAAAGGTGACTGACCCTCCCTCCTTTTCAATTAGACAGGAAAATTTGGCTCTATCTCCAGTCATGTGTCGTGAACACCCACTATCAAGAAACCAAACATTGGTGTTGGGTGCACGACCTTCCTGCACAAAGATCAATGGAGAGAAGATTTTGGTACCCAAACAGAGTTGGGACCATCAGTATGATTTAGCACAGATATCAAATCCTTTCTCACCCAAATTTGATTTGTTTTAGATTTTTTTTGTTACTTTGGTGTTTTCAGCCTTCTTCTGTTTGTTCTTTCTTTTAGGAATGAAAGCACCAAGATCTTTGTTTTTGGTTGGAGGGGAGTTTTTCATTTGAAAATTTGAGTTCAGAGGAGGAGGTGGAATCCATGGATTGTGTTGGTACATCCAGAAATTTGGATAAGAGTATTGAGGATAATACCAACAGGGATTTTCATACCATTGGTTCCAAGGATTAGTCCAATCTTCTTGAAGTGTTGTCTTGAAGGTCCAAGGTTTTTCATGGATTATTTCTTTTCCCTTTTTCTTATTTTTCAGATTTTTATTTGAATTTTTGGTTGAGTTGTTTTTGTTTTTGGTGTTGAGCAGGTCGACCTCTCCTGTACTGGTGTCGACACAACAGCCACAGAAGTCTTCTTCTTGTGGACTGGTGTCGACCTGTCAGGGGACTGTGTCGACCTGATAGTCTTCTTTTGTTTTTGGGTTTTTGATTTGTTTTGAGTTTTGTTTGGGGTTTTGTTTGCTGTTTGTTGGATTTCAGTGTTTTCCAGATTAGGACCCTTGACAAAATTAATTAGTGGTGCTTTTCCCTTTTTCTCACCAGATTTGTCTTTTTGGGGTTTCTTCTTGTTGAATCCTAATCCATGAGATGTGGTTGTCATGTTGGATCCTAGCAATGCCTCTAGGTTATCTTGGCCTTTTGTGAAGGTTTGGATAACCTCCTCCCTTTCCTTTAGCTGGTTTTTAAGAACTTCAATTTCTTCAATTTTCTGTTGTTTTTCTTGTTTTTCAATTTCCAGCTTTTCATTTAAGTTTCTGAATTCTTGGGAGGCCTTTTGAGAGGCAAGTTTCAGTTCATCAATTAGGTTTAGGAGATTCTCTTTTTCTTCAAGCAAGTCTGTTACTTCAGATTCCAGTTCACAGATTCTATTGTTTGAAGATTGATTATGGTAGAGATTTTCAATTTTCTTTTTGATGTGTTTATTTTCTTTTCTCATTTCAGAATATCTTTCAACTAATTCTGCATACACATCCTGCCAATCTTCAACACTATAATCTTCAAAGGAAGTATTTACCTTTCCATCTGTGCTGTTGGCCATGAAGCAAACTTCCTCACTCTCTGAGCTTGAGGACTTCTTCTCTTCTTCTTCCTCACTTGTATCTTCATCAGACCAAGTGGCTACCATGGCCTTTGGCTTCTTATATTTCTGGAATCTCTTGTGCTTTTCCTTCTTGTTCTCAGGACACTCTCCTTCATGTGTCCTGGCTTGTTGCACCTGTAACAGATAACATTTTCATCAGGTTTATGATTCTTATTGAAATTGGAAGAGGAAGTGTTCTTCTTACCTGAGGGAAATTTCTTTTTCCCAGTCATTTTCCCTTTCCTATATTTCAAAAATTTCCTGAATTGTCTGGTCATGAGGGCAATCTCATCCTCATTCGACTCAGATTCTTCAGAACTAGTCTTATCCTGATTTTTATCTTTGTTGCTTGAAGAGGCTTTGAGTGCCATAGGCTTGGTCTTAATGATGTGTTCTTCATTTCTTTTTAAGTTTATTTCATATGTCATTAAAGATCCAATCAATTCATCCAAAGAAATTTTGGACAAATCTTTTGAATCTTCAATAACAGTGGCCTTGGTATGCCAAACTGAAGAAAGTGAACGCAAAATTTTTCTTACCAAGTCTGCATCAGTATACTCCTTACCCAAAGCCTTGAGTCCATTGACTATCACCATGAATCTGGCAAACATTTCAGAAATAGATTCATTAGATTTCATCATAAAGAGTTCATATTCTGAAACTAAAATGTTTGCCTTGGTCTCCTTGACCTGAGATGTTCCCTCATAGAGTAATTCGAGTTTATCCCACATCTCTTTGGCAGATTTGCACATAGAGATTCTCGAATACTCCTTGGGATGGACAGCACACTGAATCATGTTCATGGCACTATAATTCAGTGTAGCTTTCCTTATCTGTTCCCTTGTCCAGGTATCTTCTTCTCCCTGGTTCTCATAGGGACCCACCTCAACTACTTTCCAGATCTCATAGTTCTGGGCCCTTAAAAACACTTGCATTCTGTTCTTCCAATAAGAATAGTCCAAACCATTAAAGAATGGTGGCCTATTTATGGAATGGCCCTCAGCTATGAAACCCTTTGAGTCCATGACACTTAAGTAAATGCACAGAGAAAGAGTTAAACAAGCAAGCAAACAAACAAGCAAACAATCAAACACTCAATACTCAGAAACAAAAACTGCTCAGTTCAAATCAGATCGATGTAAACCCGCTCTGATACCAATTGAAGGATCGAAATGAATGTGTGGAAAAGATCTAGAAGGGGGGGGATGAATAGATCTTAGCCACTTTTGCGGAAGCTTAAGTAATTTGAAACTATTTAGAATCAGAGGCAATGTTATCAGTGAAAAACTACAGATCTGATTAGATTTGAGTGAGTTGAAAAACTTAGATGTGAAGCAAGTTGATTAAGTGAATTAAAAACGGATCCTATGCAAGCATCTAGCGGATGAATCAATCAAACCACAGAAGACAAATGCACAAGGATTTTTTAGGTGGTTCGGAAATCACCCAAGTGATTCCTACATCCACCCCTCACAACCCGTGAGGCTTCACTAACACAACTGGGCTACACACCCAAAGGAGCCTAACAACTCCAACACTTCAGAGCATACAACTCACACAACCTCTAGAGCAAGACTACTCTAGAAACACTGAGCAAGACTGCTCAAACCACCCTTGAGCTTGACAACTCAAACTGAGCTCGACGGCTCACAACAAACTGAGCACAATGCTCACACTAAAACTTGCTAGACACCAACTTAAGACTTAGATCCTCTAGCAACAGATCTAGTCGAAATTTGAGAACTCTAAAGAGAGTTATGCAGAAGCACTTGCATAATCTCAAAAGATATCTCAGAAGAACAGAAGAAAGGATGAATTGAATTGAGATGCTTCGTTCTTCAGTGTACTCCCTTGTAGAAGCTTGAATTGGGAAGGAACTTGTGAAGCTTGAAGTCCAAGTCGATGCTCTGCAATCTGAGAAGTTGGATCTTCCTCGAATTCTTCACCAAAGAAATCTTCTACAGGATCTGCCTCCTTGGAATGCTTCAGAGAAGTCTTCAGGAATCAAATTCCAATTCCCACACCTTGAATTGGTGGGAATTGGTCTTCTGGAAGCACTTGGAGAGCAGGGGAAGGAGACACGAGCTCTTCTTGGCCGCCAGGAGCTTCTTGGAGGCTCTGAGAGAGTTGGGTCCTTCTCTCTTGGAAGGCTGGCCGAAAAGACACTTTATATCCTTAGGATTCCAAAGATACCCTTTTGGGGTACAAGGGCACGCATTCCTAGGAAGATTCTGATCGCCCTAGAAGGACACGTGGCAGCCATCAACTTTTAGGATGAAAAGTTTCCGTAGTGTGTCGACCTGCCCTGGTGGTAGTGTCGACACACTGTCCAGAATATGTAGAAGGCTTCTGGGAAGAGGGTCCCGTGTCGACCTGCTCTTGAGTGTGTCGACCTGCTGTCCCAAATCTGCAAACTGGCTGTTCTGGGAACTGGGTCTAGTGTCGACCTACTCTGAGAGTGTGTCGACCTGCTGTCCCAATTCTTCAAACTGGCTGTTCTGGAAACGAGATCTAGTGTCGACCTGCTCTGAGAGTGTGTCGACCTGGGTAGGCTTGATTTCTGAAAAACTGCCACTCGTGTCGACACACTCTTGACATGTGTCGACACAGTCTCAACATTTTTACACATTTTGCCTTTGAATCTGTGTTGATGTGTCGACACCATTGATGGGTGTGTCGACTCATCTTTTGCATAAAAATGTTTGTACCTGAAAAATAAACACATATATCATTAGTTAAATGATTTGTCATGACCATAAATGATAAATGTGGTTTGAAAAATACTTTTTGAACATGAATTTCAGGTATGATGTTTTTGACATGTTTCAATTAAATTGCTTTAAGAACACCTCTTGTCATCATCAAAATAGGAGGGAAATGATATGAATTTGCATTCAACCCAACACGTAGGAGCTACGTCCCGGCAAGTGGGTCATCTCCCCTTCTGGAATAAGAATGCCAAGAAACAGGAAGAGGGAGGTGAGCTGACATGCGTAAGGCATGGACCGCTTAGCATTGCCAAGGCATAGGCGAAGGACGGAGCACATGAGTTGAGGCAGATTGATTTGTTCACAACGTAAAAACTTATGAAGGAGGGACTTGTGAACAGATGTAACGAGTTCCCTACTGCCATCCTTCGGGACAACAAGAGTGGTAAAGATGTGGTGGATGAGACGATGAAGCGGAGGAAAGGAGTTAGCATTCATTGGCATACGATCCGTGGGGTCGTAAGGCCTGGAAGTGATGAGGGCATGGTATTCCTCTGGAGTAGGGTGATGAGCAAAGATGTCTACCCCTGTGTTTGGGATTTGCAGAGAGACGGATAAGAGATTGGGGGAAATGCGGAATGAATTTCCCTTGACACGGGTATATAGATCACCGGTTGTAGACTCCCTGAGATTGTGGTAGAAATCCGTGACAGCAGAGGCGGAGAATTTTTTGTGGCTATAGCAGAAGGGTGACCAACCCTGTGTGTCAAATAGAGGCAAAAGACCTGGAAATAGGTCCTGGAGGGAGATGAAGTCCACGTAGCGAGGCTGCGTGATCTTCGTGAAAGTGGAATGGGTGACTTTGAATTGAAGATTTGGAGGGATGAGCAGCTCCGGCAGACGATCCTCTCGGTGCTTTGAGCGACGTTCCGGGGAGACCCTGGAACCTTGTCCGGCGCGAGGAGAGCGAGGACGACGACGAGAGGCCATTTTCTTGGCAGGAGGGGCCATGATATCGAGCTGCTTGAGTTGGAGACTTGTGGCAGAAAGAAGGAGACGGAGAACAGAGGAGAAAACACCAGGGAGGCAGAGGTGCGTTCCTGGTGCCCTAGAGAAGGGATTTGAAGAGATAGAGGGAAGGAAGGGTTTTTGGAAGTGAAGAAAGAGGGAAAGGGGTGTGGGGTCCTCTTATAGAAGGGGTGAGGATAGATGAAGAGTCGGATCCCACGAAATCCGGATTTGGATTAGCCCGTTGGACTTCCCAAAAACACATCTGCCGTCGGCTGTCGACAGGGTCCCTGGTGCCTGTCGACAGGCACTTGTAGAAAATGGCCAGTTTGTGAATTTTTGTAACTTAAGCTGTGAGCACTTTCTTCCAGGTGATAAATTAAGGTGAATAAGAGATGAATCAAGTATGTTAACCTACCATATACAAGGATATAAAAAACCATACCAATTCTCCAATGGTTTTAACATAATATCCACGGAATTTAAGGTTAAAACATTAAGAAAACACCCACTTAAATGAAGAACATTGCACGCCTACCCGTTGTTGTATAACTACACTGTAAGACAACACAATCCCCATTTTGAGAATAGTCAGATGATGCATGAGATGATATCTAGATGTGAAGACAATCACAAGACCAATGACCTTTGAAAGTATGACTCAGTGGAGGCTTCGCACTATTCCCAAGGATTTAATTTGGAAGTTCAATGGGAGGAAATGGTACTTAAGAAGACGTCACACCTTTTGAAGTGAGGATAGACATTACCCGTGCCCATACCCCAGTCAATTGGTGGAAGTTTCCAACATACCGTTGTACAGAGTTGATGAGTTGTCCTTTTGACGCGAGGGCAGACAGTTGTGATGCCCATCTCCCCGGTTACTTAGCATAACCCAACATTGCTCTATATTCATCCCAAACTTCACGGTGATTGGCATTATTTGTTATTTGATTTTTTTTGTTGTGGAAATAGGTAGCTTTTCTCCAAGTATTGTCGTAATGACAAAAATCAAGGTGGTGATATGATTACCAATCAATACTAGATATGCACTTTCATGACCAAAAGACTTATGAACTAAATTGAAACTATGTTGGCTCACTGAGTATTACTATAAAGGAGTAAGGTGGATGTCCCTTAGAGTTGTGAGATGTTTTGGAAATGATGTAGCCTAAACTCTACATGAATAGTATGTAAAAAATCATAGGGAAATGGAAAATAGCTTAACTATCATGTGTATGTGGTAGGGTCAATCATACATTTACACCCTATAGACACCTTAGTTATTAATCAGGAAGAAGCTCACAAACTGGGTGAAAAAATTATCATTAGCAGTCATATATCAGAGTACCTGTCGACAGGAAAGGAGGGCCTGTCGACAGGGGGGACATAGACAGATGAACCAGTGTTCTGTCTGGGCTTGGCTGTCGACAGAGCCTTTTTAGCCTGTCGACAGGGACTTGGTCAGATCAGATTTGGTGGAAGAATGAAGAGCAGACGTGAACAACTAATGTGAGGGAATTGAGAGAGACAAAGTTGAATGATTCCCTCCACATTTTGAATTCATAGAAACTTAAGTTGCTCCCCCATAAAGTGTGACATTTGTAACAAAGGACTCAAGTTCATGAGGACATATTTGCAGACAATTGACCGCGCATTCAATAACACAAAGCATGTAGAGAGACACACCAATGATATGTAACTGAAATTTAAAGAGAGTGTGAATAAGCAAGTTATAAAGAAACTAAGTCCAAAGATGCAGTACATGTCCCTTGTATGTCACATATCCATGGATACTTGGCGGAGAATGTTTCTCACGCATAATGAGAGTTTCCAAACAAGCTTGACTTGTTCTTCCACACATCACCATTTGATATACCGCATAGATAATGGACACAAGGAGCATATACTTGATATTTGAGTTAAGTTTCATTGTAATTTGCACAACCCCATCTCTCTTCGTAATGTGGTGAATCTATCTTCAGCTAGAGGTTTGGTAAAGATGTCTGCCAACTGTTTCTCCGTGGGTATGAAACTGATTTCGAAGGATCTATTGGCCACTTCATCTCTCAAGAAATGATGACGAATTTCTATGTGTTTCGTCCTGGAATGTTGAATGGGGTTCTTTGATAGATTGATTGCACTAGTGTTGTCACACAGGATAGGTGTGCATCCAATATCAATGTTGTAATCACACAACTGACTTTTTATCCACAACACTTGTGTTGCACAACTCCCTGCAGCAACATATTCTGCTTCTGCAGTGGAGAGTGCAACCGAGTGTTGCTTCTTGGATGCCCACGAAACCATGCAACCACCAAGCATTTGACAATAGCCACTAGTGCTTTTCCTATCTATTTTACAACCAGCGTAGTCTGCATCAGAATAGGAAATCAACTCAAAACTACTACCTGCTGGATACCAAAGACCCAAGGCATGCGTACCTGAGAGATACCTGAAGATTCTCTTTACTGCAATTAGATGACTTTCCTTTGGACTAGATTGGTATCTAGCACAAAGGCAAACACTGAATTGTATGTCCGGTCTACTTGCAGTAAGATAAAGGAGTGAGCCAATCATACCTCGAAATTGTTTGGCATCTACCGGGTTACCTTTCTCATCAGTTTCTAGCTTAATGCTTGTGCTCATCGGTGTTGAGGCGGGCTTGGCTTGTGTGAACTGAAACCTTTGGAGCAGTTCTTTCACATACTTTTCTTGGCTTATAAAGAATCCATCTTCTTGCTGCTTGACCTGCAAACCAAGAAAAAATTGAAGCTCCCCCATTAAGCTCATCTCAAATTCACTGTGCATGTGTTGTGAGAATTCTTCACACAGTGTGGGATTAGTGGAACCAAAGATAATATCGTCCACATAAACTTGAACAACAATTATGTGATTGTGAACTTTCCTTGTAAAAAGAGTTTGGTCCACCTTACCTCTTGAGTAGTTTTTACTTACCAAGAAGGTGCTCAGCCTATCGTACCAAGCTCGGGGTGCCTGTTTCAAACCATAGAGAGCTTTGTGCAATTTAAATACATGGTTTGGTTTATCATGATTCTCAAAGCCGGGTGGTTGAAAACTGTAGACTTCCTCTTTGATGTAGCCATTTAAGAAAGCAGCCTTAACATCCATTTGATATAGTTTGAACTTGTTAGAGCATGCAAATGCTAGCAAGATCCTAACTGCTTCTAACCTAGCTACAGGTGCAAAGGATTCTTCAAAATCCACACCAAATTCCTGATTGTAGCCCTTTGCAACCAGTCTTGCCTTGTTTCTCACCACTTTACCTTCTTCATTAAGTTTATTCCTAAAGACCCATCTTGTTCCTATAACAGAAATTTCAGGGGTTTTAGGAACCAAACTCCAGACATTATTTCTTTGAAATTGACCTAGCTCCTCATGCATAGCATCAATCCATGAACTTTCTTTTAATGCTTCTTCAACATTTTTAGGCTCCACTTGAGAGACAAAGGCTAAATGATCCTGTTCAACTATTTGAGTAACTTGTGACCTAGTTTGAACTGAATCATTTATGTCACCTATGACATTCTCAAGTGGATGAGCTTTAGAGTACCTCACATTGGTGATTGTTGAAGGACCTGGTTGATCTTGCATTTGAGGATGATGTTCCGGAGGAGGGGTTGCTGGAGGAGTTTGTTGGGGTTCATCCTCTTGTTGTGGGTCTTGTGCAGGTGTCTCTTCCTGAGTTTTAAGTAGATGACTATCATCTTCATCATCGTACCTGCGAAGATATCCACGTTTAGCTTTAGGAACTGACTTAGAGATTGCATTTGTTTTGCTTTGTAGATCTTCAAGTGTTGTTTCATCAGATGTTTCATCAAACCTGTAAGGAGTAGAATTATTAGTTGTGATTTGAGATTCATCAAAAACAACGTGTGGAGTTTCTTCCACCTTTCTGGTTTTTAGATTGAACACTCTATAAGCTCTAGAATGTTCAGAGTATCCAAGAAAAATACCTTGATCGCTTTTGGCTTCAAACTTGTCCAAGTCATTTTTGTCATTGTTATGAATAAACACCTTGGAACCAAAAACTTTAAAGTACCCAATGGTGGGTTTCTTACCTTTCAGAAGTTCGTAAGGAGTTTTCTTGAATACTGGTCTTACCATGGCTCGGTTGAGAATGTAACATGATGTGTTTACTGCTTCTGCCCAAAAGGTGCGTGCTAATTGATTCTCGACCAGAAGCGTACGAGCCATTTCCACCAAGGTTCTATTTTTTCTCTCCACAACTCCATTTTGCTCGGGAGTTCTTGGGGAGGAAAACTGATGGTCTATGCCTTGGTTCCTGCAAAATTCGGAGAAGGAATTATTGTCAAATTCTCCCCCGTGATCAGTGCGGATTGAACAGATTTTATGGACATTCCCATGCTCAATTTTGTTGAAGAAATCTTCAAAAACATTTACTGCTTCATTCTTGTGAGCCAGGAATTTTACCCATGTGAACCTAGAGAAATCATCCACAATGACAAAGCCATAACGCTTGCCATTGAGACTGAGTGTTCTTGTAGGTCCAAATAAGTCCATGTGCAAGAGTTCATAGGCTTTGGAAGTACTTACCGGTGCCTTTGATTTGAAGGATTTTTGGGTTTGTTTTCCCTGTGCACACGCATCACAAAAATTTTCATTTTTGTTAAAGGATATTTCAGGGAGGCCACTTACCAGCTTAAGCCTCATTATCTTGTGCAAAACATTGTAACTAGCATGACCGAGCCTACGATGCCACAATGTAAGCTCGTCCTGTTTGTTTGCTACAAGACACAAATCGTTATTTTCTGGATCGTCTAAGTCTACCAAATAAATGTTATTCATCCTTTTTCCAGAAAATTTTAGGCTCCCTGTTTCCTTATCCAGAATGTGGCAAGAATTGGATTCAAAAACAATTTTATGACTTTATCACACAATTGACTTATGCTGAGCAAATTGTGATGAAGGCCATCAACTAGTAGCACATTGTCTATTGAATTAGAGGCAAACTTACCGACTTTACCTGAGCCGATGATCTGGCCTTTGTTGTTACCTCCGAATATCACTTGACCTCCGTCTTTTTCCACGAGCAAACTGAATTTAGCTTTGTCGCCCGTCATATGCCTCGAGCAGCCACTGTCCAGGTACCACTTGTTTTGATTGTGAGCTGCTAGGCATTCCTGCACATGTGGTTCAGACAAGAGGTTTTGGTACCCAAATTACTTTGGGTCCCATTGTATCATTCATGCAAAATAAGAGATGCTTGGGAATCCAAACTTGTTTGATTTTCATATGATTTGGGTTATTCCAGCACTGCTTTCCAATATGTCCAATTTTTTTACAGATATTGCATGATGATGATTTAAGAACAACATTGGATTTGACATTTTTGGAGGCATCCATAGGCATCTTACCTTTTTGTTCCCTTGTTAGTCTAGCTTTAGGGACTTGCTGTTTTTCTTGTGGACGGCTCTTTTTAGAGCTTTTAGCAAGTTTCTCAAGTTGACTAGGAACAAATTTGGTGACTTTAGGTTCCTTTTTTACCCTTGTTTTGATTTTTCCTTTTCTTTGAAGGGTTTGGTTTGCTAGAACATGGGGTCAGATCTGTGAAATCAGTCATCAGATTTTTGCCAATTACCTTTGGCTTTGGATTTTGAAATCCAATCCCATGTCTTGCAACAAACACATTTGAACCTAAGATTGCATCCAGGTTTTGTTTGCTCTTTACAAAATTTGATAGATCTTTTGATTTACCTTGTAGTTCTGTTTCAGTTTTCTCAAATTTCTTTTGCAGATTAGCATGTTCACTTTTAAGAATTTCAAGACAGTTTATTAGTTCATCTCTTTCCTTTTGAACTTCTTGATACTTAAGTTTCATGCTATCCAAGTCATCCATGTGGGTTTGTTCATCAATTTTCATCAATTCAATTACCTTGTTCAGAGACTCAATTTCTTCATTGTTGTTTGATTCATGAACAAGGAAATTCATTTTCTTTTTGAGTGCTTTGTTTTCAGATTTAAATTCACAAAACTTTTCAAATAGCATAGTATAAGCCTCTTCCCATTCATCAATAGAAAAATTCTCAAAGGAAGAGTTTACCTCGGTTGAATCGTCACTCTTTGCCATGAGACACTGAATCTCTTCATCTTCCGAGGTGCCCTGACTGTCCTCATCTTCATCACTCCATGAAGCCAACATTGCTTTAGCTTTCTTGAACGTGAATTTATCTTTCTTCAATTTCTTCTTTAGCTCGGGACATTCTCCTCTCATGTGTCCCTGCTTCTTGCACTCATAACAAACCACATCCGATTTTTTGTTACTAGAATCAAATCTGTTCGTACTCTTTTGGAACGGTTTTGAGTTTCCTGAACCACTTTTCTTGAATTTGAGAAACTTCTTAAATTGTCTAGTGAGCATGGCCATCTCGTCATTCTCACTATCACTGGAGGATTCAGACTCAATACCTTCCGGTTGAGTGCTTCTTTTGGAATCTAAAGAGACTTTCTTGGAAGCTTTCAACGCAATGGACTTCCTTGGGTTCTCTTCAGTTTCCTTCCTTTTCAAATTCAACTCATAGGTCATAAGTGAACCAATCAACTCATCAACCTTCATGGTTGAAAGATTCTTAGAATCCTCAATGACAGTGACTTTGGTGTTCCAGGAGGATGGAAGAGACCGAAGTATCTTCCTCACCAACTCACTGTCTGAGTATTCCTTCTTAAGACCTTTTAGTCCATTTATCAGAACCATGAATCTCGCAAACATGTCAGATATTGTCTCATCATGATTCATCTTAAACATTTCATATTCTGAGACTAACATGCTTACTTTAGATTCTCTCACCTCAGACGTACCTTCATATATCAACTCGAGCTTGTCCCACATCTCCTTAGCTGAAGTGCATGTGGAGACCCTCGAGTATTCTTTTGGATGGACTGCGCACTGCATCATGTTGAGGGCGCTCCAATTGAGAGTCCCTTTGGCAATCTGGTCCTTCGTCCATGTATCTTCGTCTTGAGGCAATTGATATGGTCCTGTTCTGACTATCTTCCACAATTATAGTTTTGTGCTCGTAGAAACACCTGCATGCGGTTTTTCCAATAGGGATAGTCAGAGCCATCAAAGAAGGGTGGCCTAGTGACTGAATGTCCCTCGGCCATATACCCCTTACTAGAATCCATAAGATCAAAGATCTCCTGATCGTAAGATCAAGTAAATGTGACAGTTAACGGAGAAACCTCTGCTCTGATACCAATTGAAGTGTAGCGGAATTCCCTATATGGTAATCTAGAAGGGGGGGTTGAATAGATTACTGTCTGTTAATAACACTTGTTGCCTTCTTTTTGATAGAGCACAAATAACTAGAAGTTATGGCAAGGACTAAACATGGTGTGGATGTGTGTGATTCAATGATAAATATTAAACAGATGATTAGACGTGTGTAAATGCGCCGTGCCTACCAAACATCTAACGTAGAAACGTTCAAACCACGAGACACAACGATTTACGTGGTTCGGAGTACACAACTTGTGTATCCTACATCCACGGGCCACACACACACGCAGAACAATCTGCTTATGAGCTAGTTCAGGAACTACAACTCACACACACATGTTCTCTGATGTATAGCCACGATCAGAACAACACTCACACGTGTATCAAGCACAAGGACTGCTTGAAACACACCACACACACACACGTATAGACAATAGTAAAACAGAGAAGAGTTTAAGAGTTGAGAATCAAATCCAATTGAAAAACTCTTTCTCATGAACGTCTGAGTAGACATCAAGCTTCGTCTTGATGATTAGAAGTTGATGGAAAGGCTTGAATCCACGACGTCCAGACTTCACCGCTGCACGAAGGACTTCTCTTATTGAATCTGGGCAGCAGGTAGAAGCAGAGCAGCAGGGCAAGACTCTTCTTTAGAGACTTTTAGGGTTCTTGCTTGGAGGCTGCTTGTGTTCGTGATTGCCCTCAAAAGGATGCTTAAATAGAGGTGTTTACTTATGGAGAACCGTGGTTTGTGGAAACACCATCTATGGCAACTTGAAGACTTCCCGTATTTGAGGACTCTGCCTGTCTGTCGACAGCACTGGGTGCTCCTGTCGACAGGTGCAAGCTGGCAGGACATACAAGGCTTCTGGAAGGCAGTTGCTGTCGACAGGCGACTGGGTGCTGTCGACAGGCACAGGCAGACAGAAGAATTCATAGTTCTGGAAACCTCTTCCTGTCGACAGGCAGCTGGGTTGCTGTCGACAGGCTCATCTGTTCTGCAGTTTTGCCTTCTGGCTTGAGTTTGCTTGTCGACAGGGACACTGCCTGCTGTCGACAGATGCTTGCTTTATGTATAGATCTTCATCATTTTGGCTTTGTGCTTCGTACAACTCTTGCTCAACATCTCACCTAAGATTATGAACATAGTTAGTGAGACATTTTAGTCATTTAAAGCTTAATATCCTATCAACACATAATGACAAGTTATTGCATTGCAATTCTAAACTTAACTCACATTGTTCACTTGTTTACTTTGTTCATCATTGATCATCAGCAAAAACATGTTGCATTTGAGACTTATATGTTATAGAATGTGAACCCAACAAGATCAACCAATTTCTTCGGTTTGCCATCTTTGGATCTTTCATTTCCTTCAAAGAATCTCTTGGCAAAGATGAATATGCTAATTTTCTAGAAGATCAGTGCCAACTTCACATCAAAAGAATGCTTCCGGACATGGGGTCCTTTTATTCTATTGCCTTAGGGGTTTTTCAAACCTATTTTAAGGAACAGGAATGTAAGGTTGTGCGCATTATTCAGCGGCATGCCTCCCTTCTATCTCCTGCTTTCCACCTCCATGTAACCCCTCCAGATAAATAGCAAAGTTCTTTGATCTTACTTCTCTTTTCTCCTTAAATTCTTTGTCTCAGTACACTATCTTTTTGCTTACTGACGGAAAGGGGGAGAAAGTACTACTGAAATACATCTCTCATGATATTTTATTCCGTAATTTATTTAGATTTATTTCAAAACATCTTTGGTTAATGCTATGTTTTGTCATCACCAAAAAGGGGGAGATTGATGATCAGATTATCTCCATTATAATTTAAATAAATTACATATCTATTTTGGTGATTAACAAAACAGTGGTAAAGAATTACTTCTATGAGAATTGAGCACAAGAAATAAATCAAGGAAATATAAGTAAAATTACTAAGTATTTATCATCCTGTAGCAATTATAGTTCAAAGTATGAAATATTCTATGTACACATCGATTTTCTAGTTGTTGCAATGATTTCCTTAGAAGTATAATGATTTCAATCTCACATTGACTTCGTAAGTGAGCATAACGATTCGAAAAGTAGGTATAACAATTTCAATCTCACATCGACTTCATAAGTAAGCATAACGATTTGCTCTCATAATGATTGGCAAGTGAGTATAACGATTTCAATCTCACAACGATTTCGTAAGTGAGCATAACGACTTGCTCATAACGGTTTGCTTATAACGATTTGGTTATAACGACTTGGTCATAACGATTTCCTTATAATGATTTAGTTATAACGATTTGCCCATAACGATTTGCTTATAATGATTTGCTTATAAGGATTTGCCCATAACGATTTCCTTATAACGATTTGGTTATAACGACTTGGTCATAATGATTTCCTTATAACGATTTGGTTATAATGACTTGCTCACAACGATTTGTTTATGAATGAGCAACGATTCACATGAACAATGACTCATTCGCACAATGATTCTATAAGTCATGTTCATATCGATTTTATGAGCTATAACGACTTGATATTCAAATATCTTGACAAGTAAAAGTCATCCCGTGTATTTCACAGTTATCCATGCATTTAATACAACCGTACATTTCTCTGCACGATGCATGTCTAGATATCTTCTATTCTTATGCTCCTGCATGTAATATCTTTTTGGAATGACAGAATGGAAATTTCTATCTTGATGTATTATCACTCTAACGTTGACTGACAACAAGAGACAGCTTAGCTGTCTACGTTTTAGCATTTAATGTGTGCAGGTCTCTGACAGCACGACTTTATACAACGTTGGACAAAATAGAAGCTAGAGGATATCAAGAAGTATTTTCTTCTCACGTGGTTGAACAACAAGGTCGGCCTGCCTCCGTTAAAGCCAGGCTGGATCAGATCCTCGTTAATCCCGAATGGCATGCCTCTTTCCCTGGGTTGTACATTAAGCACCTCCCTAGGGCCCCCTCTAATCATGCCCCCTTGCTTCTGAACTTTGGTGCTCACAACTCTATGGCCTCCCGGTTTATCTTCCAGAAAATGTGGATTACACATGATTCCTTTCTTCAGTGTGTTCGTGGTGTGTGGACTAATATTGATATTGCTTCTCCTAATCCTTTCGTAGTTCTGCAGTGCAAGCTGAAAGCTACTAAGGATATGCTGAAATCATGGAACAAAAATGTTTTTGGTAGAGTTGAGGATGGAGTTCGTTTGGCTGAGAGCCTAGTGGCGATCAGGCAATCTTTTTTTGATGATGATCCGTCAGCTAAAAACAAGGAGAGTCTTAATGCTGCCAATGCGAGCCTCCGGCGGGCCCTTACGCGTCAAGAGATTTTTTGGGCTCAGAAGGCTAGGGTTAAATGGATCAGTGATGGTGATAAGAACACTTTGTTTTACCATGCTGTGGTTCAGGGTAACAGAACTAGAAATTATATCCATCACCTAAAAATTGATGGTACTTGGTGCGAAGATCAATATTCCTTATCCCAGGAGGCGGAGAGATTTTTTCATCAGCTTCTTTCTTCTGAAGATCATATTATTGATAATGCTATGCTTCAGTCTATCCCTAATCTCATCCAGAAGGACCACAATGAGGTGCTTATTTCTGTCCCTACTGGTGATGAGGTGAAGCAGGCTGTGTGGTCTATGAATGGCGAAGGTGCCCCAGGTCCGGATGGCTTTTCAGGTTGTTTTTCTCAGACATGCTGGGATATTGTTTTTGTGGACGTTATTGCTACTGTCCGGGGTTTTTTCATGGGGTTCCCCTTACCGAGGGGTGTTTCCTCCTCCCTCATTGCTATTATTCCAAAGGTCTAACACCCTTCTTCTTTTGGTGATTTGAGGCCCATTAGCTTATGTAATTTCTACTTCAAGATTATCTCTAAGATTATCTGTACCTGCCTCATAGATATTTCACCTCTTATCATTTCTGAGGAGCAAGGTGGTTTTGTTAAGGGCAGGAATATTGTTGATAACATCTCTCTCTCTAACCAACTTATTCAGGACCTAAGGAGAAAGATCCGTGGTCACAATGTTATCTTTAAGCTTGATATGATGAAGGCCTATGATAGAGTTGAGTGGGATTTTCTCTTTGCAGTGCTTCGCCAATTCGGTTTCTGCAACTGCTTCATATCTTATATTGGTATGCTGGTTCTCTATTATCTTCAATGGTTCCTCTGTGGGGTATTTCAAATCCTCTAGAGGTCTGCGCCAAGGTGACCCCCTTGCACCTGCCCTCTTTATAATCATGGAGGAGGTGCTCAGTAGGGGATTGAAGCATATCCAGTCTTCTTCTTTGCTGCTTCCTTTTACCTATCTCAGAAGATGTCAGCCGGTCTCTCAGGTGCTTTTTGCAGATGACACATTAGTTTTTTGCAATGGTCAGGGATCAAATGTTATGAGGTTGATGGGCTTCCTGCGCAGGTATCAGATTTCTTCTGGCCAGAAAATTAACATTCATAAGAGCACTTTTATTTTATCTCCAAAGGCTCCTCCTTCCCTAGCTAGGAGGCTATCTAGTACTACGGGATTCCACCAGCAAGTGGGCACTTTCTGCTACCTAGGTGTCCCCATCAGGCTCGGGAGGACTAAAGTTGCTGACTATAAGTTTCTCATGGACAAGGTTAATGCTAAGATGATATCCTAGAAGTCTAAATTCCTTTCTCAGGCTGGCAGGGCGACCCTTCTTATGTCTGTCCTCTCTTCCATTCCTGTATATTTAGCCGCCGCTATCTCCATTCCTAAAATAGTGGTGAGTTACATTGAGAAGTGTTGTGCTCACTTTTTCTGGAGTGGTGCGGATGGTTCTTATCGGAAGCACTGGATCTCGTGGGATGTTATTCCGCCCCATCTCTGAAGGAGGTCTTGGTATCAAGAGTCTTTGGCATATTCAACTTGCTTTGGCTACCAAACAGGTTTGGAATATCTATCATGGGTCCTCTCTATGGGCCTCTTATGCTCAGGATAGATTTCAGGTTCAGTGTGGAGAGCCATTTAAGTTTTCAATTCCTCATGGTATGTCTAAAGAGGTCTTCAATGTTGCCCATCAAGCTGTTCTTCAAAATTCTAGATGGATTATTGGTGATGGTAGGAGTGTTGATTTTTTGAAGCATGTCTGGCTCGGACAAGACCCTCTTGAGGTGGTTCTGTCTGCCCCTTACAGTGGGCCTCGTCTTTCTGTCCGTGAGGTTATTACCAATGTTCACCATCCTATTCGTAGCCTCATCTCTTGTCCCACAATCCTTGATGATATCAAGCTGATTGATCAGAGGGATTGCTGTGTTTGGACTGCTTCTCCTGGTGGTTGCTTCACTACCTCTTCGGCGTATAAGAGTCTGTCTCTGCATGGGGTGACAAGGAAACCTCTGGCCAGGCTGTGGCGTCATGCTTTTTATCAACGTGCCTCCCTGTTTTGCAGGAAGATTCTTTATCGAGCTGTTCCAGTGGACTCCCGGATGTCTAATCAGGGTATTGCTTATGTCTCCCGGTGTTCTTGCTGTAACAACCCTAGCACTGAGGACCTGAACCATCTGTTCATATCTGGTGAGCTAGCGACTTATCTGTGGAAATGGGTGGCTCCTCTCTTGGACATTAACCTGTCCGCTTATGACAATATATCTGTTCGCCTTTGGCATCTCTTGAGGCAGTGTAGCCCGTCTAATTTGCAAGGCTTTATTTCTTTGTATTCGTCCATGCTTGTCATATGGGAAATTTGGCATGCCCGTTGCCTCTTGCGTTTCGAAGGGAAGCAACGTTCCTTCCATAGCATTGCCCACAATATTCGATTCATGGTCTCCACGTCCCTGGATTCTATGTCCTTTAAGCACCCCATAACTGATAAAGGCCTCGTCGATCTGAGCTCCTTTGGTTTCTCTCCTATTGTCAAAGCGCGATTGTTCAAGCTTGTCAGGTGGATCCCTCCAGATTCTTGTCTGGTTTTAAATGTTGGTGGCGCCAGTAAGGGAAATCTCGGTCTCTGCGCTGGTGGCGTGTGTATTAGAGATAGTTCGGGTCATCTTATCTTGGCTTTTACTCATTTTTATTGCTCTGGTGGTAGTCTTGTTGCTGAGGTTCGTGCCCTTTGTGATGGTATTCGACTGGTGTATGAACATGGCCTCCCACTGTCTTTGATCCAGTCTGATTCGGCAGCTCTTGTTACTTCAATCCATACCAATATCTCTACCTCTTGGGTTTGCCTGCGTTGGTGGCGTGATGCTCAAGCCTATATCTGTAGCTCAAGGGTCAAGGTGGTTCACACTTATAGAGAAGCAAACCAGGTGGCCGATGCTTTAGCTAATTTGGGTTGTAAGCTTCTTAGAAAAGTAATTTTATTTTCTTCTCTTGCATTGCCACGTGAGTGTAAAGGTCCTCTTACTTTGGACCGGTCTGGTCTTCCTAGTCTTAGGCCAGTTTAGATGGGGTATGCCCCGTTGTCCTTGTAACCTCCTTTTGATTAATTGAAATCCCGGCCCAGGTGATTCGCACTGGTGGAGTGGGAACATTCTACTTGCCTGGAGTAGGGTGCACTCTCCCAGTCGCTGTCCCTGAGGACCCATTCATTAAAAAAAAAAACTGCATGGAACGTAAAGAACCATTGACTACAAAGGAAAGCCATGCAGTCTAACGTCCTCACAACTTAGAGACAACAGATACTTCAACGATTACATTTTTCAAAGAAGATATAAAATAGAAGACTGGTGCCGACATGAATAAGACTCTCAAGAATTCAAAATCTGCAAGCACCTTAGAAGAGCTTAAGTCTCACTCCATCGCTTTGTTGTAGCTCTCAGCTCTCTGCATCTAGTGTACAGCTTAGAGAGAACGTTTGTGTACTGAGAGAGTTTACTATTGTTCATCCTTTCCTCTCAGTCTTGGCTTCGGATCAAGCATTGTGTTGTTAGCTTGGTCTAGGGGTGCATAATATCTTGAACACTTTTGTGTGTTGATTCCCTTCGTGTGAAGGAAGACCTGGGGGATCCAAGGTATTCTTTTCCTTTCATGTTGAAGGAAGACCTGGTGGGATCCAGGGTGTTGTATTCCTCTTCGGGTTGTGAAGAGAAGACCAGCTGCGGCTAGGTGTGTAAGTGTCCTTGAGGGAGACAGTACCCTTGGGTAGTGGAATCCTGAGTTGTTTCTCAGGGACTGGACGTAGGACTCCTGTAGAAAGGAAGTCCGAACCAGGATAAAATCTTGTGTAGTGTGTCTGTTTTCTTTGTGTTTATTGTTTTCTTCTCGCTAACACAAACAATCATCGAAGTAATTGTTGTGTGAACGCTTTTGTGGATAGGTTTTAGATAATCAAATTTTAAAGAATCCCATTCACCCCCCCCTCCCCCAGGCTTGCTAGCTGGGCAATAGATACTGGTGCCACGCATAGTTTTATTTCCGAGGGATTTTCCAATGTTTTGATGAAGGAGAATGGTTTGGTTCCGGAAGAGTTGGAGGTTCCCCTGTCTGTGCATACTCCAGCAGAAACTATTTTGACTGGGCAGTGTTTTTCTTCACTTCATGTGAGCATTGAGGAGCAGGCTTTACCTGGTAGTTTCTATTTGCTGAAGATGAAGGATTATGATGCTATCTTGGGCTTAGACTGGCTCGAGGAGCATTATGCTCTTATGGATTGCAGGAGGAAGCATATTATTTTCCGAATCCCTGGTAAGGAGGAGTTTGTTCATCCCTTACCCAAGAACATGTCGGGCAAGTTTGTGATTCTGCTCTGAAGGCAGCCCGAATGTTGAGCAAGGATTTGATGGTTTTCTTGCTAGTGTGGTTGTATCCGAGGATTTGAAGAAGGTCCTGTCTATGGAAGATATTGATGTAGTTCGAGATTTCAGCGATGTCTTTCCCGAGGATTTGTATGGTTTGCCCCCTGCAAGGGAGTTAGAGTTTGGCATTGAGCTAGTACCTGGCACAGCACCTATTTCTATTGCTCCTTATCGTATGGCACTAGCGGAATTGGCAGAGTTGAGGAAGCAGCTACATGAATTGCTTGATAAGGGTTTCATTCGGCCGAGTGTTTAGCCATGGGGAGCACTGAAGGATCGATAAAAGGTGTGGACAGGATCTAGAAGGGGGGGTTGAATAGATCTATGCCAACTAATGCGGAAGCTAAACCAGTTTCGAAAAACCTTTGAATCAGAGTTAGATTGAAAGCAAATTTCACTGATCTGAAGAGAGATTAGGTGAGTTAAACAATGGGAGTGTGAAAAACAAGTTGATTAGATAGATTCAAACGATCCTATGCATTCATCTAACGAAGAGTAAGTTCAAACCACAAGTAGACCAATGCACAAAGATTTTTAGGTGGTTCAGAAATCACACCACGTGACTCCTACATCCACCCCTCACACACAGTGAGGATCCACTAAACAACCTGGGTTACACACCCAACAGTGGAGCCTGACAACTCCACAAATTAGTTAGACAACTCACACACTACCTAGAGCAAGACTACTCTAGAATTTGAGCAAGACTGCTCAACCACACAATTTGAGTACGACGACTTAAAAACCTGAGCACTTAGGCTCACAACCACTTGCTAGAACAGAAACAACAAGATTCAGATCCTCTAGCAATGATCTGATCTATTAAGGCCAATTCAAGAAGATTGGTGCAACGGATAATGCACAATTTCTAGAATAGCCAAGAAGAAACAAGAAAGACTTTAGACTCGAGGTTGACAATTCTTGTTCTTCAAGAAAACACCCTTGTAGAGGCGAAATTGGAAGAATTTTGATCACTTGAAGTCCCTTGGCCGATGCTCTGCAACTTTGATCTTGGGATCTTCCTTGAGAGCTTCACAATCGCTGGCATCTACTTGATCTGCTCCTTTGAAGTTGATCCTAGTGCTTCATGCTGATCAATCTTCAAGTCTTGTGCTCAGAGAAGTGAGAATTGGTGTGGGAGCACAGGAGAGAGCAAGAACAGGGAGGTGAGACTCTCTGCCGCCGTTTGCAGGTTTCTGGAGGGTCTAAAGAGATTCTCTTGGGATGAGTGCCCATTAGGAGTATTTATACCCTAAGTATCCGAAGATACCCTTGGGGTACGTGGGCACATGATCCAATGTTGATCTGACATCTCCCTAGGGTGCCACGTGTCCAGGAGAAAGTTTAAGTCACAAAGATTCCGGAGTGTGTCGACCTGCCCATGAGGTGTGTCGACACACTCTCCCAGACTGGCAAAACAAATCCCTGGGAGAGGTCTCTAGTATCGACCTGAGATGATTCAGTGTCGACCTCATGACCCAGACAGCAAAACAGCCCTTCTGGGAAGGCTCTCTAGTGTCGACCTGATCTCATCTTGTGTCGACCTGCCCTGGCCATCTGAAAAACAGGCCTTCTGGGAGAGCCATCTAGTGTCGACCTGCCTGCATTTGGTGTCGACCTACTTTGGCTATCTAAATAACAGGCCTTCTGGGAAGGCTCTCTAGTGTCGACCTGCTCTGGACTCGTGTCGACCTGAGATGGACTTTTCTTCACATTTCTGCCTTTGTTCTGAACCATTGTGTCGACACCACTGATGGTTGTGTTGACACTACCTTTGCAGAATGTGTTTGTCCCTGTGAAAATAAACACATAAATCATTAGTTAAATATATTATCATGATATCAATGATAATGTGCTTGGAAACATGCTTTTTGAATATTGTAATTTCAGGTGATGTATTTTACATGTTCCAATGGTTATGCATCAAAATCACAACTTGTCATCATGAAAATGTGAGGAGAAATGAATTATATTCACACTCAACCCAACAAGCACCTGTTCTCGATGATGGCAACATTAAGTTCATTTGGAATTGGAAATTTTCAATGAAATGTGATTTTAAGCATTTTCATTTTCTTTTATTTATTCTTGTCAAGGACCTTTGAACAATTTTTAGTGACATTGAAATTTATTCACATTATAGACACAATGTTACTAGAAATGTGTTTCGACACAAAGGTCAAACTTGACAACATTCATCACATTCACATTCATTCAAAGATTTGCAATCACATTTAAGGCACAAAAATGGGCACAGAAACTTCTATTCATTTCATTTCATTCAAGATGTGAACGCTACAATTTCAAACAAACTTCTCCCCCTTTGACATTATCAAAAGAATACATTACTGGGAGGAGGAGGAGGAGGAATGGGTAACAAAATAGTCTCAATATCCGTTAGCCTCTTTTGCATTGAAGTTAGACTTGACTTCATTTGGCTTGGATAGTTGAGAGTCTGTGTGCAGAAATTCTCCATTCTCTCTGAATTTTCTGACATTGAAGCTTGAAGTGCACTGAACTCATTTGACCTTGGCTGTGAAGAGGAAGATGAACCAGTTGACCAACCTGGCCTATTCAATACTTTGAATTCTTGCTTGAGTGCAGACATCTCTTCATCTATGTGAGCAGAGAGATTCTTCATGCTCTCCAAGTCATCTACCATATGTGCAAATGATAGTCTTGTGTTGCTGATCTCATATAGTGTCTGCTTGGTGTTGAAGACATCAGCTTGGAATTTGCCAAAATTCCCTGAAGAACTATTCCAGCTTTTGTTGGTGCTCCTTCAGCTCAATTGAAGCATCTGCCATTGTCCCAATCAACCTGTTGAACCTTTGGGCAGCATAGTCTGAGGCTGTCTTTTGCTCAATGAATTTAGCAGATACTGTGTTCTCCAATCTTTGAATCCTCAATTCAAAATTTGATGACATGGTCTGAATAGAGTTGTTCAAGGTTTCAAACTTGTCATTTAAGAAGGTGAACAATTCTGGTTGAATAGAAGGTCCACCAAAGGATGAGGATGCATGAGCTGGATGTTGTGGAGAAAGGATGGTATTTCAGTGTCAAAGTTCATGGAGGAGGAAGGCTGAAGTTGAGGTGAATGAGGGGCAATAATTGGGTCATTAGCTTGAGCTGCCATAGGAGGCTGATCCTCATTGATGGAGGCTGGTCCTGTTGCATTTGAGGCTGGTCCTCATGCACTTGAGGCTGGTCTCTTGCATTTGAGGCTGGTCCTCTTGCATTGCAGGCTGTTCCTCTTGCATTTGAGGCTGATCCTCTTGGACTACAGGGGCCTCTACTGCAGCTGGCCCTCTCCCACTTGATCACCAACAATTTCTAAATCCCATGAATTTCTGCACATGCTTAAAGCAGTAAATGTTGGACTTAGGGATTTTCTCAGATTTTTCATTCTCTAGAGGCACACCAAAGTGCTTGAAGACTGCAGTCAAATGGGCTGCATATGGAAGTGATCTATGCAAATCTGCCCTGGTGGTCTCAGAGATGATCTGGTACATGATTACATGAAGGTTTATCTTGAGGTTCTTGCTCATACAAAAAGGACAAACCTTTGGATGTCTGTTAGCCTATCTCTCCCACCACCTTGAGGTGTGATGATGGTAGTGAGCATGTGATGAGTAAGCCTCAACACAGGTGGAAAGGTGTTGGTATTGAATTTTGTGACATGGGTTTGCTTAATATCAGTCTCATCTGCAGGCAAACCAGTCATTATGGTGTAGGCTTCATGGAGATTGAATTCAAAATTGTGGTAATCTTCTCCTTCATCAGGGACTTTGAAAATTGAAGCAACTATGTCTGTTGGCATGTCTATGACAATCCCTTTGACCTTGGACTTGTACCCTTCTTCTGTGCATTCCAAATTTTGATAAAATTCTTGTACAAGTCTAGGGTAAATTACTCGAAATTCTGATATGAAGACTGCCAAGACTGAAAGTTGAAGAAGTTTAAAACTTCAGGAAATGCAGCAATGATTCACTGTCATCCAAATCCACTGCTCTGGGTTTCAGGATGGTCTTCCCGGCACTTAGGGTTTGGAAGGGGTCTCCTAGTGGGCTGGGAGGACTCTGAGGAAGAGGATGAGATGAGGATGAAGACTTCTCAGAAATCTCAGGAGAAGAGTCTAGGGTTTTTCTCCTAGGGTACATGGACCCTTGACCTCGACCAGAGAGGATGCCCTACCTCTCTTAGCAGAGGAAGATCCTGGCTGCTCTGCAGGATCATGGCGACGCTTGGTTCTCCTCTCAGTGGGAGGAACATCATCTGCCGGAGGGGGCCTTGCCGTAGCCCTTGACCGGGCACCACGGCGAGGAGCCTGCTTGTGCACCATTGAAGCAGAGTGGAATCGGGGATGATGGAGAGAGAGGAATGAGAGAAGATGGATGGAGATGAGTTGGAGGAGAGAGGAGACGAAGAGAGTTCAAAACCCTTGCCGGAAACCAGGAAGAACCAGACCGTCGGGTCGACCTGGAGAAGAAAAAGGGGGTTTTAAGGTGTGTTACCCCGCAGGTACAACAAAGCCTTAACCGGCGCCCACGGTGAAAAGGATTCTGGCAGGGGTCAGTGTCGACACTAGAGGAGGTTAGTGTCGACCTGACTCAAAGTGTGTCGACACTAGATGGAGTAGTGTCGACCTGGCCTGATGAAAAATTTTGGATTTGAGGATGGAAAAATTATGTGACTTTTGGGACATCTTTATAATGATAAGCAATGGGTGGAATAGTCATTTCAAGGATATTTAAGAGACTAAAAAATTCATTTGTTAAATTTTGCAAAAAATTCAACACAATTCAAGTTTTACACAATATCCAACAGGATATGAGCATTCAGTGACTTGAGTCATTAAAATGATAATTTGAGGGATATAAAACATTTAACAATCAACTACACACTACCATATTCTTCAATTCCAAAGAGATAAAAAAAATCTTTTAGACTGAAAACAAGTGTGTTGACAGCAAACATTTTTAAGGAACAACTTGATGATGGATAAGAATGATTCTTTAAAAACAAATTCTCCAATGACATATATATTTTGTTTTGAAACAAACTATCAAATGAGATATATCTTGTTCACTCAAGAACTAATGCTTTTTACACACTATAGTCCCTGGATACTGAAGATTTATCCATTATCAAGTCTCAAAGGGGTAAATGATGACCTTTTGACATGAAAATATACGTTTTTTAGACGCCAATATTTCCAGTTACTCAGTCATCATCAAAATTGGGCATTTTTATTTGTTTTGCATTGATTTTTAATTTTAAATCCCTTTGAACAGAGATAGCATTAGTGCCTCATGACTTACATGGCACTTCATTCATTGTGAAGGTGTGCAGTTTCTCAGCACATGTGCCATTGCTCTGTTGAATGGACAGATTTGGAGAGTTTTTGACAAAAAGATATCATCTATATCCAACATCAATTGCAAACAAAAACATGTTTAAGATCAAGACACACATTATCCTTCAGTCTTAGAAAGAAATCTGAATTTCTATAGTTTTGAAGAATATAGGTGAGAGTTGACAAATGAATGTAGTAGATCACTCAAGGGATCATTTTGAGACTCTAGACACCTGAATGAGGACATCATGCAAGGAAATTGATGTAATGCAAGAAAAAGTTTTGAATTTTGCAAAGGATATAACTTGTGAATTCTTTAGCTCCCCCTGAGATGAGGATTTCAACCATTTTTCATCAGAATAGAGATATGCAAGTTTTTGAAATCAGAAATAATTCTCTTTGAGCAACAAAAGCTCCCCCTCAACAATTGCATATTCATTTCTTGGTACTTGGCGGAGACATATACTCTCGCATAGTGAAAGTGTCCAGACAAGCAGAACTTGTCCTTCTTCAAATCACCATTTGATATACCAAGAAGTTCAACACAATGTGAGGTGAAGTGTTCATTGACCAAAGGAATTAGAGGTGAAGTGGAGAGAGATATGATGAATCAAGGAAGCAAAGGAGTATGATGATGCAATGAACTCCCCCTCAGGAAATGCCTAACACTCAACCCAATCCCAATGGACATTTACAAAGACCAAGTTCTCTCCTTAAGGATGAGAATCTACTGTCAGGAAGGGGTTTTGTGAAAATGTCAGCAATTTGCTTTTCAGTTTCTATGAAATGGAGTTCAAAAGATTTCTTTGCTACCTCATCTCTCAAGAAATGATGCCTAATTTCAATATGCTTAGTTCTGGAATGCTGAATGGGATTTTTAGACAGATTTATTGCACTTGTGTTATCACAAAGGATGGGAACACAACCTAACTCTTAGTTGTAATCAAGAAGTTGATGTTTCACCCAAAGAATTTGGGTTCCACACCTACCAGCTGCAACATACTCAGCCTCTGCAGTTGACAGAGCTACTGAATGTTGCTTCTTAGAAGCCCAAGAGATTAGGCACCCACCTAGGTACAAACACAAGCCACTTGTGCTTTTTCTATCTAATTTACAACCAACATAATCAGCATCACAATAGGCAATCAAATCTAACTTGCAATTAGCAGGATACCAAATTCCTAAATCACATGTTCCAACAAGATATTTGAAAATTCTTTTAACAGCTAGCATGTGACTTTCTTTAGGATTTGATTGAAATCTAGCACACAAACACACACTGAATTGAATATCAGGTCTAGAAGTTGTAAGATAAAGTAGAGAACCAATCATACCTCTGTAGGTCTTTGGGTCTACTGACTTACCATTTGAGTCTTCTTCTAGTTTAGCATTTATAGCAATTGGTGTGTTGGAGTGCTTGAGGTTCTGAAAGTCAAACCTTTTCAGAAGTTCTTTGACATACTTGGTTTGACTGATGAAGATCCCCTCATGAGTTTGGTTAACCTGCAATCCCAAGAAAAATTTTAGATCTCCCATTAAACTCATTTCAAATTCATTTTTCATTTGATTGGAAATTCATTACACAGGCCTTTATTGGTTGATCCAAATATTATGTCATCAACATAAATTTGGACAACAATTATTTGATTATTGACTGTTTTTGTGAACAAGGTTGATCAACAGTTCCTCTAGAGTATCCTTTTTCAAGCAAAAAGAGCTCAAACGGTCATACCAAGCTCTTGGAGCTTGTTTAAGACCATATAGAGCCTTATGAAGCTTGAAAACATGGTTAGGATGTTTTTCATTTTCAAATCCAGGAGGTTGTTCAACAAAAACATTTTCCTTGATATATCCATTTAAGAATGCACTTTTAACATCCATTTGATAAACTTTGAATTTCATGGAGGATGCAAAAGCAAGGAAAATTCTAACTGCTTCTAGTCTAGCTACAGGGGCATATGACTCTTCAAAATCAATTCCAAACTCTTGATTGTACCCCTTTGCAACTAGCCTAGCTTTATTTCTTATGACTTGACCAGATTCATTCAGTTTATTTCTGAAGACCCATCTAGTGCCAATGATGTTTGGTCACTAGGTCTAGGTACTAATTCCCATACTTGATTTCTTTCAAATTGATGAAGTTCATCATGCATGGCATTAATCCAATCAGAACTTGATAAAGCTTCATCAATTGACTTTGGTTCAATTTGGGAAATTAGAGCTAGTGGGTCTTCTTCAATAGCAAGCATAAAGATGATCTAGTCCTAACTCTATCATTAAATTACCAACAATATTATCTAATGGGTGATCTCTCAAAATTCGATGTTCAGAAATTACCTGTTGAGGGGTACTTAAATCTGGAGCAATGTTACCTGATCCACTTGAAATGGTGAATTGGTATTCAAGATCTCACCAGTGTCTTCAAGCTCCTCAACTGTTGGTGAAGAGTCCACAATGAAGTCATCCTCTTCACTGTCGTGTTTTTCCCTACAAGATTTAGAAGTGTTAGTTGAAAAGGAATTTTCATCAAATATAACATGAGGAGACTCTTCAACAGTTTTGTTTTTGAGAATGTACACTCTGAAAGCTCTTGACACTTCTGAATAGCCAAGGAAGATGGCTTCCTGACTCTTAGCATCAAACTTGTCAAGATTTTCTTTATTATTGTTGTGTACATAACATTTGCACCCAAAGATTTTGAAATAAGAAACAGTTGGCTTCTTGTTTTTCAGTAATTCATAGGGGGTTTTCTTGATTTTTGGTCTGACCAATGCTCTATTGAGAATATGATTTGCTGTGTTTACAGCTTCAGCCCAGAAGGATTTGGGCAAATTACTCTCAAGGAGCATGGATCTAGCCATTTCCACAAGAGTTCTGTTCTTTCTTTCCACAACTCCATTTTGTTCTGGAGTTCTTGGTGAAGAAAACTTGTGGAAAATTTGAAGTTCAGCACATAAATCAGAAAATGATTGGTTTTCAAATTCTCCCCCATGATCAGTCAAAATATTTTTGATTTTATATGAATAATTTGTTAGGGCAGTGGTACAGAATTTCCTGAATTCAAGGCAAGTATCACTTTTGTGGGACAAGAAAATGACCCAAGTAAATCTAGTAAAATCATCAATGATTACAACCCATATCTCTTGCCACTTAGACTTAGAATTCTTGTTGGGCCAAAAAGGTCCATATGAAGTAGTTCTAGTGGCCTAGATGTGAGTACCTCATTGAAGTTCTTAAAAGATTTCCTGGTTTGTTTACCTTGGGCACAGATCCCACAAACTTGATTTTCAACATTTGAAAAGGATTCAGGAAGACCCTTAACCAGATTCAGCCTTAACAATTTATTCAAAGTTCTGAAACTTGCATGGCCAAGTCTTTTGTGCCAAGTCCATGCAATTTCATCTTTATTTGCAACAAAGCAAAGATTTTCAGAAAAGTTTTTATTAAGGTCAATCATATAAACATTGTTCTCCCTTTTTCCAAAAAATTGATTTTATCAGTTGATGAATCAATTATTTTGCAAAAATCAGATTCAAACACAACTTTGTGACCTTTGTCACATAGTTGGCTGATACTGAGCAAGTTGTAATCAAGACCATCAACTAATAAAACACTATCAACAGAGTTTGAGGAAGTTTGACCAACCTTTCCAGATCCAATGATCTTTCCTTTATTTTTACCTCCAAATGTCACTGAACCACCCTCCTTTTCTAGCAGGAAAGAAAATTTGGCTCTATCTCCAATCATATGTCGTGAACACCCACTGTCAAGGAACCACACATTTGAATTGGGTGCACGACCTTCCTGCAACATCAATTAGTGGAGAGAAGATTTTGGTACCCAAACAGAGTTGGGACCATCAGAAAGTTTGGACAATGTTAACAAATCTTTTCTCATCCAAATTTGACTTATTTTTGACTTTTTTTTTATTACTTTGGTGTTCTCTGTCTTTTTCACTTTCTTCTTTTCTTTGGGATGAAAACACCAGTATTTTTGTTTTTGGTAGGAGGGGTGTTTTTCATTTGAGCATGAGAATTTAGATGAGGAGGTGGAATCCAAGGATTTTGTTGGTACATCAGAAAGTTTGGATAGAAAAATTGAGGATGATACCAACATGGGTTGTTATACCATTGGCTCCAAGAATTGGTCCAATCAGCTTGATATGCTGTCTTGGAGGTCCAAGGCTCTTCATTAATGACTTCCTTTGACTTTTTCTTATTTTTCAGATTTTTATTTGAATTTTTTATTTTGTGGTTTTTCTTGGTTGATGTTGAGCAGGTCGACCTCTCTTCGACTGGTGTCGACACTACAGCCACAGAAGCCTTCTTCTTGTGGACTGGTGTCGACCTGTCAGGAGATTGTGTCGACCTGGTTGCCTTGTCTTTGTTCTGAGTTTTTGGACTTTTTTGTGTTTTGCTTGATTTTTGTTTGACTTCTGTGTTTTCAAGACTAGGGCCCTTAACAAATTTGATTAGTGGTGCCTTATCCTTCTTTTCACCGGATTTGTCTTTCTTAGATTTTTGCTTATCAAACCCAGTCCATGAGAGATTGATTTCATATTTGTTCCCAACAAGGCCTCCAAATTATCTTTGCCATTTGTGAATGTTTCAATGACTTCATCTTTTTGTCTTAGCTGGTTTTCCAAAATTTTGATTTCTTCAATCATTTGTTGTTTATCTTGATTTTCTTTTTCCAGCTTTTCAGACAAGTCTTTGAATTCATTGGTGGCCTTTTGAGAGGCTAGCTTAAGTTCATCAATCAGATTCAGAAGATTTTCTTTTTATTCATTCAATTCTATCACATCATTTTCTAGTTCACAAATTATTTTGTTTGAAGATTGGTTATGATAAATATTTTCAATTTTCTTTTTTAGATGCTTATTTTCTTTTCTCACTTAAGTATAGTTTTCAACTAATTCAGCATAAGCATCCTGCGAATCTTCAACAGAGAAAGCATCAAAAGAAGTGCTTACCTTTCCATCTGAGCTGTTTGCCATGAAGCAAATCTCCTCACTTCCAGAGCTTGAGGATTTTTCTTCTTCTTCATTTTCACTTGTGTCCTCATCAGACCAAGTGGCTACCATGGCCTTCGGCTTCTTGAATTTGTGAATTTTCTTGTGCTTCTCTTTCTTGTTCTCAGGACATTCTCCCTTATATGTCCTGGTTTGTTGCACCTGTAGCAAATGACAATATCGTCAGATTTTTTATTCTTGTTAGAGTTTGCATTAGAAAAGGATGTGTTTCTTTTACCTGAAGAGTATTTCTTTTTACCAGAAAATTTTCCTTTTCTATATTTCAAGAATTTTCTTGAATTGCCTGGTCATGAGGGCAATTTCATCCTCATTTGACTCAGACTCATCAGAACTGGTTTTTATCCTGACTTTTATCCTTGTTACTAGATGAGGCCTTTAATGCTACTGGCTTGGTTTGATTATGAAGAAGCTGAAAAGAAAAGTACATAGCAACATGGCACAACTGAAGACCCCTACGCAGAGGGGTCAAGTATAAGTGAAAAATAAAAGCCCAGAGGATGAAAGATAGATCAGTGAGATGAGGATGAGACCCGTCACAGAAGGAGCTCGTAGAGTTTACTCTGCAGAAAGTATTTCTGGTAGTAACACTTTTGGTAAGAAGATTTTCTTGGGGTTTTCCTTATGATCACCTACATAGCTGCCCGGGGGATGCAGGAGCGTAATTAGTGTGTGGGGGCAATATCCATAAGTGGGCAACATGGGACCCTCAATGGTGTCTCTCCTGGACCTAATTCGATTAGCACCAGCACGAGAGGGAGGCGACTGTTGCTGCATCATATGTTCAGAAACATCAGGGGCAGCAACATGTGGTGTATGATAGAGGGGCGGCTGCTACTTGTTGGACATCCGGGGAGTTGTGGCTTCAGCTGAAGGAGCTTCCAGAAATTGGGCAAACTGATCTGGGTCATCAAGAAGACAGTTTGCATCATATTCAGGTTGGGGGCAAGGAGAGGTTGGCCTCCAAGTAGGGGCAGCAGCATTCAAAGCAGATCTTACATCCCCAGCAGGAGTGGGAGGATCCACTGTGATGGTGGCACTGGTTGTTGGGCCAGCAGGAACTAAAGGTGCAACACTTTCATCTCCAGTAGCAGCATCGTGTTCTGGAGTTTCCATCGGAGTAGTAGCAGCAACTACGGAAGCAACAGTCACATGCTTTGCATCTGAATGTTGTGGAGGCATATCGTCGAACACTTGCACTGCAAGACTAACTGACTGATGATCCTACTGGAGCCTTCTCTTCTACCCAAAGAGGAACACTTCTGATCAGAAAATCAAGGACCTAAAGCCCCTAGATCAAGATCAAGATAAACACGAAAATGCTTGATCTGAGACTGAGCCAAAGAAGGAAAGAGTTTACAGGACAAGACTCTCCCTAGGCTAACCCCCAGTTCTCTCCTTCAAATACACAGACACACACAGAGAGAATGAGGAGGAAAGAAGATGGCTTGAATGCTTCAGCTTGAATAGGCTCGAGCTCTCTTCCTTTCTTACTTGAGTGTGTATTGATTTTGGATGCTCACTGGATGTACACTCTTTTGATAGTCTTCAGGTCGCTCTCACTTTTTCTGTTTATATCTTTTCGCTTCTCCCTTTTATAGAGCAACTTGACGAGATTCGTTGATAGACGGTCGTTGGAGATTCTTGGCTCTCTTCTTCTTCAACTCTCTTTCTTGAGTCTAACGGCTTCTTTCTTGTGCCTACTAGTTACTTGGAATGGAGGAAGATGTTCTAGCTGGTGTGCATATCCAAGAATGCCAACAACAGGTCCAAGATGTTGACTATGTATAGATGTGGACCTGCATACATTAAATGCAAGGCAGATGATTAGACGCATGAAGTCTTTTTGTCAAATGGTTCATACTCCTTTTTGCCTTCTTTCCATGTTTTCTTACAGATGGTTAGGAATAGAATGTAGGTGCTTTTCTTGCTGATAGCTTGCTATAAGACCTTTTTATCTGTCAAAGAAATGACAATACAAGAGTTAGAAATTCATTTGAATTCTCACTAGGTGCCAAAGGTATTTTGAAACATTTGAAATGAGATGCAATCAATGTCTTAAGGTAGTCGATGTTTAAGTTAGAAGACAATCGATGTTCAAATAAAGTTTATGTTTAAACATAATTGATGTTCAAAGAGAGTTGATATTTAAACGTAATCGATGTTCAAATGTAATCGATGTTTAAGTGAAACGTAGTCGATGAAATTGATGTTGTGAGTGAATCGATGTTTAAAATGAAATTGATGTTCTAAAGGAAATCGATGTTGTGAGTGAATCGATGTTTAAGAGAAATCGATGTTCAACTGAAGTCGATGTTTCAATAGAGTCGATGTTTAATCGAAATTGATATTTCAGTGAAATCGATGTTTAACGAAATCGATATTTAAGTGAAATCGATGTTTAAGCAGAATCAATGTTGATGTTCTTCAAACAGTAATCGTTGTGAGCTTACAACAATAGTCGATGTTGACTTAAGCAAATCATGATATTGCCATAGTAAGTTGTATTTGTGAGGAAAACATGATATTAAATATATTCATGATATTTAAGTTAATCATGAGTTTTATTATCACCAAAACGAATAAAATAAAAGTGGTTAACAGTCATCATGAAGCTTGCATCTCTCTAGCACAATGCTCGATGAGCCTTGAAAATTAAGGAGAATATTTTGTTAACTAGGTAGCTAGCCCAGAGGGGGAGGTGAATGGATTGCTTAAAATATATCTTAAAATTTGTCGGTTAAAAATAACTTCAAATAGAATAAGTAAAACCAAGTGTTAGAGTTAGTGAGCAGCAAAATAAGATAAAAACAATCACACTAACAATGAACAAGAGTTTTATCCTATTTCGAATCTCCTATCACTAGGAGTCCTATGTCCAATCCCCAAGAAACAACTTAGGATTCAACTAACCAGGGTATAGTCACCCTTATGGACACTTGCACATCTAGTACCTACTGGCCTTCTCTTCAACCCAAGAAGAGGCAGAAAAACCGCCTGTAACAACAGATCTTCCCTTCAACAAGGGGAACAAACCACCTACCCACAACAGGTCTTCCCTTCAACAAGGGGAACAAACCACCTACCCACAGTAGGTCTTCCTTCAACAAGGGTAACAAAACACCTACCCACAACGATCTTCTCTTCATACAGGAAGAGGAAGACATAGAAAAAGAGTATGAGTGAATGGCCCCTAGATCAACCTTATACAATAAAGCCTTGCTTGATCTGAGGCACGAACTGAGAGAAAAGAATGGAGCTATGATGCACTCTCTAAAAACAGTAGGCTCTCAAAGAAAAATAGAAATGAAGGCTTCAGGAGATCTCAGAGTGGATGACTTTGGAGTGAGGGCGCACTATTCCTCTAATGGTTGTGATAGCTTGTGTGTATCCTCTTGTGTTGCTTGCTAGGTTTCCTTTTTTTTTTTTGTTTCTTTATAGCCATTGTCTTCTTAAAAGCGTTTCAGCTATCTTCAGATGTATCTGTTGAAGTAATCATTGTGTCACCTTTATTGGAATTTGATTCCTATGTCGTGCTAGGGCCCATTTGCTGTGAAGGAAGAGACTCCTGAAAACCTGCAAATAATTAATGCTCAGATATAGAAAGAGAAAGTTATGTAAATCTTTTGTGTAAGTCAACTTCCTCTAATTGGGGCCGTGAGATGCATTTCCAAGAAATGTATGCTCCTTTTTGTTTACACATAAAGCGTTAGAAGACTTATGGAAAGAAAGACAGTTAGTCAAAAAGTCATACTGCATTGGAACTATATCCAGCAACAGATTTGGCATATATAAGACATCTTTGAATGCTTACAAATATTAAATAGATGGCAGGAGATTTAAATTTCATGCCCGTTCAAATTGCTAAGGATAATTAAAACATGCATGTGAACACTTCAATCATATTATGAAAGATGTTTTCAGAAAGTTCCTTGATCAGAAGATATGCAATATGGACAATATGATTTCATCAAGGAAAATAGTTTGATAAAGATAATAGATATTTTATTTGAAATAACATTTGATATGATAAATTCAACCGATGTTTATATAGGCAATCGATAACTAAAGCAATCGATGTGAAACTAGTAAGTAATCAATATGGCAATCGATATTCAAGTCATAACAACAATCGATGTCTAAATGTAACAGTAATCGATGTTTATAAAGGCAATCGATGTTTTATGAAGGCAATCGATGTTTTATAAAGACAAACGATGTTTAACGACAATCGATGTTTAAAGGCAATCAATGTTTTAAAGATAATTGATGTTTAAAGACAATCGATGTTTAAAGGCAATCAACGCTTTAAAGTTAATCGATGTTTAAAGACAATCGATATTTAAATAAAATTGATGTTCTAAGGCAATCGATGTTCCAAGACAATTGATGTTTTAAAGCAATCGATGTTTGAAGCCAATCGATGTTTAAAGACAATCGATGTTTTAAGGCGATCGATGTTAAAAGTCAATCAATGTTTTAAGACAAACGATGTTTGACTAAAACATTGATTCATGAAGTGTAAAACAGTAATCGATGTGAGTGAGGGCAATTGATGTGAAACTCGACTGACCACTTTGACTGATGAGGAAATGGTCAGCAATCTATTTCACTTCGACTGCCAACATCGACTCATGAAGAAACATTGACTAATGAAGAAATATAATGTAGCAGTCGATGTTGCGCTTCGACTGCAATCAAATTAAAATGTGATAAAAATATGCATGATGAAGTGGACTTCGAATATGTCGAAGCTAGCTTCGTATGATGAAGAAGCAAAACAAGCATGACTTTGGATGATGATGTTTAATGCTATGGATGATGAGACTTGACTTCAATTAAAACTATGAAAAGATTGTCAGTAATGTAAAACATGAACTTGTGAATGAAACTATGAATGACAACAAAGGTTTACAAGAAAATGAACACCATCTAGTGTACTTAGAAATTTTTGGAACCTTGAAGTATTATTTATTTTCTTTGAGTTTTCTGTTGACAGACATAACCAAAATGATATTAAGGTAAAACACATGATTTAGAGAAATATAGAAATATTCTGATAAATTTTGTTATCATCAAAATATATAATCATGGAGATAAAGGATTCAACAATCTCCCCCTTTTTGGTGATGATAAAACTAACCAAAATTATAATGATTAAAAAATGATATGATGATATTTAATCAGAGTATGTATGTATTTCAGAGTATTTCTCCCCCTTCTTCTCAATGACCAAAATGAAGATCCATGGAATAGGAATGATGAAGCCTAAAAGAAAGGTGTGGAGAAAGATTAATGAAGTCTCCCCCTTTAGTCCAAGGCTCCACATCAGTTCAATGCTCACCCTTAGCTCAAACCAATTTAAGGACATAAAGGAGTTAAATGTAGAGAACTTTGTCAGAAGGAGTAGAGCATGAAAGTGACCCACAAGAAGAATAGTGAGGGTGGAAATTAAATATTGGATCAAAATAGAGAGAGTAGATATTGCAACATGATGATGATATAGGTCACGTGTATGCAGGATGTGTCGACCAGAGTGAAGACCGTGTCGACACAACATGAAGTGCAAGACATTTTCTAGACAATAAAATTGTAGTGATTAGGTGTCAAGCATTATTCCAAGGATCTCTAAAAGATTTATTTCCTTCAGTTATTGCAGAAATATATTTTTTACAAATTACACATGCCTAGCTCTCTTCGGAAAGAAGTAAATCTCTCTTCAGGTAGGACTTTAGTAAAGATGTCTGCCAAGTGATTTTCAGTGTCTACAAATGAAATGTTGATGTTACCATTTGCTATATGATCTCTAATGAAATGATACTTAACCTCAATATGTTTGGTTCTTGAATGTTGTACTGAATTCTTTGTGAAACTGATTGCACTCGTGTTGTCACGTAACAGGGGTACAAATTTGATGTTTAGTCCATAATCCTCAAGTTGTTGTTTGATCCACAATAGTTGAGTGCAGCAACTCCCAGCAGCAATATATTCAACTTCAGTTGTTGACAAAGCCATAGAGTTATGCTTTCTTGAGGTCTAGGAGATCAAACACCTTGCAAGAAATTGATAGGACCACTGGTGTTTTTTCTATCCACTTTTCATCCAGCATAATCAACATCAGTAAAACCAATTAAATGCATCTTACATGATCTTGGATATCATAGACCTAATTCACATGTATGTTCTAAATATCTAAAAATCCTTTTGACTGAAATTAAATGGGATTCTTTAGGATCTACATGGTACCTAGCACACATGCAAACACTGAATAAAATGTCTAGTCTAGTAGTAGTTAAGTATAGTATAAAACCAATCATACCTTTGTAAGATTTTTGTAATTTCTTACCTTGAGGATCAGTGTCTAATCTGGTGGAAGTGCTCATAGGAGTGGTTAGATGCTTTGCTTGTTCAAAACAAAACTTCTTTAGAAAATCCTTGATGTACTTGGTCTAATTGATGTGGGTTCCCTCCATGTCTTTTTGATTTAGAGTTCAAGGAAGTAAGTCAATTCCCCCATCAAACTCATCTCAAATTCTCTCTGCATTAATTCTTCAAAGTACTTGCAAATATATTCATCAGTAGCTGTGAAAATGATGTCATCAACATAAATTTACACAATTAAGATATTCTGAGAGCATGATTAAATAAATAATGTGCTATCTACTTTACCCCTTGTAAAACTATATTTTAAAAGAAATGCACTTAGTCTTTCATACCAAGGTCTAGGTGCTTGTTTCCAACCGTATTGTAGCACCCCGAAATTTTTATAATTAGAAAATATGAGATAAATCAAAAGAAGGATTAAATAAATTAGAACATACATACCATTATCACGTGTGTAAAAACACATCAAAACATTTGGATAAATCATGATTAGACTTCCAATAAGTCGAATCAACTATTTAAATTTGTTTGGGCCAAACAAACCCTTTTGGGCCAAAGAACAAAACCAATGGCATTAAATTCCCAAAATTCGTAGGTTTAATTGGGCTTGAATGGGAAAGGCTAATTAGGGCTAGAATTTAGCTTAATAGACTCCTAAAATTGTTCCAAAATTATGTCCCATCAAGAGGGAATGTTTCGAAATAGGTTCCCACTCAAATGATGATGGGAATCCTCAAGCTTTCGAAAGGATTAACCAAATTCGGAGTCCCTCTTTCCTTAGTTACATTAGGACTTGAATTAACCCTAGATCTATAAGTAATCATCTTAATTCCCTATGGGGATGAGTTACCATTGTGTTGGGGTCATGAGGAGGCGAGCTAGGCTACCAAAGGAGGAGATGATCAACCACAAACTGTGCTTCTTCCCCATCCCTTGAGCTGCTTCGACCTAAAGAAGTTCTGTCTTAGAATCGACTAAAGGTACTTGGGTAAAACTAAGCATATCTCATACCATATGAAAGGACAACGAGTCTAGTTTAATATGCACCTATTTTGTCCAATTTTAATCTAGCATGCTAGTTGTATTAAACATTTTCCAAGAGTTGTGTATGATTAGGGCTTTTCCTACTCATACCATGATTCATGCATACCAAGGTCAAATTGAGTCAATCCAAAGCCATGGTTCTCTTCTACTCATTGTTCTCTACAACTATCATGTTCAAGGTTTTGTCTAAGGAGCCCTAGGTCTCGAGTTATGAGTCAAACAAGCATGACTGCAACGATTTTCATAGTTTTCGGTTTGAACACTAAACCGTGACCGATCCAAACATATCATTTTAGAGAAGGGTGTGACGACCACACAGACTGTCCTTTTTACCATAAAGGTGACCGCATAGACCGTCTCGATTTTACAAGTCCTAACAACATTGACGCATCAAACCTATGTGCCGCATAGATTTCAATGTAAGTGTGATACGCAACTGCTTAGTACGTCGCAATTCTCTTCATTTTCCTACCTCGATTTCCATGCATATTTTGTATTCAAGAGAGTTTATGAACATGTCAGAGATACCATCGCGATTTTGTGTCATCAATCGACACACCCTATTGATTCCCTGTAACGCGTCAGTAATATCCGTCGCGATTCTGTGTCACCATTCGGTACCCCCTACAGATTGCCTTGCACATGACCGTTACCCCCGTTGTGATTTTGGAGACCGACTGTCACTTGTTTTAACTACTAACAGCCTTGGAAATAGTGACGATTGAACCCATAGTGGTTTCAATAGCCTACCCGAGACCTGTGTTCCTTAATGTAGAATGCAAGAGTTGCATGTTATGATTTATAGTAAGTGTTGTACAGTATGTCTAGTGGCCTAAAATATGTTAATCCATGTAAAAGTCATATAACCTAAAAGTCTATTCTAATTGTTCTCAAGTGCATGATCTTTCTAGCTTGGGATTGTTATGATCATCTTGATGTTCTAGCTTGCTATTAAGCTAAAAGTATATCCTGTTAAAATACTGAAAACATGTTATTATAATTACATGTTCTATATATGACCTCGTGTTACTTGCTTTCTGTAGTGTTATACTGGTGGATATGTGATGTTGAGGCATGTTCTACACAACATATTACACTCATATGCATCCTTTCCTGGAGGATTGGAAACTCTTGTTGGTCATTCTATACTAACAGGCTAGGGACCTTTCCACTAAGACCTCCGTAAATCTACGGACTCTATGGATTCCCTCATGGAGACCGAGTTGGTTATACCATTGAAGTTCCCAGAAGGTAGAAAGCACTTTTGTTCTCATGTACTTTTCGTGAGAGTGATTTTGTTACATTGAAACTAAGCCACTAAGTGTAAAGATTGAACTAATGAAATTAAGCCGTTATGCTACCGAAATTTACTCCAGATCATGTTCACTTGCCTTGTTTTTCTTATAATCATTGACATGATCTTTAGTACATGACCGTCTATTTCTTGGAAATCATGTTGGCCATAAATGAAATGGAATTACCAAAAATTATTGAAACTTCAGCTCATGACTGATGCATGTGCATATAAGGTCCTAGTCTGGTCCTTGGAGGAGCACCAAAGTACTTATAATCGCAGAGTATATGATCCATTGAGGTGTCTGGCAAACCCTTTTATTTTATTTTTTTATCGTTTCTATCTCTCTCTCTAGTATGCCCTACAGAGAGAAGCTCTGCACTTTTCTGGTCACACTTTCTCACTTTGTTGCTACCGACCATGCATGTCGGGGGGTGGGGGCGATGCCTCCCCCCACCCATCCCTACGCTGCTCCTCCTAGACCTGTATGTAAGGCCTTAGTTTTCTGGACATTGTATGGTTGTTGTTATGTTTTTAGTTTCTACCTGAAATTCATCTTAATGTCAACATTAATTGACGTTAAGAACTGGTTGACGGCAAGATATGTGTTGTTTACATTATGGCCAGAGGATATAGATGTCAACATCGATTGACATTTATTTATGGTTGACGGCAAACATGTGGCCGTTAATTTATCCGGCTGCGTTTAGGATTCTAGATCTAGAACTATTCCGATTTATAAGAGAAGTAGATATGGAAACTCTACAATGGTCAGGACTCTTCATTCCTAGGTTGCCTATGACCCCAAACACCTATAAAGCTAGGTCATCTCTGCAAAGAGTGGACTTTTGCTTAGCTAGGGCTTTTGGGTTTCGGGGAGAGAAAAAGAGAGAGTTTGAGAGGGTTGATTCGTTGAGCCAAAGGCTTCACCAAGGATCTACTGCAAAGGAGAGGCTCTTTTGAATGTGGAGAAGCTCTCCTAATGCCGGGAGATCACCTGCAATAGTGTGGAGGTCGAATTAAACCGTGAAGTTTGCCTCTTTTGCTTGGCCGAGGAGGGCTTCATCACCCAAATTCGATCTTCAGGGAGTTTTATAGAGCCAAGTAACATAGGGGTTTCATCCCTAGACCTATCACTTAGGGTATTAAGATTTTTATGGATTTTATCTCATGTCTTGGACCCTCAAATTCTCTAATTTTTTTGTGTTCAGTCTGCACTTTCTGTGGACAGGAAGTTGACGGCAACATCCTTGCCGTCAACTTCCTAAGTTGATGGTAGTCGATCATGTCGTTAACCGATCTTGACGGCAAGCCCCTTGACGTCAAGTTCTTCTGATTTTCCAAAACAGTGTTTTCAACACATGTGATGTGATTTTTCGGGGATCTTGAATGTTGGCATATGTTTATAAAATTTTGTCTTGTCAGATAGGTTTAGTAGATTGAACCATGAATTCTTGATAAATTTCTGATCACAATTGTAAATTATAGAGTTTCTGTTATGAGTAAATAAGTATGTTATGTCAGATTTAAATTCGTAGTAAATATGTATGATGTGTGTTATTGCCATAGAATTTTTTTATGAATTTAGGATTACTGTGTGCATGATTCAGGACTATTAGAACCATCATTTCACTATCTACCATGTTTAATTTGATTATCTTATTAAATTAACTGAAAAATCTGTTAAATGTTAAAAATAGATGTACTGAGGAGAAACTTATGAAAATTTAAGCATCTGATATATTCCATGTGTAAGGTTTATGTTTAAAATTTGAGTATGTTCTGACATTTGTGAATATTGTTTCCAAATGTAAGTTATTAAAAGATATATTAAGCATGATTAATCACGAAATGATACTTTCTGTCGATTAGTATCATGTTTAGGTACTGTTAAGCATGTTTTAACACTGTTAGACAATCATGATAAATTCTATAACCTTAGATATATGTGATTGAGTCATGAGCTTGTAAATGGATCATAAAGTGCATGTAAAACTGTGTTAAACATGTGATCAATGTGAATGATGCGATTAAGTGATAATTATGCTGAAATTGACACTGCTACCATAGATAGCTATGGAGTTGTAATATAGAAAAGTCCCTATGGGAAGGCTCAATGTGTATGTGATATCTTGTGGGCATCAGGATGAAATCCTAGAGGTGGACAAGTACCACTGGTTAGGGTGGAGAGGGTTTCTCCCGGTTTTGCGCAGCTACCAAGATTCGTCACTATATTACCTAGGTGACGGGTATGTGTTATGTGCGTGATGTGTCATTCTTTATGGTGGTTCAGACTGTGTGTCATGGTAAAAGGATGTGTAAAAATGTGAATTGTGTGTGAATGTGACAAGTGAACATGTGAAAGTGACGTGCTAATGTGCTCCAATGTGAAATAATGTGAAACCATGTGATAATCGTAATTTATGTTAAAACAGTGAGTAAAATGTGAGAATATGTGATATAAGAGCATGTTATATGTGCTAGACATCATGCTAGTGTTACTAGTAAACATGTGTTTAATTCCATGATTAAGTTACTTAGAAATGTGCCATGAATGAGTTATGATTGATACCATGATTTATGTTAAGCCCATGTGTAGATAGAATGTGATAGATTGTCCATTAGTAATTTTTTAATGTGACATGAACCATGTGATAAATTGCTCTTCATGTTAAAATGAGTAGAATGAATGTGATAAGTGTAAGGATGTACCTATAGGTTGCTTGCTGAGTCTTTATGAAGGCTCATTCTTGCTTACCATACAGGTGAGACTAATAAAAGGATAATTAAAAATCCATTAAGAAAAGTAAGTACATGGATTGTACAATTAGGCTCACATGAGGTATTGGACCAAGAGTAAGAGCCTAAATGATGAATATTAAAATATTGGCATGAATAATATTTAATCAATTTTAAAAATATGAAATTATCTTGAATAAGTGTGATAAAAGATTACATAAGGATAAAGGGTGAATAATTGGAATTAAAGCAATACCCATTAAGTTAAATAGTAATGGGTTTTACTAATGATCCTAACATGAATTGTTGGGCCCAATTATGAAGAATCCATCATGAGATGGGAGATAATTAAGTTAAATTCGTACCTAAAATATTAATAAAAGAAAAATGGTTAGATAATGAGTATTTTAACTCTTATCATCTTAAAAAGAGTCCTAACCCCTAGTCTAACCCAATAGGACTCTATCCTAATCTAAAAAGGGGATTTAGATGAGAGACAATTGGGTTAATATAAGAGACCCAAATTAAATAGGGAAATCGTAAACTATATTATCTCTTAATTAAAAGGGGTCATAAAGCACTAATATGACTCATATATATCTTAATAAGAGTCTAATCCTATCCTAAACTATTAGCCACGAAATTAGGCCTCTCCTTACCCAATTAGATAGATATAGCAAGAAAAATTGTGATAATTATGGAAATTTGTAATTAAATGGGAGGAAAGAGTTTAGGTGATTTAGAACTCTACAAGCCGTCAAAACACCCCCCATTGACCCTAGCACCCCACAATTTCGTGCTAACACTTTTGGAGAGAAGAAGAGAAGATCTGGACCAAGGAGCAAGGAAGGAGAAGCTTGGAGCAAGAAGGGTTCATAATTTTGTCATTCAAACTAGGGCTTTCTTACTCCACGAAAAAGGTAGGCAATCTCTCAAGCTAAAATCGTGAATAATTACCCTAGGTAGCCTTCATGTACCTCTTCAAAAGCCCTATGGTTTCGTAGTATTCGTTCACTCATTTGGGCGAATTTAATTCGTGAAGTCCTGCTGTTACCATGAACTGAGATCTTGTGTTTCTATAATCCCCAACGGTGTACTTGCTCTGATGCCTTGATAAAATTCTCAGATATACTAAACTCATTATCTTTCAAACGCCCTAGTCTTGCTTGATTTCGATCTTCCATGAGGGAGAATTAAATCTAGTATATCTATCAGAGCTGTGGACTGACCCTCCTGTTTCCTTTTTAACCTCAATGCAAACTTGACATCATTCCATGATAAAATTATCATAAATACTACTACATGTTAGATTTCAAACGCCGCTTAGTTCAGAATTTTTCATCATGTATACATCTATAATTAATTCAGAACCCTGACTGCGCCTGTTAGGTCACCAAAAAGTACCTGATCAATGCATGTCTAAACCTTGTCTATTTTCATATTAATCGTACTTGTTGATAGATATACATGTCTACTTCGTTTAAAACTAGTTTCGTGCTTTTTGGATCACCTTGCTATTTTATATGTAATTAGAACGTCTATGTATCACAGAAGGCTCGTCCTGGGAAAAGGGAAAAAGCAAACCCACCTTTTATCGCGACGGCGCGACCCGCCGCGATATCAGTGAGGTCGTGTCAGCCGATGGCGTCGCGTCAAGAACGCGACGGCATAAGCCGCCGCGATTCACCCCGGACCGAGCCAGACCGGCCAGGCCCCGTGTCGCGCCCGACCGCCCCGTCGCGACTTGAACCGCGACGGGTAAGTCCGCCGCATTTTCATGAATCCGACTAGAATGAATAATTGTGGATATGCCTGCTATTTAAGCTTTATACCCTAATTGGTCATGATTAAACCATGATATAGTTAACCCTACTTGGCAAGTTAATAAATGGCATTAATGATATCAATTTAATTATTTTAAAAGGACATTTGCACGACTATCATATCCTCAAGATTTCTTTACACTTACACACACATGACTTTATTAATTGCCATTTGACCCTAATAATTTATGCAATAATGTATCTGGTAACTTAGCGAAATAAATGACTAAATTATCCTATTTTATTAAATACAATTGTCTTCGTTTTTACTCGCATATTTTAAATACCGTTAGCGTTTTCCCTCGGCCTTCGAGCACTCGAGGCACGACCGTTTTCACACACTTTCCCTTGACTTGGACCACCTCTCCACCGAGAATACTCTCGACTGGACTAGGGAATCCTTGTCAAGACCTCCGTAAGTCTTCTTGGCTTTGGCGCACGTCCTTAGTCAACGAGCTGGTTGTACCCCAAAAACCCGTTACACTCTTAGAGATCAGTACGATCCACGGCCTTAGTGTCCCTTGCGTCTTGAGTTCACGCCGGACCACCTGACCCGTGTACACAGCATGGCTAAGGGGCAGTTGTTACTTCTACCAGACTGCCGGTACCCGACCTGGTGCCGTGCAACCGTTACTATCGTGTGTTTCTCGTCATTTTACGGAAATGTCCCTATCTCATCTACTATCTCGATACTCTCATCTGTTCACGTTCTCTCTACACTCTCGTCTAGTTCATCTACTACTCTCATCTATTCTTGGTACTCTCTGGCCATTTGTGATTGTCTAAGATAAAAACATGACTATGCTAGGCAACATTATAAGGGCCCGATCTGGTCCTTGGGAGGAGCACCTGAAAGGCTATAACTCGCGCGGGTCTAATGATCAGGTGATGGCATACACCAAATGCATGACTATCAAGATTTAATCTAAGATAATTCACAAACATTCCTGTACATGATACTGACTTGTGGTTGATAAAATGATCGACCAAACGTATGTTACTTGCTTTACTTGCTATCGTGACTAGTGCACTGTTGTGCAACCATACACGCTATCTCGTTGCACGGCTAGTTCTTTAACATCCTAGTTTTGAAATAATCTTTTGAAATGTATTACCATTCACTTGTTATCTTGTACTATTACTCTCTTGACTATACTTTATCGTTCTCTCTAGTTAACCTGCGTTACAAGACATTAATCACTTAAGGCATGCTTGTTTACACGAGATATTAAGTCCTACTGAGCGTTATCGCTCACCCTTCGTTATTTGTCATGTGTTTCAGGTAAGTCGGATGATGATCTTACAGACAACAACGGGATTGGACTGGAGGATATAGCGTCCTGGAGTCATAGCGATGGATTGTCCCCAGTACCCTAGAGTTAGTTTAGTTAGTTACTTTGTTATCATTTCCAAATGTAATGAAGTCATTGAGCCCTATGTTTTGGCTCTGAATTAGTGGTTGTATAGTTACATAAATATCAATAAAATGATGAGTTATTGCAATTATTGTTCATTAGTTGCTCTGATAATTGCGAATGTATGCGCAATTACATTACCATACTCGTTGTTCATGCCTCCCCGATTTATTCCGCTGCTAAATTGGCGGGGCATGACAGTTGGTATCAGAGCCTAGGATGTCCTTATTAGGATATTTTTGGTCTTGGGATGTTCTAGGTGAATGCCCTGACATGTGTCTATGTCAACTACCATACCTATGTGAGGATGGGTAGAACCATGGTTAAGATCTAAATACATTTATGTATAGATATAAGTATCAACTTGGTAATACTTTAAGCACCCAAAAGTCTAGAAAGAAATAAATTAAGTATTATTGCTCGCAGGAGATTTAGGAGATGGCTGGTGAGCATGCACAATTGCGAGACTTGCAAATCACCGTACAGGGTTAACACAAGCCCTTAACAACGTGATTCAAGCAGGAGCAAGAAATATTCGAGTAAATTGGTAGTATCATATCATATGAATTTGGGGACCAAATTTTATTTAAGTGGGGGAGGATGTAGTACCCCAGAAAATCTATTAATTAAAAAATATAGATAAATTGAAATTTATCGATTAATAAATTCAACAAGTTAAAACGGTACGCATCATTATTGCATGTGTATAAACCCCTATAAAAATTTCGTAAAAATAGTACTTATACTTTAAATAATGTTCTCTAATGACACACCATGAAATTTGGGCATAGAAAAATCGTTTGGACTTTAGTTAAGAATTTATGCGACTTATTAGCATAATTAAGGAATAAGTCGAAAGAACTCATTTTTATGACCTAAAGTGGATTACAATTAAATAAACATGTGGGTAGACTTTAAATAATATGGGATGATAGCCCATTATGATATTTGGACCAATGGACAATCTTGGCCCATGAATAAATTCTCTAATAAAAGGATAATTAAAAATCCATTAAGAAAAGTAAGTACATGGATTGTACAATTAGGCTCACATGAGTTATTGGACCAAGAGTAAGAGCCTAAATGATGAATATTAGAAATATTGCATGAATAATAATAATCAATTTCAAATATGAAATTACTTGAATAAGTGTGATAAATAGATTTACATAAGGATAAAGGGTGACTAATTGGAATTAAAGCAAACCCATAAGTTAAATTAGTAATGGGTTTTACTAATGATCCTAACATGAATTGTTGGGCCCAATTATGAAGAATCTATCATGAGATGGGAGATAATTAAGTTAAATTCGTACCTAAAATATGATAAATAGAAAAGGGTTAAGATAATGAGTATTTTAACTCTTAATCATCTTAAAAAGAGTCCTAACCCTAGTCTAACCCAATAGGACTCTATCCTAATCTAAAATTGGGATTTAGATGAGAGACAATTGGGGTTAATTATAAGAGACCCAAATTAAATAGGGAAATTCGTAACTATATTATCTCTTAATTAAAAAGGGGTCATTAAAGCACTAATATGACTCATATATATCTTAATAAGAGTCCTAATCCTATCCTAAACAATTACCCACGAAATTAGGCCTCTCTTTTACCAATTAGATAGATATAGCAAGAAAAATATGTGATAATATGGAAATCATAATTAAATGAGGAGGAAAGGTTTTAGGTGATTTAGAACTCTACAAGCCATCAAAACAGCCCCCATTTGACTCTAGCACCCCACAATTCGTGCTAAGACTTTGGAGAGGAAGAGGAGAAGATCTGGACCAAGGAGCAAGGAAGGAGAAGGCTTGGAGCAAGAAGGGTTTCATAATTTTGTCATTCAAACTAGGGCTTTCTTACTCCACGAAAAAGGTAGGCAATCTCTCAAGCTAAAATTGTGAAATAATACCCTAGGTAGCCTTCAGGTACCTCTTCAAAAGCCTTATGGTTCGTGGTATTCGTTCACCATTTGGGCGAATTTAATTCGTGAAGTCTGCTGTTACCATGAACTGAGATCTTGTGTTTTGTAATCCCCAACGTGTACTTGCTTTCATGCCTTGAAAATCTTAGATACTAAATCCCATTATCTTTCAAACGCCCCTAGTCTTGCTTGATTTTGATCTTCCATGAGGGTGAATTAAATCTTTGAATGTCTATCAGACCTATGCACTCGACCCTCCTTGTTCCTTTTTAACCTCATGCAAACTTGACATCATTCCATGATAAAATTATCATAAATACTACTACATGTTAGATTTCAAACGCCGCTTAGTTCAGAATTTTTCATCATGTATACATCTATAATTAATTCATTGAACCCTGACTGCGCCTGTTTAGGTCACCAAAAAGTAACCTGATCAATGCATGTCTAAACCTTGTCTATTTTCATATTAATCGTACTTGTTGATAGATATACATGTCTACTTTCGTTTAAAACTAGTTTCGTGCTTTTTGGATCACCTTGCTATTTTATATGTAATTTAGAACGTCTATGTATCACAGAAGGCTCGTCCTGGGAAAAGGGAAAAAGAGCAAACCCACCTGTTATCGCGACGGCGCGACCCGCCGCGATATCAGTGAGGTCGTGTCAGCCGATGGCGTCGCGTCAAGAACGCGACGGCATAAGCCGCCGCGATTCACCCCGGACCGAGCCAGACCGCCAGGCCCGTGTCGCGCCCGACCGCCCCGTCGCGACTTGAACCGCGACGGGTAAGTCCGCCGCATTTTCATGAATCCGACCAGAATTGAAAAATTGTGGATATGCCCTGCTGGTTAAGCTTTATACCCCTAATTGGTCATGATTAAACCATGATATAGTTAACCCTACTTGGCAAGTTAATAAATGGCATTAATGATATCAATTTAATTATTTTAAAAAGGACATTTGCACGACTTATCATATCCTCAAGATTTCTTTACACTTACACACACATGACTTTATTAATTGCCATTTGACCCTAATAATTTATGCAATAATGTATCTGGTAACTTAGCGAAATAAATGACTAAATATCCTATTTTATTAAATACAATTGTCTTCGTTTTACTCGCTATTTTAAATACCGTTAGCGTTTTCCCTCGGCCTTCGAGCACTCGAGGCACGACCGTTTTCACACACTTTCCCTTGACTTGGACCACCTCTCACCTGAGAATACTCTCGACTGGACTAGGGAATCCTTGTCAAGACCTCCGTAAGTCTTCTTGGCTTTAGCGCACGTCCTTAGTCAACGAGCTGGTTGTACCCCAAAAACCCGTACACTCTTAGAGATCAGTACGATCCACGGCCTTAGTGTCCTTCTCGTCTTGAGTTCACGCCGGACCACCTGACCCGTGTACACAGCATGGCTAAGGGCAGTTGTTACTTCTACTAGACTGCCGCTAGTTTCCGAATTTTTTCATGTATACATATCTAATAATTAATTGAACTCTGACTGTGCATGTTTAGGTCACCAAAAAGTAACATGATCAATGCATGTCTAAACCTTGTCTATTTCAAATTATCGTACATGATGATAGATATATATGTCTACTTTCGTTAAAACTTGTTTCGTGCTTTTGGATCACCGTGCTATTTTATATGTAATTTAGAAGTCTATGTATCACAGAAGGCTCGTCCTGAGAAAAAGGGAAAAAGAGCAAACCACCTGTTATCGCGACGGCGCGACCCGCCGCGATATCGGTGAGGTCGTGTCAGCCGATGGCATCGCGTCAAGAACGCGACGACATAAGCCGCCGCGATTCACCCCGGACCGAGCCAGACGGCCAGCCCCGTGTCGCGCCAACCGCCCCGTCGAGACTTGAACCGCGACGGGTAAGTCTGCCGCGTTTTCATGAGTCCGACCAGAATTGAAAATTGTGCATATGCCCTGCTGTTTAAGCTTTATAACCCTAATGGGTCATGACTAAACCATGATATAGTTAACCCTACTTGGCAAGTTAATAAATGCAATTAATGATCAATTAATTATTTTTAAAAAGACATTGCACGACTTATCATATCCTCAAGATTTCTTTACACTTACACACACATCCATCATATAATTGCCATTTGACCCTAATAATTTATGCAATAATGTATCTGGTAACTTAGCGAAATAAATGACTAAATTATCCTATTTTATTAAATACAATTGTCTTCGTTTTTACTCGCGCATTTTAAATACCGTTACCGTTTTCCCTCGGCCTTCGAGCATTAGAGGCACGACGAAACCGTTTTCACACACTTTCCCTTGACTTGGACCACCTCTCCACCTGGAATACTCTCGACTGGACTAGGGAATCCTTGTCAAGCCCTCCGTAAGTCTTTGGCTTTGGCACACGTCCTTAGTCACGAGCTGTTGTACCCTAAAAACCGTACACTCTCAGAGATCAGTACGATCCACAGCCTTAGTGTCTCTTCTTGTCTTGAGTTCACGCCGGACCACCTGACCCGTGTACACAGCACGACTAAGGGGGGTTGTGACTTCTACCAGACTGCCGTACCCGACCTGGTGCTGTGCAAACGTTACTATCGTGTGTTTCTCGTCATTTATGGAAATGTCCCTATCATCTACTATCTCGATACTCTCATCTGTTCACATTCTCTCTACACTCTCGTCTAGTTCATCTACTACTCTCATCTATTCTTGGTACTCTCTTGGCCATTTGTGATAGTCTAAATAAAAACATGACTATGCTAGGCAACATTATAAGGGCCCGATCTGGTCCTTGGGAGGAGCACCTGAAAGGCTATAACTCGCGGGGGTCTAATGATCAGGTGATGGCATACACCAAACGCATGACTATCAAGATTTAATCTAAGACAATTCACAAACATTCCTGTACATGATACTGACTTGTGGTTGAAAAATGATCGACCAAACGCATGTTACACTTTACTTGCTATCGTGACTAGTGCACTGTTGTGCAACCATACACGCTATCTCGTTACACGGCCAGTTCTTTAACATCCTAGTTTTGCAATAATCTCTTGAAATGTATTACCGTTCACTTGTTATCTTGTACTATTAATCTCTTGACTATACTTTATCGTTCTCTCTAGGTAACCTGCGTTACAAGACATTAATCACTTAAAGCATGCTTGTTTACACGAGATATTAAGTCCTACTGAGCGTTATCGCTCACCGTTCGTATTTGTCATTGTGTTTTCAAGTAAGTCGGATGATGACCTTACACACAACAACGGGATTGGACTAGAGTGATGAGCGTTCTGAGTCATAGCGATGGATTGTCCCCAATACCCTAGAGTTAGTTAGTTAGTTGCTTAGTTATCATTTCCAAATGTAATGAAGTCATTGAGCCCTATGTTTTGGCTCTGAATTAGTGGTTGTAATAGTTTAGAGAAATTATCAATAAAATGATGAGTTTTATTGCAATATTGTTCATTAGTTGCTCTGATATTGCGAATGTATGTGCAATTTACATTACCATACTCGTTGTTCATGCCTCCCCGATTTATTCGCTGCTAAATTGGCGGGGCATGACATGTTGTCTCCTCACCAGCTACCTGAGTTTCTCTTGCAGCTCCTATTGTGGGGTCGTTTGTAGCATGCTCATGGCTTGGGGACGGACACTAGTAGATGTACTAGTCCTGTTTTCCTATGCCTCACTTTACAGAGCTCAGGCCAGAGTCTCTAAAGTTTCCAGACATGGGTTTGCAGCATGGTGTGGTCTGCAGAGTGGTCTTGGTTGTTCTCCACAGTTCTTTGGCCTTTGCAGTGTGGTTGTGGAGCCACAGTTTAACCTTTCATCTTGGATTGCGAGATTGAGAGGTAGTTCTTGTGTTGTGTTGTCCGGGTTGGATACTAGCATCATGAACTAGTAGTCTGTACCCGCGTGGTGGCATCGTTCCTTTTGACTCGAGCTTTCTAGTAGTTGTGGTTGCAAGAGGTGACTCTCCGGTTGTGGTTTAGTTATGGTACCTTGTGCATTTAGGTACCTGTACCCTTTGTGGGTAGCTAGTTATTATGGCACGATGTGTGCTAGCCTTTTTAGGTGTTAAGGTCGATTGGTGTTCTGTGGAAGTTGTGTCATATTACCTACCACATGTCGAGTTTTTCCCCTTTAATGGGTAGTCCTCCGTTGTGTTGGGTTACTACAGTGTGTGGTGGATGGGTCCTTGGTTACCATTCCTGTTGCTTCTCGTTGGTGGTTCATTTTTGTGACTTGTGGCTTGTCGGTTTCGACTGTCGTAGTGGACTGGTGTTCTGGGCTAGTCCTGTTGTTCTCTTTATTTTCTGTGAGTTGTGTTAGTTAGTGTTTATGGTTTAATGGAGTTTAATTATGTTTATTGCAAGGTTTTTTTTAGTTTTTCTATCAATGTTTCCAGTGAGACCCTTGGTGGTTGAGGTCTTGGTTCCTTCTTTCAGTTACTGGTTTGTTGTTGTTTTTGGGAGGTCCCTGCTAAGCCTGTGATTTTTTTAGGCTCACTCCCTTATAGTTCTTTTCAGGTGTTAGTACTGTGTTTGGCTTGCAATGGCATCGCGACAGACTTATACCACCATCAGTTGAGTTGTAGTTGTCATTGTCTGAGCTTTGCTCCCTCGGCGTATGCTCTCAGTAGTTGTATTTTTCTCTTGGACATGTAATAATGTATTGGGATAGTGTAATGTAATGTAATTATTTATGAGTAGATGTACTTTCTTATATCTTATGCTCTTATAGTTGTCTTTTATATTCATACTTGACACGTGTGTGGGCTATCCCTTGCGAGACTTCGGTCTGTTCACAATAGGCAGGTTTAGATATGGAGTCTTATTGGGCATAAGTATCCAGAGTCTCTGCAGTTGTTATCAGAGCATGGTCCAATTAGAATAAAAAGACATTAAGGTTACAATGTCCCAAGACATGGTTTAATGTCCCACTTTCTGAGAGGGATATGATGTATTATGATGAAGGTGTTTTTTTAAAAGTAGAGGATCGGCAGAGACATGTATATGGAGATGGTTGTGTATATGTGTAAATAGAATTTGCTATCAAGGTAACTGTGTGATAGAATTATAGTGAAAATAGTGTGGTAGGGTGGGGAAGTATTGTGTTGGATATTGTCAGATGTAAAGGATCGAAAATTTTGGTAAAGGTAATTGTTATGTTTGTGACTTGCGTCTGCGAGTATTAAGAAATAGTTCAGATGATAACAAGGTCAAGGATGTGGAAGACTTTAGTAAGCAGTTGATAGTTTTGAATGGTAGGTTGTTGTTGTTAGCAGAAGTATTCATTATATGTTGTTGTGTTGCAGTGAGATTTTGTGATGTTTTGCAGAAATGTTTGGTGTAATATTTAGTATATTGTAATAGTTAAGGCTAGGTAATGGTATAAGGTCGGGTAACTTTAGTCAGTGTTGTTCTGAGTAATATTCAAAGATTTAGCAAGACTAAATCAAGTGCTGAGAAAGGTGTTCCAACTTTGAGAACATGAGATTAATATTGTTACTAAAGAGAGTGGAATGGAAGGAGATAGAAGAAGGTTGGTTCAGGAAAGAGAGGAATGAGGAGTGTTAGTATTAGCAGATAAAGATTTGTAAAGAAACAGATGTGTTAATGGTAATTGAATCAAGCTTCAGGCAATATTTACATTTGGATTATAGGATTGTGAGTATCAACAATAGGGTTATGGCAGTAAGGGTTCTAGTAAATAGGTATAGAAATGTAACAGTAGAGTACAATAAGAGCAGATGCTGAGATTGTAAAACAACAGTGTGGAACAGAGGAATCAAGAAGGGCAGATTATTGTATTCAAAAGAAATGAGTATTTAGATTTCAGATTTTGGCAATGTTTCAATAAAAGATAATTATATGCTAAGAAGAGCTACTGTATGGATTGGAAAGTTTGAGTGGTACAGTGAGATTATTTAGATAAGAGAATAATTAAAGAAAGCACTTCGCAGAGATGGTATTGTGTTTGATGTAGATGGTAGTAAATTTAAAGTTAACCATTATGATAACAAGAAAGGATAAATATAATAGATTATAAGATGGTTATAGTCAGAGGATTAAGGTAATGTTGGATCTCTTATTTTGATGATGCCTAAATATGTTTCACAAATATATGGAAATCATGTTCATCATATTTCATTTATATCTCACAATGTTTCTTCCATGTGTAGATCAAAGAAAAGATCAAATAAGTCTAGTGGTGTCGACACAGCCCACCTATGTGTCGACACTAGCATACTGTCCAAGAAACATGTTCTAAAGGAAACAACCAGTGGTGTCGACACAGTCCTTTGTGTGTCAACACTAGCTCACTGTCCCAGAAGCCCAATTTGAGGCCGGTGCTTGGTGTGTCGACACTTGTGTGTATAGTGTCGACACACTTCGAACTTTCTGCTAAATCCAAGATGCAGAGACACATGGATATTTTTGGTAGGGGCTTTTTGAGTGGGAATTTTTGTGCCCCCAGATCCCAAGTTATTTTGTGGACCCATGGGAGTATAAATGCCCCTTATCCACTGAGCTTTTGGTGAGGCACCCATCTGTTCTTCCAGTCTCTAGAGTATTCCAGGCGATTTCAGAAGAAGGCTTCAACCTAGCAAATTGCTTCCAGATCTGAAGGAACTGGAGCATCGTGCACCTTGGATGATCCATCTAGAGAAGGAATTCCAGTCTTCAGAGTCTTCTTTTGGAGCTGAAGAAGAAGATTTGATCTCCCTCCTTGAAGCACAAACAGGGGGATTCGAACAAATCATCTCCAACTTGGGTTTCAATTGTTCAGTCTGGTTCCTCATCTTAAACACAATCTACTGTGTGTGTTTTGTGAAATTGGTGCAATCCTTGTGCCCAATTTCGTGTGTGTGTGGTTGAATATGAGATTTCTGCATCTCAGAGTGTGTGGTGATTTGTACTTTTCTGAACTGGCAAGATAAGCCACAATTGTGCGTGTGTGTGGATGGTGGATGTAGGATACACTATTGTGTAATAAGAACTACCCTAAATCTCCGTGTTCTTGTGGTTTGTTTGTCTCTTGCGCTAGATGTTTGATAGGCTCATTAGTATTACATCATCTAACTTGTCTAAGTTGTTCAGAATGTTGGGTTCTCATGTGTGATGTTTGGGTCTAAATGTTTTTGATGATGAGAAATGTTAATTGATGTTGTGAAGTTGGTTGACACATGATGACAGTGACAAAGTCATGCAAGATATATTCATATGAGAACATGCTTCTACTGATCACCTATACATTTAGTGTATCTCACTTAGAATGTTTCACAATGTAGGTGTGAAGCATACAAGCCAAGCAAGAAGAACCAAATGCAAAAGAATAAGAAAAAGACTTCAAGTCAACCACCTGTCGACAGCCATGAAGGCCCCTGTCGACAGATGACCATCCAGAACAAAACAAGTTACTGGAAGCTCATTCGGGATAGTAGCTATCGACAGATGAAGCTCACCGATCGACAGATACAGATGTCCTATCGACAGATGAGAATGCCTGTCAATAGCCTAGTGTCCAGGAACCTTCAAAGGTTCTAGAAACCAGAAATATGCAGTGGCTGTCGACAGCAGCAAATCGCTCGTCGACAACGGGAAGTTTTAGAAAGTTCTAATGGTCAGGATATGATCTATATTTAGGGTGATCCCCTTAAGCACGACTCTCCATGTTTGGACACCCATATATAAAGGTCATATGGAGCTATTTTCGCACATAGAAGCCACCACACGAAAACCATAAGCAAAACCCAAGGGAGAAAGCTTCTCCCTGCTGCTCTGCTTCAACCCTCGTCCAGAGCGAGGAAGATCCACCTTCCGAACGGAGTTGAAGTCGGCTGTTCGTGGTTCAAGCTTCTACGTCATCTAATCATCATCAAGTTGAAGCTTGAAGCTCTTCTGGACGACCATCAAGAAGAGTTCTTCATCAGAATTGATCTTCATCTCAGAACTCTTCTCTTCATATTTTTCATATCTTGTGGGTGTGGTTTGTGGTTCAAGCATCCCTTGTACTTGATCCATGTGTGGTTTGTTCCTGATTGCTTGTTTGCATCAGACAACGTGTGTGTGTGTGAGTTGCAGAGTTGAACTCGCTGATAAGCAGTTGTTTCTGCATGTGTGTGTGGACGATGGACGTAGGATACACAAGTTGTGTACTCCAAGCCACCATAAATCCACGTGCTTGTGGTTTGAACGTTTTACGGTAGATGTTTGGTAGGCATGTTGGTCTCTCAAACGTCAGGTAAATTGTGATTTGTTCTGCTCATACTCAACACACACATCTCAGCTCGAATTCAATATAGATCTGTTTAAGATTTCAATAAGTCTGTGTTACCATCGCAAAGGAAGTTCATAGTAATTTTTAGTTGGTAGTAATATATTCAACCCCCCTTCTAGATTACCGTCTTAAGATAGTTTCGCATATCTTTCAATTGGTATCAGAGCAAGGTTTCTCCAGTTTACTACTTTTATAGATTGATCTCACGATCAGGAGATCTTCGATCTCTTGGAATCTAACAAAGGGTTTATGGATGAAGGACACTCAGTGTCCAAGCCACCATTCTTTGATGGTACTGACTATCTGTACTGGAAAAATCGTATGCAGGTCTTTCTGAGAGCTCAAGACTTTGAGCTATTGAAGATCGTCAGCAAAGGAGCATATGTGCTGCTCGAGGATGAAGATACTTGGACAAAGGAACAAATTCGTAAAGGAACTCTCAATTGGAGCACGTTGAACATGATGTAGTGCGTTGTACATCCCAAGGAGTTTTCTAGAGTCTCCACATGTACTTCAGCAAAGGAAATGTGGGACAAGCTTGAACTCATTTACGAAGGTACGTCTTAGGTAAGAGAAACCAAGGCTAGCATGGTTATATCTGAATATGAAATGTTTAGAATGAAAAATGAAGAAATCATTTCAGATAAGGTTGCTAGATTCATGTTAATAATCAATGGGTTGAAATGTCTTAAGAAGGAATACACTGAAAGTGACTTAGTAAGGAAGATACTCCGATCTCTTCCATCCTCTTGGCATACTAAGGCCACTGTCATTGAGGATTCTAAAACCATTCAACAATGAAATTAGATGAGTTGATTAGATCCTTGATGACCTATGAAATAAACATAAAAATAAAAGAAACTGAAGAAAATCCTAGGAAATCATTGCTCTAAAAGCCCTGAACAGAAATTCCTCAAGCTCCAAGAAAGAGATCCAACATGAAAGTGATGAAAATGGAACGTCTAGTGATAGTGAGAACGATGAGATGGCCATGCTCACTAGACAGTTCAAGAAATTCCTTAAATTCAATAGGAAAGGCTCAGGTAACTTCAAATATTTTAAAAAGAAAGATTTCTTAAATAAATTTGATTCTAACAAAAAATCTGACATAATTGTGTGCTATGAGTACAAGAAACTAGGGCACATGAGAGGAGAATTTCCAGACCTCAAGAAGAAACTGAAGACGGATAAATTCACCTTCAAGAAAGCCAAGGCAATGATGGCGACTTGGAGTGATGAAGACGAAGACGAGGACGCACAAGCAAGCTCTAGAGATGAAGAGATTCATTGCTTGATGGCAAGGAGTGAGGACTCCGCTCATGTAAATTCTTCCATTGAGAACTATACTGTTGATGATTGGGAAGAGGCATACACTGTATTGTTTGAAAAATTTTGTAAGTATAAGTCTGAAAATAAATCAACTCAAGAAGAAATTTGTTCACTTGTTCATGAAAAAACTAAAAATAAACAAATTGCAGTCCTACACAGAGAAATTGAAATGACGAAAATTGATGAGGAAGCACACAGTGAGGAAATGGATTGCATGAAAGAAAAAACTGCAAGAAAATGAGAAAGATAAACAAAGCCTAATCAATTCCCTTGAAAATCTTCAACATGAAAATCAAGATATTAAAAAACAGTTGGAAAAAGCTGAAAAAGAGTTAAAAGAAAAATCTGAAGATCTTTCAAAATTTGTAAAAGGATAACAAAATCTTGATGTTGTTTTGGGATTAAATGTACATGTTGCAAAGCATGGGCTTGGATATCAACCAGTAAAACAAAGAAAATTAAAGAGACATTGATCACATCCTTTGCTGATTGTAGTCCAAACACAAGTAAACAAGTTCCACCCTAGAGCAATGAGAGACACAAGAAGTCTGTTGACAGACCCAATGAGAGCTCTCGACAGGCCTAGAAGTATACTATCAAGGGACAGGCATCCAGGCAACAAAAGGGTTAAAATGCAAATGAATGTTCAACAAAACAGCAAAATAAATGTTTTGAGGAAAGCTTCATCATGCAATGTTTGTAAGAAACTTGGCCATAATGAAAACAGTGTTGGAATAATTCAAACAAACTGAAATGCAAACAAGTTTGGATTCCAAATCATTTACTTTTTACCTTGAATGAAAAATTTGAACCCAAAGTAATTTGGGTACCAAAACCTCTTGTCTGATCCATCTATGCAAAAATGCCTAGCAGCCAAAAAAAAAAAAAATGGATGTTAAAACTACTTTCTTGAATAGCTACATCAAAGAAGAAGTCTATGTTTCTCAACCATCTAGATTTGAGGATGATAATAGGCCTAACCATGTCTATAAGTTGCACAAAGCTCTTTATTGTTTGAAACAGGCACCCCAAGCTTGATACGACAGGATAAGTAATTTGTTGGTGAGTAAAAACTACTCCAGAGGTAAAGTGGACCACACTCTCTTAACTAAATGTGTTCACAATCATATCATTGTTGTTCAAGTCTATGTGGACGATATTATCTTTGGTTCCACTAATCCTTCACTGTGTGAAGAGTTTTCCACACATATGCATAGTGAATTTGAGATGAGTCTAATGGGGGAGCTTCAATTCTTTCTGGCTTGTAGGTCAAACAATTTGAAGAAGGCTTCTTCATCAATCAAGAAAAAAATGTCAAGGAGCTATTGAAAAAATTTCAGTTTGAACAAGCCAAGCTAGCCTCCACCCTAATGAGTACAAGTGTTAAACTTGAAAATGATGACAAAGGTAAATTGGTAGATGCAAAGCAATAACGAGGTATGATTGGCTCCCTCCTTTACCTTACTACAAGCAGGCCTGACATACAATTTAGTGTTTGTCTTTGTGCTAGATATCAATCTAGTTCAAAGAAAAGCCACTTGATTGCAGTTAAGAGAATTTTCAGATATCTCTCAGGAACACATAATTTGGGTTTATAGTATCTAGCGGGTAGTAGACTTGATTTGATTTCTTATTCTGATGCTGACTATGCTGGGTGTAAAATTGATAGAAAAAGTACTAGTGGGTACTGTCAATTTTTGGGTGGTTGCATGGTTTCGTGGGCATCCAAGAGTCAGAATATGTTGCTGCAGGTAGTTGTGCGGCTCAAGTATTGTTGATAAAAAGTCAGTTGTGTGACTACAACATTGACATTGGATGTACACCTATCCTATTTGACAACACTAGTGCTATTAATCTCTCCAAAAACCCATTTCAACACTCAAGAACTAAACACATAGAGATGAGACATCATTTTCTGAGAGATGAGGTAGCAAACAAAACCTTGGAGCTTAGTTTCATACCCACAGAGAAACAACTGGCAAATATCTTCACCAAACCTTTGTCTGAGGATAGGTTCACTTCATTGAGAAGAGAATTGGGCTTGCGCAAAATGCAATGAGACCAATGCACAATTATGAGGTAAGTGGTCCTTGTGCATAGTGACTGTAAGGTATATCAAATGGTGACATGTGGAAGAACAAGTCATGCTTGTTCGGAAACTATCATTATGTGTGAGGACACATTCTCCGCCAAGTATCCACTGTCTTCTTATACATGAAGGTCATTCACTTCACAATAAGTTATTTGGTTTTCTCTACATTTGTCATACGCATCTTCTTAAAAAGAATGAATTTTTGATGCTCACATGGCTATGGATGATGTGTTGTGTGCAACTGCATGATTGATTTGAATGAATGATGAGTCATCACATGCACACACTATGGGGGAGTAAGGTAAGGCTAGGTGAGTGAAATTGGTAAGGGATACTTCTTATATTCCAAGTGTCTTTATCCCACATTCATGTTGTTGCAGATCTCTCACAATTCAAGCCATAACACTGGTTTTCTAGGTACCTGTCGACAACCAGCATCTCAGTTGTCGACAGACAAGTCTTCCCAGAACCTACATCTTACTGGAATTCAATACCTGTCGACACGCAACTCCTTGTTATCGACAGATATATCTTATATGTCAATTCTTCATCTGTTCTAATCTTTTCGTCATGAGTATGTTCACAATCCTTGTACTAGGGGAGAATTTGGACTTAATGTTCATTACCATCTATCATACTCACATAGTTTCCAAGACATTGATTCAATCACAATGATTTTGACATAATATTTTGTGTTGAGTCTAGGTTGTGTCATCTAGACAACATTGAGCAAATCCAATGGACTTCACTTAGCTCATTTAAATAACTTCCTTGTGGATTATCATGTTTCTCAAATGGTTTGATAAGTAAGACGGTTATTGAACTTAATGTTCTACATTGGCCATTGACCTTAAAGAACTATTGACCTTGATTACTGAATAAACAAAAAAAAAGGGAGAAAAGCTACATATTTCTGGACTTAACAAAAAAAAAATGATGATGAAATTGGATAAAAGGCAGAGCAATGATGATCTTTCCTGAGTAACCGGGGACATGGGCATCACGAATGTCTATCTTCGTGTCAAAAAGTCATTTCATTACCTCTGCATACTGGTATGATGGTCACTCACACTGAGTAACTGGAGGTATGTGCATCACAAATGTCTACCTTCACATCAAAAGGTGCAAGTGATCCTAATTATATTTATTGTTAATTGTTCATAAGGACATTATTTTCTTGTACCAATTGAAAATCACCCACTAAGAAATATGATTTTCTTTAATGGTTTTATTCAACAGGGCTATCTTAGCTTCATATGCATTTGAACAAAGTTTTCTAAATGCCTTAACTTAAGAATCCCGGAGTATTATATCTTAACCATTGTAGAATTTTTTTGTATGTGTCTTCATACTAGTGGCTATGCTACTTTGTAACGAGTATACAACCTTTTCTCAACCCTAAACTCACAAGTGCATGCTCATTTGCATCAAACTTCCTCAAAAATATAGTTCTGGCACAAAACTGCTTAGCAGCTATCGACAGCTGCCTTCCTGGCTGTCGACAGCCGGCGGCCTGGGCGGTTCAGAAACCCAACCGGCACGACCTTTGGCCGAATTTTCTGGGCCCCTTTCCTTTCAAACTTCTTCCAATCTTCTTTAAAAGGGCACCTGCGTCTCTTTCCCCCTCCCACCTATTCCAAAAAGCCCTTTCTTCCCTCTCTCAACCCTAACCCTCCTCTATCCAGGGCATCCACCTCAGATTCTGTCCCTTCTGATTTTTCTTCCTTCTCCTATCTTCTTCCTCTCCTCAGTGCTTCTCACCCCTCCGACCTAACCTTCTCCATGGCTCCCAAGGGCAAACGACTGGTGTCTCATCGGCATCCCACTTCTTCTGCCATTTGCGAAGGCTCCGGGGCTCCTGCCGAGTGCCGAAGCAAGCACCGGGACGACCGGCTGCTGGAGCTTCTTGTCCCTCCCAACCGCCAAACTTCTAAGGTCTGGGGCTCCTTCACCAAGTTTGTCCAGCCACGGTTCGTGGAGTTCGAGTCCCTAGAGGACATGTTCCATGGTCTCCAGCCCCTGTTTGACACCCAGGGATGGACGACCTTTCTGTACTCCCACAAGTGGTACTCCCCAGTCGCTATGATGGAGTTTTACAACAACCTGGATTTGTCCGTTCAGGGTGATGAGCTTTTCACCACAGTAAAGGGTACCACTTTTAAAATCTCTCCAAATCTCCTTTGTCGTGCATTTCAAATTCCAAACTCAGACGCAAATGTCCTTGTCAATCCTCCTTTTGCCTCTAACTACTACACCCTCATCACTCACCAGATCTATCATCCTAGTGTCGATCACTTGAAGCTCAATGCAAATTCCTTCCTCCCACTAAATCATCTCATTCATCACATTTTCACCACTTTGGTCGTTCCTGAGGATGGAAGCAGGGAACTCGTCACTACGGTCCATAAGTCCCCTTCTACTATTTCCTTCGGACTGAGTAAATTAATCTCCCTCTCCTTATGGTTGACCTCATCAAACAGTGCTTTACCAATTACAAGAGGTCTATGCCATATGCCTGCCCTATCACATCTCTCCTTTCCTTCATTGGCATTCCCATCTTGATTCTGAGTGTAAAACTCTCTCATCCCGCAGCTCCTTTGATCTCACTGTGGTACATAGGATGGGCTACAAGCTTGTAGATGGGAGAGTCATAAGGACTCTCAAGGGTCAGATGCCGGAGGTTGCCCCAGAGTCTGATGAAGATGTTGCTAATGATGGTGATGATGAAGACTCCCAAGCAGAGCCAATGGATGCTCAGGGAGAAGATGAAGATGCTACTGAAGACCAAGCACCACAGGGTCCTGCACAATCTCTTAGAGATTTTATTGCTGATCAGATGGCCTAATTGAAGAACCAACTCACCACGGGCTTTGACCATCTCCATGCTCGTCTTGATCATGTTGATACAAGGATGGATGCATTGGCCGATACTCATGTGCAAATTCAGCACTGGCTTACAAGGCTTTCTACAGAGTTTCATGAGTTCCGTCATCCCCCTGCTCCTGGTAATGGCGATGTCTAGAGAGTGCATGATTCAGTTTGGAAAATGTAGTTTTCCTTTTCACTAGGTCTGGGTCATGTAACTGGTGTCTTAGTTATGTCAGTGACGTAATTTCCCTTCTTTTGTCTTTCTTTATGTCATGTCATGCAAATCTTTTGTAACTGTGTGTACTGAATGATCGTTGAATGAAATTCACAGTTATTTGCCTAATTCCTCTTTATGAGTGCATGGTCTATCTTTTTGGATGTTGCCAAAAGGGGGAGAAACATCAATTGTGCATAAATTGAAATTTTGTCATCATCAAAAAGGGGGAGAATGTTGGGTTCTCATGTGTGATGTTTGTGTCTAATGGCTTTGATGATGAGAAATGTTAATTGATGTTGTGAAGTTGGTTGACACATGATGACAGTGACAAAGTCATGCAAGATATAATCATATGAGAACATGCTTCTATTGATCACATATACATTTAGTGTATCTCACTTATATGTTTCACAATGTAGGTGTGAATGCATACAAGCCAAGAAACAAGAACCAAATGCAAAAGAACAAGAAAAGACTTCAAGTCAACATGTCGACAGCCATGAGGGCCCCTATCGACAGATGAACCATCCAGAACAAAATGAGCTACTGGAAGCTCAATTGGGATAGTAGCTGTTGATAGTGGAAGCTTACCTATCGACAGATACAAATGTCATGTCGACAGATGAGAATCACCTGTCGACATCCCAGTGTTCTAGGAACCTTAAAAGGTTATGGAACACGAAATATGCAGTAGCTGTCGACAGTAGCAAATTTCCTGTCGACAACCGAAGTTTTAGAAAGATCTAATGGTCAGGATATGATCTATATTTAGGTGATTCCTTAAGCACGACTCTCCATGTTTGGACACCCATATATAAAAATCATATGCAGCTATTTTCGCACATAGAAGCCACCACACGAAAACCATAAGCAAAACCCAAGGGAGAAAGCTTCTCCCTGCTGCTCTGCTTCAACCCTCCATCCAGAGCGAGGAAGATCCACCTTCCGAATGGAGTTGAAGTCAGCTCGTCCGTGGTTCAAGCTTCTATGTCGTCAGATCATCATCAAGTTGAAGGTTGAAGCTCTTCTGGACGACCATCAAGAAGAGTTCTTCATCAGGATTTGATTCTTCATCTCAGAACTCTTCTCCTTCATATTTTTCATATCTTTGTGGGTGTGATTGTTGTTCAAGCATCCCTTGTACTTGATCCACGTGTGGTTTGTTGTCCTGATTGCTTGTTTGCATCAGACAACGTGTGTGTGTGAGTTGTAGAGGGGAACTTGCTGATAAGCAGTTGTTTCTGGGTGTGTGTGTGGACGGTGGACGTAGGATACACAAGTTGTGTACTCGAACCACCTTAAATCAACGTGTCTGTGGTTTGAACGGTTTACGGTAGATGTTTGGTAGGCACGTTGGACTCTCACACATCAAGTAAATCGCTCGAATTCAATACAGATCTATTTAAGATTTCAATAAGTTTGTGTTTCCATGGCAAAGGAAGGTCATAGTAATTTTAGTTGGTAGTAATCTATTCAACCCCCCTTCTAGATACCGTCTTAAGATAGTTCTGCATATCTTTCACAGAATTGTTACTGATATTTAGATTTCATTCTTAATAAATCTCACTAAGATCCTAATCATGTGATTTTTAAATTCAGTGAAATCTATACAACCCCCCCCCCCCCCACTTCTAGATTTCCTTATAGCAATTTTTGGCAACATTTCATTTGGTATCAGAGCAGGTTCTCATTGCACTTTAAGTGTTTGATCTAACGATCATGAGTCTGTTGCTATGGAAAACACCACAAGGGGTTTATTTGTAATGACCCTCCTATACCGGTACGATCATACCAATCCCATCGGTATAAAGAGTGTCGTCACAGTGGGATATAACCTACACTAGCCGATAGGTTGATATGTACGTGGATAGTAATTGAGTATAGCGGAAATAAAATAAATAACTCAACTTAATGCATCACCATCACAAATTCCACAGTATATATAGCGAAATAAAATGACAATGTCCACATTATCACATTGTCCATACAATAAATTTTATTCATGTTATGTGGAAAAGTACAACTATGTTGATGATTCTCCTAGCTATGCCTCCCTCTGGCACGGGATACTTGTCAACCTGTATGCCAAAGCAAGAGTGAGTCGAAAGACTCAGCAAGCAAACCAATGTCTTAACCTTAAGATATCACATTCATGTTAAGCTATCAAGCACTAAAGAATTACATACTATCATTTAAACTACAAAGAAGACGCATGGTACATACTCTTAGCTATCAACACATATCTAAATCACCTAAACATGCTTTAAACTATCAACATGTTTATTCTAAGTCATGGATACTAACATACACTTGTACATGTGCCTCCACCTAACATGTAGTATGATTCATCCATCCAAAACATTTTCCATTCATGATATGTTATACAAACTAGAACATAGAATAAGCATAAAGAATGAACAACCTAGCATGATGACTATTCACTTTTCACATGCACTTTTCATATTAATTGTACATTTTGCTTGCTGTTTTAATGTAAATAAATATCATTTCACATGATCTCACATTAATACCATGAATGAAAGGTCTATAACATGTTCAATCAATTAACAAACATATACAATTTTAACATGGATTTATGTACTAAATGTGTATTGTTGCCCAGCTAGCTAGCCAGAGGGGGGGGTGAATGGGTATTAAAAAATTGATCTTTGATTGAAATGACCTCATCAAACAGTGCTTTACCAATTACAAGAGGTCTATGCCATATGCCTGCCCTATCACATCTCTCCTTTCCTTCATTGGCATTTCCCATCTCTGATTCGGAGTGTAAAACTCTATCATCCCGCAGCTCCTTTGATCTCAACTGTGGTACATAGGATGGGCTACAAGCTGGTAGATGGGAGAGTCATAAGGACTCTCAAGGGTCAGATGCCGGAGGTTGCCCAGAGTCTGATGAAGATGTTGCTGATGATGGTGATGATGAAGACTCCCAAGCAGAGCCAATGGTGCTAAGGGGGAGAAGATGAAGATGCTACTGAAGACCAAGCACCACAGGGTCCTGCACAATCTCTTAGAGATTTTATTGCTGATCAGATGGCCTAATTGCAGAACCAACTCCCCGGGCTTTGACCATCTCTCCTCGTCTTGATCATGTTGATACAAGGATGATGCATTGGCCGATACTCATGTGCAAATTCAGCACTGGCTTACAAGGCTTTCTACAGAGTTTCATGAGTTCCGTCATCCCCCTGCTCCTGGTAATGGCGATGTCTAGGAGAGTGCATGATTCAGTTTGGAAAATGTAGTTTTCCTTTTCACTAGGCTGGGTCATGTAACTGGTGTTTTAGTTATGTCAGTGACGTATTTCCCTTCTTTTGCCTTTCTTTATGTCATGTCATGCAAATCTTTTGTAACTGTGTGTACTGAATGATCGTTGAATGAAATTTACAGTTATTTGCCTAATTCCTCTTTATGAGTGCATGGTCTATCTTTTGGATGTTGCCAAAGGGGGGAGAAACATCAATTGTGCATAATTGAAATTTTTGTCATCATCAAAAAGGGGAGAATGTGGGGTTCTCATGTGTGATGTTTGTGTCTAAATGGTTTTGATGATGAGAAATGGTAACTGATGTTGTGAAGTTGGTTTGACACATGATGACAGTGACAAAGTCATGCAAGATAGAATCATATGAGAACATGCTTCTATTGATCACCTATACATTTAGTGGATCTCACTTATATGTGTCACAATGTAGGTGTGATGCATACAAGCCAAGAAACAAGAACCAAATGCAAAAGACAAGAAAAAGACTTCAAGTCAAACTGTCGACAGCCATGAAGGCCCCTATCGACAGATGGACCATCCAGAACAAAATGAGCTACTAGAAGCTCAATTGGGACAGTAGCTGTGTGACAGTTGAAGCTTACCTATCGACAGATACAAATGTCATGTCGACAGATGAGAATCACCTGTCGACATCCCAGTGTTCTAGGAACCTTAAAGTTATGGAACACGAAATATGCAGTAGCTGTCGACAGCAGCAAATTCCTGTCGACAACCGAAGTTTTAGAAAGATCTGGGTCAGGATATGATCTATATTTAGGTGATTCCTTTAAGCACGACTCTCATATTTGGACACCCATATATAAAAATCATATGGAGCTATTTTCGCACATAGAAGCCACCACACGAAAACCATAAGCAAAACCCAAGGGAGAAAGCTTCTCCTGCTGCTCTGCTTCAACCCTCCATCCAGAGCGAGGAAGATCACCTTCCGAACGGAGTTGAAGTCAGCTCGTCCGTGGTTCAAGCTTCTATGTCTCAGATCATCATCAAGTGAAGGTTGAAGCTCTTCTGGACGACCATCAAGAAGAGTTCTTCATCAGGATTGATTCTTCATCTCAGAAACTCTTCTCCTTCATATTTTTCATATCTTTGTGGGTGTGATTGTTGTTCAAGCATCCCTTGTACTTGATCCACGTGTGGTTTGTCCTGATTGCTTGTTGCATCAGACAACGTGTGTGTGTGAGTTGTAGAGGGGAACTTGCTGATAAGCAGTTGTTTCTCTGTGTGTGTGTGGACGATGGACGTAGGATACACAAGTTGTGTACTTCGAACCACCTTAAATCAACGTGTCTGTGGTTTGACGTTTTACGGTAGATGTTGGTAGGCACGTTGGACTCTCAACACGTCAAGTAAATTGTGATTTGTTCTCCTCATACTCAACACAAACATCTTCGCTCGAATTCAATACAGATCTATTAAGATTTCAATAAGTTTGTGTTTCCATGGCAAAGGAAGGTCATAGTAATTTTTAGTTGGTAGTAATCTATTCAACCCCCCTTCTAGATTACCGTCTTAAGATAGTTCTGCATATCTTTCACAGAATTGTTACTGATATTTAGATTTCATTCTTAATTAAATCTCACTAAGATCCTAATCAAGTGATTTTTAAAATTCAGTGAAATCTATACAACCCCCCCCCCCCTTCTAGATTTCCTTATAGCAATTTTTTGGCAACATTTCATTTGGTATCAGAGCAGGTTCTCATTGCACTTTAAGTGTTTGATCTAACGATCATGAGTCTGTTGCTATGGAAAACACCAAGGGGTTTATTTGTAATGACCCTCCTCATACCGGTACGATCATACCAATCCCCATCGGTATAAAGAGTGTCGTCACAGTGGGATAATAACCCAACACTAGCCGATAGGTTGATATGTACGTGGATAGTAATTGAGTATAGCGGAAATAAAATAAATAACTCAACTTTAATGCATCACCATCACACATTCCACAGTATATATAGCGAAATAAAATGACAATGTCCACATTATCACATTGTCCATACAATTAAATTTTATTCATGTTATGTGGAAAAGTACAACTATGTTGATGATTCTCCTAGCTATGCCTCCCTCTGGCACGGGATACTGTCAACCTGTATGCCAAAGCAAGAGTGAGTCGAAAGACTCAGCAAGCAAACCAATGTCTTAACCTTAAGATATCGATTCATGTTAAGCTATCAAGCACTAAAGAATTACATACATCATTTAAACTACAAAGAAGACGCATGGGTACATACTCTTAGCTATCAACACATATCTAAATCACCTAAACATGCTTTATACTATCACATGTTTATTCTAAGTCGGATACTAACATACACTTGTACATGTGCTCACACCTACACAGTAGTATGATTATCCATCCAAACATTTTCCATTCATGATATGTTATACAAACTAGAACATAGAATTAAGCATAAAGAAATGAACAACTAGCGGATGACTATTCACTTTTCACATGCACTTTTCATATTAATTGTACCTTTTGCTTGCTGTTTAAGTAAATAATATCATTTCACATGATCTCACATTTATACCATGAATGAAGGTCTATAAATGTTCAATCAATAACAAACTATACAATTTTTAGACAGGATTTATGTACAAATGGTATTGTTGCCAGCTAGCTAGCCCAGAGGGGGGTGAATGGGTTATTAAAAAATTGATCTTTGATTGAAACCTGTTCACTAATAAGATTACACAACAACTTAAACGACAGTTAGAGTTAGAGGAAATGAAACAACAAACAAACGCACAAAACACAGCCACAAGACACAAGGATTTTATCCTGGTTCGGAACTCCTATCCACAGGAGACCTACGTCCAGTCCCTGAGCAATACCTCAGGATATCACTATCAAGGGTACTATCCCCCTCACGGATCCTTACACCCAGCCACAACCGGTCTTCCTTCAACTGAAGGGAAAACAACCACCTGGATACCACCAGGTCTTCCTTCACACAGAAGGGAATACAACCACCTGGATACCACCAGGTCTTCCTTCACACAGAAGGGAATAAAACTAATAAAAGTAAGCACAAGAACAGGCTTCAGGAACTAGCTCAAACAGCTATAGTCTGAAGCAAATAAGCCTCAAGAGAGAAAGGATTTTGACACTGGTTTCTCTCAAAAGACTTCACTAACTCTCACAGGAATTTCTTTTCAACACAGAGAGCTAAAGAGCTGAGATCTATTGGATGGAGTGCTTCGCTCTTGTTTTCAACTACTGAAGACTTGAAGGATTGGCTATTCTCTATCACAGAATGTTGTTCTCTTCAAAAGTATCTTCTCAGTCTTGTAGTCTTGTATTTAAGCTTCTACTTGAAATTTGAACGTTAAAGAACCGTTGTCTCTCATTCTGGTGTACGTTAGACTGGTCTGCAAGGAAGCTTCTGATCTTCAGTCTTTTATCTTTAGTACACGTCAAAGGAATGTTTGATATCTTGTATCTTTTGTGTCCAACGTTGTACAGATAAATCTTGTCAGGTATCTGCAAGCATATCAACAATAAATAGGAGACAGCTAGGGCTGTCGTTGATTGTCAGTCACAGTTGGAAAAGATATTGCTAGATTTAGCAAAGCTCCTTTCTGTCAAAATAAAGATGTAGACAGAATAGCACAATAGTGGAAGATATCGTTTGCATGCATGAGAGATATGTCAGAGTGCATTGAATGCATGGCATCAAACAGACGAGATGCGACTTTGACTATTCAACGTATATTAAAGAGTATGATATAACAATGAAATCGATATAAACAAAGCGATGCCTTTATGACTTATGAAATCGTTATAGTTGATAGGCAAATCGTTATGACAGAGAACCATTAAATCATAATAATGAGATCGTATAAGCACTTATGAAATCGTTATAAACAAACTGATGCCTTTATGACTTATGAAATCGTTATAAGTTGATAGGCAAATCGTTATGCAGAGAACCATTAAATCTAATAATGAAATCGTTATAGCACTTGTGATATCGTATAAAGAAAGCTGATGCCTTTATGACTTATGAAATCGTTATAAGTGATAGGCAAATCGTTATGACAGAGAACCATAAATAAATAATGAAATCATTATAAGACTTATGAAATCATGTGATCAAAAGAGAATTGTTATGAATATCAGAAATCGTTATGAGATGCAAGTCGTTGTGTTTCTGAAGAAATCGATATGAAACACTTAGCAAAAGGCAAGTCGTTGCGAGTTCTAAAGAATCGTTACGACAACTTATAGAGTCGTTGTGACGAGCAAGCGTTATGAGCTCTAAAAAACGTTATGTTATGACAACTAAGAAATCGTTACGGCGAGCAATCGTTGGGAGTTCTAAAGAAGTCGTTATGACAACTTAAAAAATCATTGCGACGAGCAAATCGTTACGAGGTCTTAAGAAATCGTTATGACAACTTAAGAAATCGTTACGGCGAGCAAGTCGTTGTGAGTTCTAGAGAAGCGTTATGACAACTTAAGAAATCGTTGCGACGAGCAAATCGTTACGAGGTCTTAAGAAATCGTTATGACAACTTAAGAAATCGTTACGGCGAGCAAGTCGTTGCGAGTTCTTAAGAATCGTTATGACAACTAAGAAATCGTTGCGACGAGCAAATCGTTACGGTTTATAAAGAAGTCGATGCAATGACTTAGGAAAGAATATGAAGTGAGAGTTTTACCTGATTGTCTTGAACTTCCTTTTACTTTTATTTCCTGTCCTCAAGGCTCAAGTAATTCATTAGTATTGTTTGTTAATCATCAAAATTAATATATAAATAAGTGAATTAATTTATATGGGGAAAGTTTGGTCATCAATCTCCCTTTTTGATGATGACAAAATATACTAACAGCATAAATGAAACAGACATTTTTCAGAGTTGCTTTAGTCTTCTCCCCCTTTTGTCAATAAGCAAAAAGATAGTCTATGAGACAAAGAAGAGAGAAAGCTTTGGATTAATTAGGAGTAAGATAATACAACGGAGACAAAAGAGAGGCATGCTGGGAAATGACAGCCCATGCCTTGATCTCCATATCTTCAAAAGTCTGGTGGAAAACACCAGGAGCAACTGAGAAGGAAGAACCCATGGCTGGAGTGATCCTCTGAATGTAGCTGTCGCTGCTCTTCCAAGAATTCTCCATACTGATCTCTGTCCAGTATGAATCTGAAGTAGGTGCTTTTTCCAAAACTGGCACGATGGAGAAATCTATCCAGAGAGATTGGATAGAGAATCTTCTGATCAAGAAGATCCTTCTTTAAGGCATAGAAGGCAGTATATCTGGCTGCCCACTGAACATAGATCTCTTGAATGGGATTTATGGAGTTGAGATCCAAGAAGGCTTCGGCTGATAGAATAGGCTTAGCTTGACGGATCAAGGAACTGTTGATGGCTTGCAACTGAAGATGGGGTTCCTTGTAGAGCGTTTCCCACGGAGGGAGAAAGCCTCTCACACTCAAAAATGAGTGGAGCCAAGACTTGGGAGGAAATGCGGCCAGAGTGGTATTCTCTGAAAATAAACCGCAAAAAGGAAGGCATTTACCCTGCTTAGCTGACATTCTGCCCATCTGCTTAGCAAACATATCAAAGGCATGGGAGCCTGCATCTGAGTCAAACACTAAGGAGTGTAGCTTCGGCAGAAGAACTGGAGAGTCAACTTTGAGGTTTGCAAAATCCACTGTGAGGGGAAGATTTATTGGATGTTCTGATCTCAGCATCACTATGGCTGAATGAAATTGGTAGAACTGGACTTCAGGCAGCTTGTTCAGGTAGCAGAAATCACTGTACAACTGGAAGTTCTTGGCTATCCTGATCTCTTTCAGAATGAATGGGCCCCAAGAGGTCTTATGCCGAAGAAGGAACCACTCAGAAAGAGTGAGTGGGTGATCTCTATGGGTAAGGGTTTCTGCACGGGCAGTCAAGTATTTGGAGTACTGAGGCTTGTTTCCCTTGACGTGGCCCACTGCTTCAGTCTTGAACTCAGTCCCCTCATAGATTTTGGATTTTTGAAGGTGGGAGAACTGGCAAAGAGGAAGAACAATGTTTAGATGCTCAGAGAGGTTGAGGAAGGGAATACCATAGATAGTGGAAAGGATACATTTTTGAAGGTATTCCTTATAGATGGATCTTCTCTGAGGGTCGAGGGTAAGAGAGTACCAAAGAGGAGGAAATAATGGTGTGGAAGGGATGCTGACAGAGGATGAATTTTCCTCTCTTGGCAGGACTGGGAGGATCAGTCCTGTGGACATGAGTGGCAGTGGATAGTATGGAGATGAGGGTACTTCTCTCAAAGTCATCCGGAAGATTAGTGTCAAAGTCACTGTGAATTTGAGGTGATTCCGGAATGAAAGTGACAGAAGAAGGAGGAGTAGGAGGATAGAAGAGATGTTTGGGATTGAAGGATGAAGATGGGTGAACTGGAGTAGTTTTAGAGAGAGGTGAAGATGGAGCTGAGGTTTGAGAGGAAGTGGGAGAGAAGGAAGGTTGAGATGGAATGATAGAGGATGAGGTTTGGGTGCGAGGCATAGGGTGTTTGAAGGTTGGTGGAGCTGGAGGGGCTGTAGAAGAAGATGAAAGTGAGGAGGGGATTGGAGTTGCAAGAGTAGAAGTTTCAGGGGCCTTGGTAGCTGCTACTGGCTCTTTCCCTTTTGCTTGACCTTCGCTGACAACTGCAGACGGCCCAGATGGCCTAAATTCCTGATGAGATGGTCCTGATGACCCTGAAGCTTGCACTGATGGCCCAGATGGCCCTGACTCTTGTGCTGGTGGCCCTGGTGGCGAGGAACAGCTGCTGGTCTGCTCTGAGTAGCAGAAGGAGAAAGTCCACCTGTCCTGGAAATTGCTGATGCATGGTCTTCATGTCTGACAATTCCTTGTTGAACCACCTCATAGCATTTCGGACTGAAGACAGTTCAGAAGTGGCTGTAGCTTGACTGGCAAGAATGCCTTGGACACTGGACTGAACTGATGATAATATATCTCCTTGAGCCTTTAGTATGTCCATAACAGGCTTCAAATAAACTTTCCTGTGGCCCTTTCCTGCCTTCTGTGAACCACTTTCTTATTTTTCTCTGAGGTACTGGTTCTTCAAATCTTTCTCTTGAACTGATTTAGTTCATCTTGCATGGCTATTATCCAAGATTCATCAGTTAAAGCTTCATTGACTGTCTTAGGCTCTATTTGAGAGACAAAAGCTAAATAATCAACAAGGATTACATTCCTCTTGTTCTTACCCTTACAGATGGATCACCAATAATGTCTCAGAGGGTGATCTTTCTTACGTCTCCATTTTTTTGGAAGATTTGCATGTGAATTTCAGTTTGCTGCCAGTTCTTCCAGAGGGGATCTTCCTTGTCCTCAATTGAGGTATTCTTTAATTTTTCGGACAAGTCATCTGCATCATCAATGTCACTAATTTCTTCCTTTTTCAAGGAAGGGTTAGATTCATCAAAAAACATGCACAGTTGTTCAATTAATAATGAGCGTTTATTGAAAACCTCTATAACCTTTGGGTTTAGAAGAAGTGTACCCCATAACATGACTTCATCTGATTTGGCAACTAACTTACCAATGTCCCTTTTTCCATTGTTATGGATGAAAGAAGGACATCCAAATTTTTGAAGTGACTGACTTAGGTTTCTTTCCCTTGTAGAGTTCATAGTAGTCTTCTTTAGAATTGGCTGATCATTACCCTATTAATGAGTAGCTTGTAGTGTTGATGGCTTCGGCCCCCAAAAATATCTTGGCAAGTCATATTCTGATAACATTGTTCTTGCCATATCAAAGAGTTCTATTTTTCCTGTCAGCAATCCGTTCTGTTGAGGTGTCCTTGGTGCTGAGAAGTTGTGCTCAATTCCTTGGTCATCACAGAACCTAGCAAACAACTTTTCATTTTGAAATTCACCACATGATCTGATCAGATAGAGATAATGGTGAACGTCTGATCTTTCTGAACTTTCTTCCTGAAGCTCAAAAAATTATCAAAGGTGTCATCTTTGTGCTCTAGAAAGGATACCCAAGTAAATCTTGAGTAATCATCAACTATGACAAATCCAAAATTCTTTCCCCCAAGACTGGTAATCCTCACTGCCCCAAATAGATCCATGTGAAGTAGTTCTAAAGGCCTTGAGGTGGTCATTACTGTCTTAATTTGAAAGAGTTCTTGGTGTGCTTTCCTCTTGCACAAGGTCTGCAGATGCTATCCATTTTTGTGTTGACCTTTGGCAGTCCTTCCACTAGATTCTTTTTCTGAGCTTGTTCAATCCATCCAAACTGCAGTGTCCCAGTCTTCTGTGCAACAACTCAGTTGATTGATCTTTGCTGGCTGCCAAATAGACATCTCGATCCCTGAGTTCCTCAGATAGAGTACATACAAATTTCTTTCTCTATATGCTTCAAAGATGACTGCTCCATCCTTTAATATGCTGCATTTTGATTCTTGGAACTGAATTGATGGCCTTTGTCACACAACTGGCTGATGCTAATGAGATTGTGCTTTAATCCTTTAACCAGCAAACATCTTCGATAACTGATTTCCTTTATTGTTCACAGACCCACTTCCTATCACTGTGCCTTTTCCATTGTCTCCATAGGTAACTGTCCCTCTTCAGCTTGGAGATTGACAAAGAACTTCTGGTTTCCTGACATGTGTCTTGAGCATCCACTATCCAAGTACCATTTGGATGCTCTTGAGTTTCCCTGAAATTTAAACATTAAGTTTTAGGTACCCAAGTTCTTTTTGGGTCCTGATGGGTTAGTATCATTAATTTTACCTTTTATTATATATTTTTATGTTTTGTTGGGCATGTTATGCGATATGTCCTAATTTGTTGCAGTGATCATAGTAGGATAATTTTGTTATCTATCTATATACTTGAACTCAGCTTTATATGCTCTATATCTTGTTCAGGTATAAACTTTGTGTTGGATATGTTTTAGGATAGACTATGGTTTCTTCATTATCTGGGGGTGTTATATCTAACCCATTTTTCTTCTTACCTACTCTTCTAGCACCTTTTAATATTAGAGAGTTTTTACCATTAGTAATTTCTCTAGTGTGCTTGATAGTTTATCATTTTTTCATTTAAGTTTTCAATTTCTTTTCTTAATTCATCTGTCCTTTCCTGTGTTTCCAATTTTGTTATTTGTTCATTCTTAGCTTTTAGGTCCTCATATAACAATTCATTTCTTATTAAGTTCAGTTATTTGTTTCTCTAATTCTTCATTTTCAGTTTTTGGATCTGAATTAGTGTTTCCAAACAGATTACATTTTTCTTACTAACTTTAAGTAATTTATATACTTCTTTATATTTATCATAAAGTTCATTAGAGGCACTTTCTACATTATCAGAATCTGAATCATTACAGGAATCAAAGGAAGAGTCAGAAGTTACCTTTTCTTTGGTGTTGCCATGAGAGCCAGGTTGGCTTCTTCTCCATCACTACTTGAGCTTGACTCACTGTCGGAGTCACTGTTGTTCTCCCAAGCAGCTGCCATTGCCTTCTTTTTATACTTCTTGAATTTTCTGAAATTATCCTTCTTCTTGTGATCATTCTTCTTAAGCAATGGACATCTGCCTTGATGTGTCTAGGCTTCTTGCATTCATAGCAAATCATTTCTCCTTTCTTCGAATCCTTTACTTCTGGTTTTCTGAAATCTTTATTTTTCTTAAAAAATCTTCTCCCAGACTGGAACTTCTTCTTCTTTGCTAGAATTCTTTAAAGTCTTCGAGACAACATTGCTTCTTCATCATCACTGTCCTTACTGCTTTCACTGTTGTCCTGTGATTCTTCTGATATATCTTCATTTGCCTTGAGAGCATTTGATTGCTTCTTTCTGTTGGAGGATTCTCCTAATCTCTCCATATTTATCTCATGAGCCATGAGGGATCCTATTAACTTCTCCAATGACATTAGTTTTAGATCATTGGCTTCCTCAATGGCTGTTACCTTTGGAGTTCAGGAGGATGGCAGAGATCTGAGGATCTTCGTGACCATATCTGGTACGACATAGATTTTTCCTAATCCAGCTAACCCATTTGTTATATCTGTGAATCTACTAAACATTTGGGTTATGGATTCACCTGACTGCATCTGGAATCTTTCATATTGAGTCACAAGAATGTCATTTTGTCTCCTTTACCTTATATGTCCCTTTATAGGTAATCCTGAGCTTTTCCCACATTTCCATTGCGGATTTGCAGGCTGAAACTCTGTTGAATTCTTCTTACTGAGGGCACAGCACAGGATGCTCTTGGCTTTGCAGTTTAAAGATATTCTTCTTCTATCATCTTCTGTCCACTGAGCCTTTGGATTGGTGACTAGAAGATCACCATCTTCTATAATCGACCAAATCATGTAATCATGTCCTAGAAAGTACTCCATTCTTGTCTTCCAATAGGTATAATCTTCTCCATCAAACATAGGAGGTATGTTGACTGACTGACCTTCGAAGTTACCTTGGGCTGCCATGGATCTTTACTCTTCAGATCGTTGGATCTTCTTCTTTGTCGAAGAGACTCGCTCTGATACCACTTGTTGCCCAGCTAGGTAGCCCAGAGGGGGGGTGAATGGGTTATTAAAAAATTGATCTTTGATTGAAACCTGTTCACTAATAAGATTGCACAACAACTTAAACGAAAGTTAGAGTTAAAGGAAATGAAACAACAAACGCACAAAACACAACCACAAGACACAAGGATTTTATCCTGGTTTGGAACTCCTATCCATAGGAGACCTACGTCCAGTCCCTGAGCAATACCTCAGGATATCACTATCAAGGGTACTATCCCGCTCACGGATCCTTACACCCAACCACAACCTGTCTTCCTTCAACCTGAAGGAAAACAACCACCCTGTATACCACCAGGTCTTCCTTCACACAAAAGGGAATACAACCACCCTGGATACCACCAGGTCTTCCTTCACACAGAAGGGAATAAAACTAATAAAAGTAAGCACAAGAACAGGCTTCAGGAACTTGCTCAAACAGCTATAGTCTGAAGCAATATAGCCTCAAGAGAGAAAGGATTTTGACACTGGTTTCTCTCAAAAGACTTCACTAACTCTCACAGGAATTTCTTTTTCAACACAGAGAGCTAATGAGCTGAGATCTATTGGAATGGAGTTCTTCGCTCTTGTTTTCAACTACTGAAGACTTGAAGGATTGGCTATTCTCTATCACAGAATGTTGTTCTCTTCAAAAGTCTATCCTTCTCAGTCTTGTAGTCTTGTATTTAAGCTTCTACTTGAAATTTCAACGTTAAAGAACCGTTGTCTCTCATTCTGGTGTACGTTAGACTGGCCTGCAAGGAAGCTTCTAATCTTCAGTCTTTTATCCTTTAGTACACGTCAAAGAAATGTTTGATATCTTGTATCTTTTGTGTCCAACGTTGTACAGATAAATGTTGTCAGGTATCTGCAAGCATATCAACAATAAATAAGAGACATCTAGGCTGTCGTTGATTGTCAATCACAGTTGGAAAAGATATTGCTAGATTTAGCAAAGCTATTTTTTGTCAAAATAAAGATGTAGACAGAATAACACAATAGTGGAAGATATCATTTGCAAGCATGAGAGATATGTTCAGAGTGTATTGAATGCATGGCAGTCAAATAGACGAGATGCGATTTTGACTATTCAACGTATATTAAAGAGTATTGATATAACAATGAAATCGATATAAACAAAGTCGATGCCTTTATGACTTATAAAATCGTTATAAGTTGATAGGCAAATTGTTATGACAGAGAACCATTAAATCATAATAATAAAATCGTTATAAGCACTTATGAAATCGTTATAAACAAAGCTGATGCCTTTATGACTTATGAAATCGTTATAAGTTGATAGGCAAATCGTTATGACAGAGAACCATTAAATCATAATAATGAAATTGTTATAAGCACTTATGAAATCGTTATAAACAAAGCTGATGCCTTTATGACTTATGAAATCGTTATAAGTTGATAGGCAAATCGTTATGACAAAGAACCATTAAATCATAATAATGAATCGTTATAAGCACTTATGAAATTGTTATAAACAAAGTTGATGCCTTTATGACTTATGAAATCGTTATAAGTTGATAGGCAAATCGTTATGACAGAGAACCATTAAATCATAATAATGAAATCGTTATAAGCAGTTATGAAATCGTTGTGATCAAAAGAGAATCGTTATGAATTCTTCAGAAATCGTTATGAGATGCAAGTCGTCATGTTTCTGAAGAAATCGATATGAAACACTTAGGAAAAGGCAAGTCGTTGCGAGTTCTAAAGAAATCGTTACGACAACTTATAGAGTCGTTGTGACGAGCAAGTCGTTGTGAGCTCTAAAGAAATCGTTATGACAACTTAAGAAATCGTTACGGCGAGCAAGTCGTTGGGAGTTCTAAAGAAGTCGTTATGACAACTTAAGAAATTGTTGTGACGAGGAAATCATTACGAGGTCTTAAGAAATCGTTATGACAACTTAAGAAATCGTTACGGCGAGCAAGTCGTTGCAAGTTCTAAGAAGTCATTATGATAACTTAAGAAATCGTTGCGACGAACAATCATTACGAGGTCTTAAGAAATCGTTATGACAACTTAAGAAATCGTTACGGCGAGAAAGTCGTTGCGAGTTCTAAGAAATCGTTATGACAACTTAAGAAATCGTTGCGACGAGCAAATCGTTACGGTTTATAAAGAAGTCGATGCAATGACTTAGGAAAGTATATGAAGTGAGAGTTTTATCTGATTGTCTTGAACTTCCTTTTACTTTTATTTCCTGTCCTCAAGGCTCAAGTAATTCATTAGTATTGTTTTGTTAATCATCAAAATTAATATATAAATAAGTGAATTAATTTATATGGGGAAAGTTTTGTCATCAGGTAATCACATCTAGCATGGAAGCTAAACATTATTTCGTGCATTTATCACATTCATAACCACACTTTACTTGCTGTTTTGACATGAATTAAACTCAATTACATGGATTTATATTTGTTCACATGTTATCTTATCTATTTAAGAATCCTACATGTTTATCTTTCATGTTGCATAAATGACATGGTTACATATGTTTATTCACATACACTATTACATGAGTATTTATAAACTACATGACATGATGCTAAACATGATATTACAATTGAGGTATTAATACGTGAAAATATGAACATATTGCATTAATACATTGGCTTTCACATGAAAGCACACTTTCATTAACATTAACTCTCCCTTGCATATCTTTTCACAAATTCTTCACATTGTTTATTTTTACACCTTCGCTTATCGCATATCATATCATTTGCACTCATCACGTGCCACATTTACATATTACTTTACGCTTTATTTATATTTTATTGCTTAAATTGCCTTGACACATAGTCCTAACTACTTATTAGAGGACACACACCAATATCTCATAGCACATAGCTCATCTCATAGCACATCGCATCGCATCTCATAGCACATAACTCATAACATAACTCATAATCATATACCCACCACCAAGGCAATGTAGTGGCGTGTAGCAAACTAGATTTTTGGAAAATAAAATTTAATAATTTTAAAAATATATATATATAAGCAATTAGAAAAATAAATAAAAGGGAATTAAATAAATCCTATTAAAAGAAAAGAATTAATGTGCTTTGTTAAATGGATCCATTAGAAATTAGTGGGCTAAAATAGAGATTTTAAAATGGGGAATAATTGAAAATATCCAAAATTCGTAACTAAAATATTATTTAAATAAAAAGAGGGTATTTAATGCATTAAAATAAGTGATTTGAATTGGATTTGGAATCCTAAACCTACCCCAATTGCTTGGCCACGAAATCCCCTCTCTCTCAACCCAATTAGGAGATCTATTGCTTAAAGAGGGGAGAGGAGAATAAGAAACTCGGAATTAAAGGGAATTAGAGTCCAAATAGGAAATAGAAGAGGAGAAGCTTAAATAGTTCTCTAAAAGCCTCATGGCCAGCCCTAGCTCATGCCAAGGGGTTGTTGGACTAGGAAGAGATGCCAAGAGGAGGAAAATTCGTGGAGGAGAGGGATCTCCCAAGTTCTTCCCCGAGTTCTTCAAGTTCTAACGTTGGAAGAGGAAAACGATCAAAGGTAGGCATTCTCACGAGCATAAACTATGAAAACTTTTCTGTAAGATGTCTCATCAATCAAGAACAAGAGCCCTTTAATTTCATATTTTTCCATTGAGCAAATATTTAGTTCTCAATTTTCCATGTTCTGTGAACTTCATGACCCTGAACCCTCTTATTAATTCATATCTTCATGTATACTCGTCCTTATGCCATGAGATTTTTATTGAAGATTCTGATGGATGTTAGGTTTCTTTTGCCCTTGAAAGCCCTAATTTCCATCCATCCTATTATGCGAATTAATTCGTTGATCCCAACTATACACAGTTCTATGTTCAACATGAATACTCTTTATTCAACCCTGTTGAAACCTTCGATGCTTTCCGATTCTGATTTACTAGAAGTACCCATGCAAGTCTGGATCTGTTTAAAATTGGTTTCATGATTTTTCATGCATTATACAATTTGTTCATAGTTTTAGAACAACTGTGTCAAGAAGGGAAGCTCTTGGACCGCAATCCAAGACATGTCTGTTTCCTATCGGACTTGGGCACAGACCACCAGAACGCGACAGCCCGATAGGCCGCGTTCTGTGGTCTGGTTGCGACAGTCTTCCGATCGCGTTCTGATCGCGACAGTCAGCGCCGTCGCAATCGATGTGCCTGGACTGAATGGCTTGTCGCGTTCCGTACAGATCCCTGTCGCGTTCTGACCACCTGTCATGACCGACCTGTCGCTATCCATTCAAACACCTATCGCGATCGACCCTGTACCCGTCACGACCCTTACTGGGGTGCGACGCATTCACAGGATTTTTACAGAAAACGCCTGATTTGCAATGCTCTGATTGCCTATTGTGCTTATACCCTTTAATCCAAGTTATACCCGTAGTAATTTCACTTAATATAAATTGAACATTTTTGTGTGATTAAAAATACATACACACGAAGAATTTTGATCTATGATTTCATGACACACGCACACACTTTGAACCTTCCAAATACGGCTTAATTTGCAATAACAAGTTACTAAAATCATCTGGTAAAATTTGGTATTTAATTGCTTTATTTTACGTTTCATGCGATGTTTTGGAACACCGATCTTGACGCTCCACTGTTCTAGAACTCCTCTAGAACGTCGAGCACTTGTTTCTATATATACACACTTTCTTGACTTGGACAAACTCTTCGACTGATACTCCTTCTGCCGGACTAGTGAGTCTTCGTTCAAGGCCTCCGCAAGTCTCCTCTGTCCATTAATTCCCACATGGTCGACGAGCCGGTTGTACCCTAACACCTATTACACCTTTTAGGGATCAATACGATCCAAACGGCCATTAGAAGTTCGCTCTCGTCTTGTATCACGCCAGACGTTTGGACCTATGCATAACAAGGCCAGTGGTAGAGTCGTTAACTTCCACCTAACAGCCAACACCAAGAGCGCGTGTTGTGCAATTGTTACTATCGCCGGTTTACTCGACGTGTTACGTGCAATATCCACTAGCTCTTGTCTATACTCTACTCACTCATCTATTCACATTCACTCTGCAATCTCGTCTATTCATCTATTGCTCTCATCTATTTCTTGGTACTTTATATTGGCCATGGACTCCTTGTCTAAAGATAAACAATATAACCAATGCCTGCGCAATGGGGCCCGATCTAGTCTTAGGAAGAGCGCCCGAAAGTGCCATTTGCCCATGGGAGTTAAATGATCAGGATGTCGGCATTACATCCAAGTGCCATACTATCTAGATTAATCTAATGACAATCAAAAAGTGCTATATTCTCTCGTTGTCTGCTGACAACAAAGTGCTATGCTATACTCGTTGTGCTATTGCTATTGTGTGTTATGGCCATCTTGCTATTTTGTGCTATACTCGACTCTCGTGCTATATTTGGAAACCTGTGCTATTTCGCTCACGTGCTATCATGTTATCTCTCACTTTACTTGACTCTCTCGTTCAATCATTAGTTACTCTGCTTTTGATGCATTAACTATTTAAAGTCTGCTTGACTATTGAGATTTAAGTCCTACTAGGCATTATCCCTCACCCTGCATTATTTGTCGTTGTGTTCTCAGGTGAGAGCGAGGATGAACTTTACACTCAATAGGACGAGAACGACCAGGAGTGATGTCAAGAGTGCCCTAGCACCCTAGCACTATGATAAAGTCGTAGTTTAGTCTTTGCTTTATTTCAATGTAATTGGGCCCTATAGATTGGCTCTGATATTAGTGGTTGTAATTAGACATTGGAAGGTTATTAATGAGAAAGATTTTCTTTAGTATTATTCCTTGTGCATTGGTTTGATGTCTAGTACTTGCTCAGTACCCATTTACTTGCAACTGTCTCGCGTTCCGATATTCCGCGTTGGGGAGTGATAGTTTTGCGGTATCAGAGCCTAGGTTATTCTTAAGTATAGGATGATCTAGGTAAACCTGCCTCGATTAGAGTCGATTCTCCTACCTATGCGGCGATAGGTGGTTAGAGCCAAGGGTAATTAGCTAAAATGAACTCACACACGCAAAAATTAAATCTCACATCGATATCATGACAATAAATATTCTTTTGTAGGAACTAAGTAATCCAGATGACTGCTGAACGTGCTCAAATGAGAGGCATGCAACAAACCATCCAAGAGTTGACTCGTGCCATCATGCAAGCTACCCAAGGCAGGGGTAATCGTGCCAGTACAGGTGATCTGCATCGTAACTTCAGAAGTCTGAACCCGCCTAGGTTCACTGGATCCACGGATCTGGATAAAGTAGAACACTAGCTGAAAAAAATGGAAAGGATTTTCCGTGTCATGCAATGCGTAGCGGGAGATAAGCTCCTGCTAGCCACTTTTCAACTAGAGAAGGACGCCCGCGCTTGGTGGGAGTCAGTGGAAACAACTAGGGAGAACAGTCAATTCACCTGGAATGAATTTAAAGATGCCTTCAACTCCAAGTACTTCTCTGAGCGTGTCCAAGAAAGGAAGATTGCGGAATTCGTTGCTCTGAAGCAGAGGAACCTGACTATGGCCGAGCATGAAGCCCAGTTTTCTAGGGTGACGCGCTATGCTGCACACCTAGTGAACACTGAAAGGATGAAGGCTAAACGTTTTCTCAACGGCCTTAGGTCCCAATACATCACCCAACTGGCACCTCTCGACATCCAGACCTACGCCGAGATGGTGAAGAAAGCTCAGCTACTAGAAGATGCTACGGACTTCACTGACCGTATAAAAGTGAAGTTCGTGAAAAAGGAAATGACCTCAGGTCAATCATCTGCTAAGCCTACCAATGGTAAGAAGCATCCCTTCAACATCACGGAGGGATCCAGCCAAGAAAGGAAGTCGAAGGTCTTCATACCAAACACTCCAGCCAATAGCAACTGCAAGCATTATGACAAGCCAGGTAACACCGTTGACGAGTGCTGGAGGAAAGTCGGCGCATGTCTGCGCTGCGGTAGTCACGAACACCGCATCCCCGAGTGCCCGCTACTGAAAGAGAATGAGAGGCGCCCTAATGCGCCTAAGAAACAGGGCCGAATGCAAGCCCTGCATGATGAGGAGCCCGCTACAGACGGTGGCGTGGTAGAAGGTACTCTATAAGTTTTCTCCTTATCAGCATTTGTCTTATTTGATATTGGAGCAGCTCATTCATTTATATCTCAACACTTTGCTGATACCCTAACTGCAAAACCTATATCCATGGGTTGAGTTCTCTGTCACAACGCCACTAGGGGAAAATGAGAAATTGAACAAATACTTTCCAACTGCCGATGTAATGATTGGAGACCATAACCTAAAAGTCAACCTGGTATGTATGCCCATGGAAGGCTATGATGTAATCTTAGGAGCCGATTGGTTGTCCGCTTATGGGGCAAACGTCGATTGTAAGAAGGGCAGGGTGACGTTTAGTGACTTTCCTAAATTGGCATTATCTTGAATTAGACATAAGAGACAAATGTCTCTAATCTCTGCCATAAAAGCCCATAACATGATGAGGAAAGGTTGTATTGCTTTCCTAACAGCCGTAATTGTGGGAAAGAACGGTGCTAAGATAGAAGACATTCACATAGTTCAGGATTACCCCAATGTGTTTCCTGAAGATCTACCCGGGATTCCCCCGGAACGTGATGTCAACTTCGCCATAGAGTTGATCCCTGGAGCTACCCCAGTATCGCGTCAACCTTACCAGATGTCACTTGCCGAGCTAAAGGAGTTTAAGACGCAACTGATGGTGCTATTAGAAAAGGGGTTCATCAGACCAAGTACTTCCCTATGGGGAGCACCTGTGCTATTCGTCACGATGAAAGATGGATCGATGAGGATATGCATTGACTATCATCAACTCAATCAGCTGACCATCAAGAACAAATACCCATTGCCCAAGGTCGATGAACTATTTGACCAAATATTTGGAGCTCAATATTTCTCCAAGATCGATCTTCGATTTGGCTATCACCAAATGAGGATCAAGGAGGACAATATCATCAAGACGGCTTTCAGGAGCAGGTACGGACACTATGAATTTGTTGTTATGCCTTTTGGGCTAACCAATGCTCCTGCAGCCTTTATGCAACTCATGAACAACATATATCGGCCCTACCTTGACAAGTTCGTGGTCGTCTTTATCGACGACATCCTCATATACTCCAAGACCAAGGAAGAGCATGAAGAACATCTGAAGATTGCATTGCAAGTCTTGCGAGACAACAAGCTGTACGCAAATCTAAGCAAGTGTGAATTCTGGCTCGAAGATGTGTCCTTCTTGGGCCATGTCATCTCTAAAGACGACATCTCCGTTGATCCCTCCAAAGTCGAAGCTGTACTCAACTGGGAGAGACCAACCAATGTCACAGAAATCAGAAGTTTCTTGGGGCTGGCTAGCTATTACAGGCGGTTCATCAAGGACTTCTCAAAGATCGCCATTCCTCTCACGTGCCGGATAGGAAAGGAGAATCCATACTCCTGGAGTAAAGAGTGTGAGAAAAGTTTCCAAACTCTCAAAGATTGCCTGACCTCAGCACCTGTTCTCGCTCTACCAATAGAGGGAGAAGGTTTCTCTGTCTACACCGATTCCTCACGGATTGGGCTAGGGTGTGTACTGATGCAAAAGGAGAAAGTCATCACCTACTTTTCTCGACAACTGAGGACTCATGAAGTTAACTACCCCATGCATGATCTTGAGTTGGCTGCCATGGTCTTCGCCTTGAAAATCTGGAAGCATTACCTCTACGGAGAAAGGTTCACTGTCTACTCAGACCATAAAAGTCTGAAGTACTTATTCTCCCAGAAAGAACTCAACATGAGACAGAGAAGATGACTAGAATATCTGAAGGATTTCGACTTCAACATCTAATACCATCCAGGCAAGGGTAACGCCGTGGCTGATGCTCTTAGTGGAAAGTCGATGGCATCTATTTCAAGTCTAGTACTTGGCAAGATGCAACTACTAGAACAATTCACAAGGTTAGACTTAAATATTGAACATAGAGATGATCGAGTCTTGGTTGCCAATATCATGATTCAATCCAATCTGCTAGAGGAGATCAAACCTCAACAAGACGATGATCTATTCTTAGTTCGCGTCAAGGAAACTCTAGCCGAAAGACCGGATTTTGCTATGACCGAAGATGGAAGGCTTGTCATTCAAGGAAGGACATGCATTCCCAATAATGAAGAACTGAAGAGGAAGCTAATGGTTGAAGCTCACAAGACAAAGTACACTATCCATCCAGGAGGTACCAAAATGTATCAAGACATGAAAAGAACATTTTGGTGGCCGAACATGAAGAGAGAGGTAGCCGAGCATGCTGCTCACTGCTTTACTTGCCAACAAGCAAAAGCGGAACACCTACGCCCTACTGGTGTACTCAGATAGCTAGATATTCTGGAATGGAAATGGGAAAGCATTGAGATGGATTTCATCATGGGTTTACCCAAGACTCGTGGTGGACTCGACGCCATATGAGTTATTGTAGACCGACTAACCAAATCTACCCACTTCCTAGCCATAAATAGTAACTGGTCAGTGGAGGTACTTGCTGCCTAATATGTCAAGGAGATTGTAAGACTACATGGCATTCCATCATCTATTGTTTTGGATCGGGATCCGAGATTTACATCTAATTTTTTGAAAGGACTGCAAGGTGCACTGGGTACTAAACTCAACTTTAGTACCACATTCCATCCACAAACTGATGGACAAACTGAAAGAACCAACCAAATAGTGGAAGACATGTTAAGAGCTTGCACTATAGACTTCCAAGGATATTGGAACGAACATCTATCTCTTATTGAGTTCGCCTATAACAACAGTTACCAAGCGAGCATCAAGATGGCACCGTTCGAAGCACTCTACGGAAGGAATTGTAGATCTCCTGCATTTCTAGAATGAGGTCGGAGAATAGCAATGGCTAGGCCCAGACATGGTGCAACGTACTACCAAGGACATACAAGTGATTAGAGACCGGCTAAAGACTGCTCAGTCCAGGCAAAAGAGCTATGCCGACAAAAGAAGGCGAGACTTAGAATTTCAAGTCGGTGATCATGTGTTCTTGAAGGTGTCACCTACACGTGGCATCCAAAGATTTGGTGTGAAAGGAAAGCTTAGTCCTAGATTCATCGGTCCTCTCTATGCTCAGGAAGTACGTCTATGACCCTACCCACATCATTCACCACGAGAAGTTGGTACTGAACAAGGATGCAACATACAAAGGCAAACCAGTCAAGATACTGGAACGGAAGGTACAATAGCTCAGGAACCGTCCCATCCACGTGGTTAAAGTCTTATGGAATAACTGCGGAGTGGAAGAGGCCACCTGAGAACCCGAAGGAGTCACCAGACGAAACTACCAAGATCCTTTCGGTAAGACATTTCCTCTCTTATGATCATATGAATTTGGGGACCAATTTTTTTTAAGAGGGGAAGGATGTAGCAACATGGATTTTTGAAAAATAAAATTTAATAATTTAAAAATATATATATAAGTAATTAGAAAAAAATGAAAGGGAATTAAATAAAACTCATTAAAGGAAAAGAATTAATGGGCTTTGTTCAATGGACCCATTAGAAATTAGTGGGCTAAAATAGAGATTTTAAAAAGGGGAATAATAGAAAAATATCTAAATTTCGTAACTAAAATATTACTTAAATAAAAAGAGGGTATTTAATGCATTAAAATAAGTGATTTGAGTTGGATTTGGAATCCTAAACCTACCCCAATTGCTTGGCCACGAAATCCCCTCTCTCTCAACCCAATTAGGAGATCTCTTGCTTAAAAAGGGGAGAGGAGAATAGGAAATTCGGAATTAAAGGGAATTAGAGTCCAAATAGGAAATAGAAAGAGGAGAAGCTTAAATACTTCTCTAAAAGCCTCATGGCCGGCCCTAGCTCATGCCAAGGGGTTGCTGGACCAGGAAGAGCGGCCATGAGGAGGAGAATTTGTGGAGAAGAGAGATCTCCTAAGTTCTTCCCCGAGTTCTTCAAGTTCTAACCCTAGAAGTGGAAAATGATCAAAGGTAGCATTCTCACGAGCATAAACCATGAAACGTTTTTTGTAGGATGTCTCGCTTATCAGGAACAAAAGCCCTTTGATTTCATATCTTTCCATCGAGTAAATCTTTAGTTCTCAAATTTCCAAGTTCTATGAACTTCATGACCTCAAACCCTCTTATTAAATTCATATCTTCATGTTTACTCATCCTCATGCCATGAGATTTTTATTGAACATTCTGATGGATGTTAGGTTCCTTTTGCCCCTAAAGCCCTAATTTCTATCCACCCTATTATACGAATTAATTCGTTGATCCCAACTGTACAAGTTCAATGTTCATCATGAATTCTCTTTATTAAACCCTATTAAAACCTTCATTGCTTTCCAATTCTGATTTACTGGAAGTACCCATGCATGTCTGGATCTGTTTAAAATTGGTTTCATGATTTTTAGTGCACTATACAATTTGTTCTTAGTTTGAAAACAACTCTGTGTCAAGAAGGGAAACTCTTGGACCGCAATCCATAACATGTCTGATTCCTGTCGGACTCGGGCACAGACCACCAGAACGCGACAACCCGATAGGCCGCGTTCTGTGGTCTGGTTGCCACAGTCTGTCGATTACGTTCTGAACGTGACAGTCAGCGCCGTCGCGATCGATGTGCCTGGCCTGAACGGCTTGCCGTGTTTCTTATAGATCCCTGTTGCGTTCTGACCACCTTTCATGACCGACCCGTCGCGATCCATTCAAACACCTATCGCGATCGACCCTATACCCGTTGCGACCCTTACTACGGTGTGTCGCGTTCATAGGATTTTTGCAGAAAACCCCTGATTTGCAAAGCTCTAATTGCCTATTGTGCTTATACCCTTTAATCCCAATATACCCGTAGTAATTTCACTTAATATACATTGAACATTTCTATGTGATTAAAAATACATACACATGACGAATTTCCATCTATGATTTCATGACACACGCACACACTTTGAACCGTCCAAATATGGCTTAATTGGCATTAACATGTTATTAAAATCATCTGGTAAAATTTGGTGTTTAATTGCTTTATTTTACGTTTCGTGTGATGTTTTAGAACACCGATCTTGACGCTCCACCATTCTGGAAATCCTCTGGAATGTCGAGCACTTGTTTATATATATATACACTTTCTTGACTTGGACGAACTCTCCAACAGATACTCCGTCTGTCGGACTAGTGAGTCTTTGTTCAAGGTCTCCGTAAGTCTCCTCTGTCCATGGATTCTCGCATGGTCTACGAGCCGGTTGTACCCTAACACCTATTACACCTTTTAGGGATCAATACGATCGAAACGGCCATTAGAAGTTTGCTCTCGTCTTGAGTCGTGCTGGACCTCTGGACCTGTGCATAACAAGGCCAGTGGTAGAGTCGTGAACTTCCACCTGACTGCCAACACCAAGTGCGCATGTTGTGCAACTGTTACTATCACCGATTTACTGGACGTGTTACGTGCAATGTCCACTAGCTTTCGTCTATACTCTACTTGCTCATCTATTCACATTCACTCTGCTATCTCGTCTATTCATCTAGTGCTCTCATCTATTTCTTGGTACTCTATATTGGTCATTGACTGATTGTCTAAAGATAAACAATATAACTAATGCCTGCGTAATGGGGCCCGGTCTGGTCCTGGGGAGAGCGCCCAAAAGTGCCATTTGCCTATGGGAGTTAAATAATCAGGATGTCGGCATTACTTCCAAGTGCCATACTATCTAGATTAATCTAATGACAATAAAAAAGTGCTATATTCTCTCGTTGTCTGTTGACAACAAAGTGCTATGCTATACTCGTTGTGCTATTGCTATTGTGTGCTATTTGTGCTATGGCCATCTTGCTATTTTGTGCTACACTCGACTCTCGTGCTATATTTGGAAACCTGTGCTATTTCGCTCACGTTCTATCATGTTATCTCTCACTTTACTTGACTCTCTCGTTATATCATTAGTTACTCTGCATTTAATGCATTAACTATTTAAAGCCTACTTGACTATTGAGATTTAAGTCCTATTGGGCGTTACCGCTCACCCTGCGTTATTTGTCGTTGTGTTCTCAGGTGAGACCGAGGATGAACTTTACACTCAAGCGGACGGGAACAACCAGGAGTGATGTCAGGAGTGCCCTAACGTCCTAGTACTATGACAGAGTCGTAGTTTAGTCTTTGCTTTATTTCAATGTAATTGGGTCCTATAGATTGGCTCTGATATCAGTGGTTGTAACTAGACATTGGAAAGTTATTAATGAGAAAGATTTTCCTTAGTATTATTCCTTATGCATTGGTTTGATGTCTAGTACTTGTTCTGTACCCGTTTACTTGCAACTGCCTCGCGTTCCAATATTCTGCGTCGAGGTGTGACATGGCGAATCTTGGTAACTGCGCAGACCGGGAGAAGCCCTCTCCACCCTATCTAGTGGTACTTGTCCACCTCTAGTTTTTCATCCTAATGCCTTTAGGATATATTTTTCATAACGTTGAGCCTTCCATAGGGACTTTCTATGGTATAGCTCTCGAAGCCTCTAGGGTAGCAGTGTCAAATCTTGGCCCAATTATTACACATTTACATCATCACATTTTCCCTCATGATTCACACATTTCACGTAAACTATTTAATCACTTTACATGTATTATTTATCAATTGCACATGTCTCAGTTAGCCTAATCATGATACTACTGTTTTCAGAACTAAAACAACTCACATTACAGTCCTAAACATGCTGTTAATTACTAAATTACACATGATTAGATTTAACATATCTAATATGAGCAATTCCCATGATTTAATAATAATTGCACTTTCTGTCATCAAATTAGTTCCAAATCTATATCACAGGTTATTAACTGTAAACATAACACATCTTCAATTTTCCAGATTTTTCGAACAATAAACACAATTTCTACAATTAAATCTAGATTTCAGACATATTCATTGAAATATCATGAGACATGGTACACATTAACATGGTTGGGTGCTAACAGTTTAGAAATCTAATATCAGACCTCATGCTGTCATGTAAAAATTATAGAACTCTAACTTATAGCAAATCCATTTATACAAGATTTAAACATGCTTATATGATGCTCACAATTCAATTAATGAATTTTAATAACTAACACAGTTCATAGAAAATTAGGGCAACCTCATGATATGACTTAGTGACTGTATACAACCACAAATAAAATTTGCAGCATGTCCCTATATCCGGAAATCAATTAAACAGCTTAAGAAGATCAAATAGTGCAATTTCAGGACACTGAAGAAGTTAACTGCAAGGGATGTGGCAGCCTACTTTCAACTGCAACATCCCTGGCTACCAACCTGAAGAACTTGACTGTAGCAGATGCTGCCGCCAACTCCCTCCTAGCAGCACACACAGACAACACTCAGTACAAAGGGGAATTTGGGAGTTCCAGTACTCGAGGAAAAATCCATAAAAATACCTTGGACTTAGAGGACATGTATAAGATTGAGATCTAGGGTTTATTTGCCTCCCAATAAATCTTCGAAGATCAAAATGTGCCGATGAAGCCCTCCTCGGCCCTGCCAAGATGGTGCCCAAACTCTCGTCAGATCTTCTTCTTCTGTTGATGCAGATGCTTCCTCGGAGTTGGAACATCTTCGCCTATGCATAGGATATCTCCCAGTTGATGTAGCTCCTCAGGGAACACCCCCAATCGCCAGATCCGACCCTTCAAAGCTCAGCTTTTCTCCATTGCGAGTGCTAGGGTTTCACCAATGCTAAAAGACTTCCCCTCGCCCTAAGATGAGCTTTTTATAGGCTTGGGGATTGGGGTACACAATAGGGTAGGTTTCCTGCGCATTAGGATGTGTTTCCTAATATGGAACTGGCCAAAACGTGAGCGTTAACAAATCTGGAACAGTTACACATGAGGATATTGACGTCAACATCGGTCGTAGTTAATTGACAGTTGATGTCCAGGGTCTGGCCGCCAACAGGCTATTGGCATCCACAGGGTGGCCGCCCACAGTGCCTTGGCGTGTATGGATCTGGACACCAAGCACTGGCCTGGCAGTTGGCGGCATAGTGTTGGCTGCCAACAGTGCAACTTGGCCAAAACACCAGCATACATTAAAATAAATGCATAAATACACCCCAATAATTTAATATGCGTAAAAATAATTCCATAAATCCTCACCACATAAAGTACACGCAATCCATAATATTTATTTAAATATTACTTACACTAATCATAATTAAAGATAATATGCATAAATAACATACATACATGTATATATACTTACACACTACATGATTTCACACATCATGCATGAACCTATGAATGAAATGTGTTCATCATTAGTTAAATACTACATGCACATTATTATTTAAGTACCCTACACATCATAAATAATTTAACATGCTTAAAGTAGATAAATATCATTTAAACAAGATTAACATATGTATGTATACATATACACACTATGGTTACTTACAACATGCATAAAATAATTAAATACAATTGGCACATCAATAATTAAATAATTCATACACATTTAAATATATATTGCACGCACGGAAATAAACTCACACTTGCTTACAAGATGTATGATAACAACTTCTTACTATATGCACAACACATACAATATGCATGGGATTTTTAAAGCTATAACATACATTAATAGCTAGATAATACATGCACACTTATATATATATATATATTTATATGTGTACAAAAATAACTCACGTATATTTACAAGGTAGGTAACAGTAGTTACATATCGTATGCACAACACTATTTAAGTACAATATATGTATATACTATGGATAACTTAATGCGTATAGAATTATCTAGATATCACATGCATAAGATAACACACATGTATACATATGTACTTCATATATTTACACACAATATCCATGGAATAAGTAGTATAATATGCACTTCAAGATTTAGATAGTGCATGCATAATATCATCAAGATGCAATATGTAATAAGTTAACCAAGAATATTCTATACAACAATAATTAATTCTGGCATGTACACACTTGAATTGACATATGTATAAATACACACACACGTATACAACATAGTTATGTACATTATGCACGAAATAGATAAATATAACATGCACATCGGTAATTAGATTGAGCATGCACAATATTACTTAAGCATTATATGCCTAGGATTTTAGTATACACATTATACACAAAATTAGCTAATTGCCTATTCTCATATAAAATATCATATATATATATATATATATATATATATATATATATATAATATATATATACATGCATGTGTTCATCAAAAGTATAAAAATTGTAATATACACAATTGAATACACATGCTATACACACAACAAGTAACTACACATACACAATATAAAAGAATGAAATTTTGGGGTATCATGAAAGGTTGCGGAATTCCCAATATGGTAATCTATAAGGGGCGTTGAATAGATTACTGTCTATTAGAATGATTATCACCTTATTTTCGCAAGAACACAGATTGTTGAAGCAATATTTAGAATTCAAACTAAGTGTAGATGTGTGTGACTTGATAACAGATAGAGAGCAAACTATAAAGCATGTGTAGAGACACTGTGCCTATCAATCATCTAACATAAATTCGTGCAAACCACAAGACACGAAGATTTACGTGGTTCGGAGTACACAACTCATGTATCCTACATCCACGGGCCACACACACATGCAGAACAATATGCTTATGAGCTAGTGAAGGATCGATAGAAGGTGTGGACAAGATCTAGAAGGGGGGGGGGGGGTTGAATAGATCTAGGCCAACTAATGCGGAAGCTAAACCAGTTTTGAAAAACCTTTGAATCAGAGTTAGATTAAAAGCAAATTTCACAGATCTGAGAAGATATTGAGTGAGTTAAAACAATTGGAGAGTGAAAACAGGTTGATTAGATAGATTCAAACGATCCTATGCATTCATCTATCGAAGAGTAATTTCAAATCACAAAGAGACCAATGCACAGAGATTTTTAGGTGGTTCGGAAATCACACCATGTGACTCCTACATCCACCCCTCACACACAGTGAGGATCCACTAACAACCTGGGCTACACACCCCAAACAGGAGCCTGACAACTCCACAAGTGAGTTAGACAACTCACACACTACCTAGAGCAAGACTACTCTAGACTCTGAGCAAGACTGCTCAACAACACCACTTGAGTACGACGACTCAAAGACCTGAGCACACAGGCTCACAACCACATGCTAGAACAAAAACAACAAGATGCAGATCCTCTAGCAATGATCTGATCTATTCAGGCCAATTCAAGAAGATTGGTTCAACAGATTATGCACAACTTCTAGAATAGCCAGGAAGAGACAAGAAGGACTTTAGACTCTAGATTGACAATTCTTGTTCTTCAAGAAAAACTCCCTTGTAGATTCCGAAATGGAAGAAACTTGATCACTTGAAGTCCCTTGGCCGATGCGCTGCACTTTTGATCTTGGGATCTTCCTTGAGAGCTTCACAATTGCAGGCTTCTACTTGAACTGCTCCTTTGAAGTTGATGCTAGTGCTTCATGTTGATCAGACTTCGATCCTTGTGCTTGGAGAAGGGTGAATTGAGGTGTGAAGCACAAGAGAGAGCAAGAACAGGGAGGAGAGACTCTCTGGCCGCCGCTTGGAGGTTTCTGGAGGCTCTTCTGAGATTCTCTTGGGATGAGTGCCCTTAAGGAGGGTATTTATACCCTAAATATCCGAAAGATACCCTTGGGGTATGTGGGCACATGATCCAATGTTGATCTGACATCTCCCTGGGGTGCCACGTGTCCAGGAGGAATCTTAAGTCACAGAGATTCCGGAGTGTGTCGACCTGCCCAAGGGGTTTGTCGACACACTCTCCCAGACTAGCAGAACAACTCCCTGGGAGAGGTCTCTAGTGTCGACCTGCTATCCAAGACAGCAAAACTGGTCCTATGGGAAAGGCATCTAGTGTCGACCTGATCACCTCCAGTGTCGACCTGCTGTCCCAGACAGCAAAACTGGCCTTCTGGGAAAGGCATCTAGTGTCGACACTGCCTGATTTGGTGTCGACCTGAGATGGGGTGGTGTCGACCTGCTTGGACTCGTGTCGACCTGAGATGGACTTTTCTTCACATTTCTGCCTTTGTTCTGAACCATTGTGTCGACACTAAGGTTGGTTGTGTCGACACTACCTTTGCAGAAAATGTTTGTTCCTGAGAAAATAAACACATAAATCATTAGATAAATATATTATCATGAATATCAATGATAAATGTGCTTGGAAACATACTTTTTGAATATTGTAATTTCAGGTGATGTATTTTACATGTTCCAATGGTTATGCATTAAAATCACAACTTGTCATTATCAAAATATGAGGGGAAATCATTTGTTTTTCACACTCAACCCAACAATCTCCCCCTTTTTGATGATGGCAACATTACGTTCATTTGGAAGTGAAAGATTTCAATGAGATGTGATTTCAAGCATTTTCATTTTCTTTTATTTGTACTTGTCAAGGACCTTTGAACATGTTTTAGTGACATTGAGATTTATACACATTTGAAATACACAGGTCAAGCAGCTTGACAAACATTCATCACATTCAAATTCATTCATAAGATTTGCAATCACATTCAATCACATTCAGGCACAAATAATGGGCATAGAAATATCTATTCATTTCATTTCATTTAAAATGTGAACATTACAATTTCAAACAGACTTCTCCCCCTTTGACATTATCAAAAGAAGTTACATTACTGAGGAGGAGGAGGAGGAGGAATGGGTAACAGAATTTGCTCAATATCTGATAGCCTCTTTTCCATTGAAGTCATACTATATTTCATTTGAGTTTGAAGAGTGGAGAGTCTTGTGTGCAGAAGATGCTCCATTCTTTCTGAATTTTCTGTCATTGAAGCTTGAAGTGCATGGAAGTCATTTGGCCTTGGCTGTGAAGAGGAAGATGAACCAGTTGACCAACCAGGCCTATTCAACACTTTGAATTCTTGCTTGAGTGCAGACATTTCTTCATCTATGTGAGCAGAGAAATTCTTCATATTCTCCAAGTCATCCACTAGATGTGCAAATGAAAGTCTTGTGCTGGTGATCTCATGTAGTGTCTGCTTGGTGTTGAAGACATCAGCTTGGGAATTTGCCAAAATTCCCTGAAGAACTATCTCCAACTTTTTCTGGTGCTCCTTCAGCTCAACTGAAGCATCTGCCATTGTCCCAATCAACCTGTTGAACCTTTGGGCAGCATAGTCTGAGGCTGCCTTTTGCTCAATGAACTTAGCAGATACTGTGTTCTCCAATCTCTGAATCCTCAACTCAAAGGTTTCTGACATGGTCTGAATAGATGTGTTCAAGTGTCAAACTTGTCATTTAGGAAAGAGAGCAACTCTGGTGGAACAGAAGGTCCACCAAAGGATGAGGATGCATGAACTGGATGTTGTGGAGAAAAAGATGGTATTTCAGTGTCAAAGTTCATGGAGGAGGGAGGCTGAAGGTGAGGTGAAAGAGGGGCAATAAATGGGTCATTAGCTTGAGCTGCCATAGGAGGCTGATCCTCATGTATTTGAGGCTGGTCCTCTTGCATTGGAGGCTGTTCCTCTTGCACTGGAGGCTGGTCCTCTTGCATTTGAGGCTGTTCCTCTTGCACTGGGGGCTGTTCCTCTTGCATTTGAGGCTGATCCTCTTGGACTATAGGTGCCTCTACTGCAGCTGGCCCTCGTCTCACTTGATCACCAACAATTCTAAATCCCATAAATTTCTGCACATGCTTAAAGCAGTAAATGTTTGACTTAGGGATTTTCTCTGATTTCTCATTCTCTAGAGGCACACCAAAGTGCTTGAATACTGCAGTCAAATGAGCTGCATATGGAAGAGATCTATGCAAGTCTGCCCTGGTGGTCTCAGAGATTATCTGGAACATGATTACATGAAGGTTTATCTTCAGATTCTTGCTCATACAGAAAAGGACAAACCTTTGGATGTCTGTCAACCTATCTCTCCCACCACCTTGAGGTGTGATGATGGTAGTGAGCATGTGATGGGTAAGCCTCAAGACAGGGGGAAAGGTGTTGGTGTTGAATTTGGTGACATGGGTTTGCTTAATATCAGTCTCATCTGCAGGCAAACCAGTCATTAAGGTGTAGGCTTCATGGAGGTTGAATTCAAAATTATGGTAGTCTTCACCTTCATCTGGGACTTTGAAAATTGAGGCAGCTATATCTGTTGGCATGTCAATATCAACATCCTTGACCTTAGACTTATACCCTTCATCTGTGCACTCCAAATTCTGATAAAACTCTTGGACAAGCCTAGGGTAAATGACTCTGAATTCTGAAATGAAAGACTGCCAAGACTGAAAGTTGAAGAAGCCCAAAACTTCAGGAAATGCAGCTATCAATTCTCTGTCATCCAAATCTACTGCTCTTGGTTTCAGTATGGTCTTCCCGGCACTGAGGGGTTTGGAAGGGGGTCTCCTAGAGGGCTGGGAGGACTCTGATGAGGAGGATGATGATGAGGATGAGGAGGATGAGGACTTCTCAGAGATGTCAGGAGAGGAATCTAGGGTTTTTCTCCTAGGGTACATGGACCCTTGACCTGAAGAGGAAGCCCTACCTCTCTTAGCAGATACAGACCCTGGCTGCTCAGCAGGATCATGTCGACGCTTTGATCTCCTTTCAGTGGAAGGAACCTCATCGCTGGAATTGGTCTTGCAGAGGCCCTTGATTTGGCTCCACGGCGAGGATGCTGCTTTGGTGCCATGAGAGCAGAGTGGAATCGGGTGCTGGAGAGAGAGAGGAATGAGAGAAATTGAATGGAGATGAGATGGAGGAGAGAGGAGATGGAGAGAGGTCAAAACCCTTGCCGGAAACCAGAAGAATGCCCACCGTCGGGTCGACCTGGAGAAGAAGAAAGGGGGTTTTGGATAACCTATCCCGCAGGAACAACATGTTCTTAACCGGTGCCCACGGTTTAAATGGGTCTGGCAAGGGTCAGTGTCGACACTAGAGGAGGGTAGTGTCGACCTGACTGAAAGTGTGTCGACACTAGATGGGTTAGTGTCGACCTGGCCTGAAGAAAATTTTGGATTTTGAGTAGGGAAAAATTATGTGACTTTTGGGACATCTTTATAATGATAATCAATGGGTGGAATGATCATTTCAAGGATATTTAAGATACTAAAAAATTCATTTGTTAAATTTTGCAAAAATTCAACACAATTCAAGTTTTACACAATATCCAACAGGATATGAGCATTCAGTGACTTGAGTCATGAAAATGATAATTTGAGGGATATAAAACATTTAACAATCAACTTCACACTACCATATTCTTCAATTCCAAAGAGATAAAAAAAATCTTTTAGACTTAAAAACAAGTGTGTTGACAGCAAACATTTTTAAGGAACAACTTGATGATGGATAAGAATGATTCTCTCAAACAAATTCTCCAATGATATATATATTTTGTTTTGTAACAAACTATCAAATGAGATATATCTTGTTCACTCAAGAACTAATGCTTTTTACACACTATAGTCCCTGGATACTGAAGATTTATCCATTATCAAGTCTCAAAGGGGTAAATGATGACCTTTTGACATGAAAATATACGTTTGTTAGACGCCAATATTTCCAGTTACTCAGTCATCATCAAAAATTGGGCATTTTTATTTTGTTTTGCATTGATTTTTAATTTTTAATCCCCTTTGAACAGAGATAGCATTAGTGCCTCATGACTTACATGGCACTTCATTCATTGTGAAGGTGTGCAGTTTCTCAGCACATGTGCCATTGCTCTGTTGAATGGACATATTTTGGAGAGTTTTTGACAAAAAGATATCATCTATATCCAACATCAATTGCAAACAAAAACATGTTTAAGATCAAGACACACATTATTCTTCAGTCTTAGAAAGAAATCTGAATTTCTGTAGTTTTGAAGAATATAGGTGAGAGTTGACAAATGAATGTAGTAGATCACTCAAGGGATCATTTTGAGACTCTAGACACCTGAATGAGGACATCATGCAAGGAAATTGATGTAATGCAAGAAGAAGTTTTGAATTTTGCAAGGGATATAACTTGTGAATTCTTTAGCTCCCCCTGAGATGAAGATTTCAACCATTTTTCATCAGAATAGAGATATGCAAGTTTTTGAAATCAGAAATAATTCTCTTTGAGCAACAAAAGCTCCCCCTCAACAATTGCATATTCATTTCTTGGTACTTGGCGGAGACATATACTCTCGCATAGTGAAAGTGTCCAGACAAGCAGAACTTGTCCTTCAAATCACCATTTGATATACCAAGAAGTTCAACACAATGTGAGGTGAAGTGTTCATTGACCAAAAGAATTAGAGATGAAGTGAAGAGAGACATGATGAATCAAGGAAGCAAAGGAGTATGATGATGCAAAGAACTCCCCCTCAGGAAATGCCTAACACTCAGCCCAATCCCAATGGACATTTACAAAGACCAAGTTCTCTCCTTAAGGATGAGAATCTACTGTCAGGAAGGGGTTTTGTGAAAATGTCAACAATTTGCTTTTCAGTTTCTATGAAATGGAGTTCAAAAGATTTCTTTGCTACCTCATCTCTCAAGAAATGATGCCTAATTTCAATATGCTTAGTTCTGGAATGCTGAATGGGATTTTTAGACAGATTTATTGCACTTGTGTTATCACAAAGGATGGGAACACAACCTAACTCTTGGTTGTAATCAAGAAGTTGATGTTTCACCCAAAGAATTTGGGTTCCACACCTACCAGCAGCAACATACTCAGCCTCTGCAGTTGACAGAGCTACTGAATGTTGCTTCTTAGAAGCCCAAGAGATTAGGCACCCACCTAGGTACAAACACAAGCCACTTGTGCTTTTTCTATCTAATTTACAACCAGCATAATCAGCATCACAATAGGCAATCAAATCTAACTTACAATTAGCAGGATACCAAATTCCTAAATCACATGTTCCAACAAGATATTTGAAAATTCTTTTAACAGCTAGCATGTGACTTTCTTTAGGATTTGATTGATATCTAGCACACAAACACACACTGAATTGAATATCAGGTCTAGAAGTTGTAAGATAAAGTAGAGAACCAATCATACCTCTGTAGGTCTTTGGGTCTACTGACTTACCATTTGAGTCTTCTTCTAGTTTAGCATTTATAGCAATTGGTGTGTTGGAGTGCTTGAGGTTCTGAAAGTCAAACCTTTTCAGAAGTTCTTTGACATACTTGGTTTGACTGATGAAGATCCCCTCATGAGTTTGGTTAACCTGCAATCCCAAGAAAAATTTTAGATCTCCCATCAAACTCATTTCAAATTCATTTTTCATTTGATTGGAAAATTCATTGCACAGGCCTTTATTGGTTGATCCAAATATTATGTCATCAACATAAATTTGGACAACAATTATTTGATTAGTGACTGTTTTTGTGAACAAGGTTTGATCAACAGTTCCTCTAGAATATCCTTTTTCAAGCAAAAAAGAACTCAAACGGTCATACCAAGCTCTTGGAGCTTGTTTAAGACCATATAGAGCCTTATGAAGCTTGAAAACATGGTTAGGATGTTTTTCATTTTCAAATCCAGGAGGTTGTTCAACAAAAACATTTTCCTTGATATATCCATTTAAGAATGCACTTTTAACATCCATTTGATAAACTTTGAATTTCATGGAGGATGCAAAAGCAAGGAAAATTCTAACTGCTTCTAGTCTAGCTACAGGGGCATATGACTCTTCAAAATCAATTCCAAACTCTTGATTGTACCCCTTTGCAACTAGCCTAGCTTTATTTCTTATGACTTGACCAGATTCATTCAGTTTATTTCTGAAGACCCATCTAGTGCCAATGACTGTTTGGTCACTAGGTCTAGGTACTAATTCCCATACTTGATTTCTTTCAAATTGATGAAGTTCATCATGCATGGCATTAATCCAATCAGAACTTGATAAAGCTTCATCAATTGACTTTGGTTCAATTTGGGAAATTAGAGCTAGTGGGTCTTCTTCAATAGCAAGCATGAAAGATGATCTAGTCCTAACTCTATCATTCAAATTGCCAACAATATTATCTAATGGGTGATCTCTCAAAATTCGATGTTCAGAAATTACCTGTTGAGGGGTACTTAAATCTGGAGCAATGTTACCTGATCCACTTGAAGATGGTGAATTGGTGTTCAAGATCTCACCAGTGTCTTCAAGCTCCTCAACAGTTGGTGAAGAGTCCACAATGAAGTCATCCTCTTCACTGTCTTGTTTTTCCCTGCAAGATTTAGAAGAGTTAGTTGAAAAGGAATTTTCATCAAAAATAACATGAGGAGACTCTTCAACAGTTTTGTTTTTGAGAATGTACACTCTGAAAGCTCTTGACACTTCTGAATAGCCAAGGAAGATGGCTTCCTGACTCTTAGCATCAAACTTGTCAAGATTTTCTTTACTATTGTTGTGTACATAACATTTGCACCCAAAGATTTTGAAATAAGAAACAGTTGGCTTCTTGTTTTTCAGTAATTCATAGGGGGTTTTCTTGATTTTTGGTCTGACCAATGCTCTATTGAGAATATGATTTGCTGTGTTTACAGCTTCAGCCCAGAAGGATTTGGGCAAATTACTCTCAAGGAGCATGGATCTAGCCATTTCCACAAGAGTTCTGTTCTTTCTTTCCACAACTCCATTTTGTTCTGGAGTTCTTGGTGAAGAAAACTTGTGGAAAATTTGAAGTTCAGCACATAAATCAGAAAAGGATTGGTTTTCAAATTCTCCCCCATGATCAGTCAAAATATTTTTGATTTTATATGAAAATTTGTTAGGGCAGTGGTACAGAATTTCCTGAATTCAAGGCATGTATCACTTTTGTGGGACAAGAAAATGACCCAAGTAAATCTAGTAAAATCATCAATGATTACAAACCCATATCTCTTGCCACTAAGACTTAGAATTCTTGTTGGGCCAAAAAGGTCCATATGAAGTAGTTCTAGTGGCCTAGATGTGAGTACCTCATTGAAATTCTTAAAAGATTTCCTGGTTTGTTTACCTTGGGCACAGATCCCACAAACTTGATTTTCAACATTTGAAAAGGATTCAGGAAGACCCTTAACCAGATTCAGCCTTAACAATTTATTCAGGGTTCTGAAACTTGCATGGCCAAGTCTTTTGTGCCAAGTCCATGCAATTTCATCTTTATTTGCAACAAAGCAAAGATTTTCAGAAAAGTTTTTATTAAGGTCAATCATGTAAACATTGTTCTCCCTTTTACCAAAAAATTTGACTTTATCAGTTGATGAATCAATTATTTTGCAAAAATCAGATTCAAACACAACTTTGTGACCTTTGTCACATAGTTGGCTGATACTGAGCAAGTTGTAATCAAGACCA